>QEOT01003279.1:106277-278032 GCA_003123785.1 Pterocarya stenoptera
CCTCACCACTTTCGAGTCACAACTGATCCTCAAAACATTATTTTTAAACCAGTAAATTAAATAAAACAAAATAAACTCAAAACTAATTAAAATAAATATTAAACTCCAACAATAAACATACTTTAAAATAAAAGGAAATTAAATCATAGAACACCAATTAAAATTAATCAAACGCAGTGAAAAGCTTTAAATAAAACAACAATAATTTTAAAACCCATAAACGAACCAATTTAAATCAAAGATCAATTTAAATCTGAAATAATAATTAATAAGAAGAAGGCCCAATAAAAATATATTATAAAATAATAATTTTAAAACTCCCAAAATACTAAAACTAGAGAATCAATCATTAAATTAATTAAAATAATCCTTCATTAAAATACACTAAAATACGGGGTGTTACAGATCTCTAGGAGGACGTGTTTATTGACCAACTTCCAAGTTTCATCCATCCTACTTTTTCTTCTTATGTTTACAATCTAAACAACGCCTTATATGGCTTAAAACAGATCCCTCGCTTCTGGTTTGATAAATTTAGTATTTTCATTATTGCCTATGGTTTCCAGTGTAGCTCTATTGACCCTTCACTTTTCATATATCACTCATCTCTGGCACTATTTTTTTACTCTTCTATGTAGATGATATTCTTCTCACTGATTCAAACCCCTCACATCTTAATGTCTTCACTACTACTCTTAGTCAACAATTTGCTATGAAAGATTTGGGTCTCATACACTATTTTTTAGGCATTCAAGTCAGTCGCAACTTCCACGGTGTAGTATTTTCTCAATCTAAGTATGCTCTTGAGATGTGATTAAGGATTTATTATTAGTGAATTTGTATTTTTTCTTAATGATAAAGGATGTATAAAAAATATTTTAAAAAAATCATTTACATCAGTGTGCATATTTGAGATGTGCATTTCGTGCAGCCTAACATTGTCCTAAAATAAAATAACAATATCTTAATAGGATTGGCTAGTCAACTATGATCTAGATGGGACCGATAAACTGATTGCTAACTTTCTAAATATTAAAGGTGGAAAAAGTTGGCACATTCTTTTAGGGTAAGTTTGGGGTCTTAAATGAGATACAAAATTCTCATCTGATCTCATTTCATCTCATTCCATCTTATTCCTAAACATAATTTAAATACAACTTTTTCAAACTAATCATTACAATTTTTTCAAATTTCTAAACAAAAATATTAATATTATAAAGCTATATTATTATAATATTTTAACTTTATAATATTTTTTATTCAACTTTTTCTCTCTCATTTTCCAAAACTCAAAAAATACTCACAAACTATCTCACTACTATTCGCAAATTATCTTACTACTATTCACAAAATTTTCAAATCATCTCACTCTCTAAACAAGCCCTAATACTCTTGAATGGCTGTGAGATTTTGATGATCTCTCCAAGTGGCAGACAATCTCTCCAAGTGGCAGTCCAAATAGTGACTACAGAGCCTCTTAAAATTAAAATTAGGAGGGATGCTAAAAATCATCCCATACCATACATTTTACATATTTTAGAGTTTATTTTATTTTACTTTTATTAAATTAAAGTTTTTTTACTCATCATCCATACATCACATATTTTTTATGAAATAAAGAGAAATAAAATAAAAGAGATATAGTGTGTGGTGTGTGAAATGATAAGAAGAATTATTCTAAAATTAGGATTTATAAAAGTTTATGGCTCATATTTTAGGATTTATTGACTTAGTTTATTGTAAAGCAATTAATTGAATCACAATGTGGTGATGTGTGATTGGAGAGCATAAAAACCATTTTTACAAATTAAAGATTGAGATCAGAGGGGGTTGGGAAAAAAAAAGAAAAGGAAACCCTAATGAATTGTAAATGATATATGGTAGATTTTTATAAAATTTTAAAACTTTCCTTCTGTACATAATATTAGAAATAATAAATATATTATAAACTCTTTTACACACACATATACGTGTAGAAGGGCGGTCGATATTGTAATGGAAAATACTATAGACACAAAGGGATCCTACAAAGGGACTCCACACATTGATGTGGCACATTGTGAGTGTGCCATGTCTCTCCCCTCCCTTTTTTCTTTCTTTCTTTTTTCTCCTCCTCTCCCGTGTGTCACCCCTCCCCTTTTCCCTCTCTGTCTCGGCCCTCCCCTTGCCTGCCATGGTGGTCAAGGACCGCCTCAGGGCCGTCAACTTTAGAAAAAATAAACGAAAAAAAGGGGTGGGGGGGAGACGTGGCAAACTCACTGTGTGCCACATCAGTGTGTGGGATCCCTTTATGGGATTCCTCTGTGTCTGTAGCAGCCCCGTTTGTAATATTAGAAATTTGTAGAAAAAATGTAAAGGGACACTGCTAAGGTCGGTCGATGTTAATCCAAGGGAAATTTAATATGAATTAAATCTGGAATTGCTTAGTTGATCTCTTTTGTACAGCTTGAACATTGAAGAGTTGTATCTCATAATTAATGTACAGCTGGTATAGAGCACTGCAAATCTCACACTTCTGCATTCTTAAATTAACGTCTTGTCCAATCTCTAGCATTAATAATTGATGAAGCCTCAATATATACATGAATTGCATCCATTTAAACAACTTGGCCTGGAGTACTGACCCACCGTACCTCACATATTTTAATTCCTTACTATGCCTTAAAAGAATAGGTACAACAATATGAGTACCCATTTCCAAACAACAACAAAGATTATGCCTAATTTCTAATTTTAAACCATAAGGATTAAAGGTATTATATACTTCAAGATAAGGATATTGACATAGCAAACACACCCCGCACTCTTTCACCTTCACGTTCGAGCTACTTGTTTTAACTGATGCTTCGATGTAGCTCCATCCATCCAAATTATTTGATTACTCCAAAAACCACTTGGCTGGTAGACACACCCCAAACCCACATGGCCCTACAGAAGGGTGATCTTCGGGAGCACAAAGGACTAAGGATTCTTTTAGAGGACCTTCATTAGTCCCAAAATGATAAACAAACTCAACAAATTGGCCTTCATCAGGATGACTGCCCTTGAAAATCCTTGGATCTGAATTCTCTAACTCACCAACTTCATATATAGTAAAATGAACATATCCCTCCCACTTACTATTATTATCTATGTTTGGATGGATTTGAAGTGTTACATGAGAACCAAACTTCTCATGTTGAACCACTCTGGAATTTTAGCTCCCAAGTAAGAGCCATACATTATGTTTGTATTAATTCATTGTCTTTATTGATTTAATTCTTTCTTGCAATATTGCCCACTAGGTATATTGTCATCATTGGGTTTTGTCAATAAGGATGATAATTTACGGAGTTTAAAAAGTGGTGAATGATTTATTAAAGAGTTATCTTTGGATTAGTGTGTTTTGTAGTTCTATATTTTCCAATTGGAGACTTTGGAGTTGAATTTCCCAATTATGCAATTCAATGAATCAAGAATGAACAAAAATACCTGATTTGATCAAGGAATTCCTGATGCTTTGCTATTTGTAATTTGAGTAATCCTTATTTTTATCCTTGTAATTTTAGTTGCTAAATCGCATTTAAAACTAGTTCTTTCTTCTTGATAATTAAACATTTTCCTTTATTTCTTTTGTTCTTTTTACGTTTCTTTAATCTATCTCCCTGAGGAATCGACACCCCAAAACTGTGATACAACTACCGCGTTATTCTTTGGGTGTAATCAGTTACCATTAGAGAAATGACAACAAATGTTACTGTTGGCAGAAGGCTGAAAATAATTAAACGTTGGATAAAGGAAAAAAATTGTTACTGCTACACAATACAAATAAAATATTACTGTTATATATATGGACAAAAATATATTAAAAAATATCATTGCGTTGAAAATCGCACATATTTAAGAAAAAATTATTATTCGTAATAATGTATTAATTTTAAAAGTATTATTGTATCTGGATAAAAATTGTATAAAGTGTTTAAAAAATATAATAGATTGTATGTTTGAAAACAAGAAGAAAAAGACAAAATAGTTAGTAGTTGAGAATGGAAATGGAAGAGAAAAAAGTAATAAAGAAAGACTAGGAAAAAGTTATTTTAATAGAATACAGAAAATATAGAGAATAAGACGGAGGATGTTTTTTAAAGATAGGTAAAATTTATGATAAAATTTAAGGAATGGTGTATTTTAGTTAAAATTTAGGGAATTTTATAGGGAACTGGATGAGGATGCTCTAAATTAAAAGATATTTTACTTGTTCTTGATTTGGCAAATTTTTTTTTATCAATTAGCCAATTACAACTGATTATCCTTATAATTGTAAATTTTATGGTGTTGGTTTATCTATTAAGGAAAGGGCGAATAATCGCACATTGTTGAACGGATGACGAAAAGGTAACTTATATGTACTGTCCCTACCACTTGAAGCACACTTCTCCACTCGATTTCAAACTATTTCTAAAGAAGTGTGGCATCAACGGTTGAGACATCTCTAAGCATGTACACTTAGTGTTCTTTGTTCTCAAGGCTTTATTTCTGTTCTCAACACAACAACAACAACAACAAAAAAAAAAAAAAAAAAACCAACTATGTTTGTGAGAGTTGTCAGTTAGAAAAAATGAGCAAACTTCAATTTTTACCCTCTTCTACAATTGGTTTAAATGTATTTGATAAATTTTATTGTGATTTATGGGGACCCGCCTTAGTTTTAAAATTTCAATATCATGCATGTCTTGTTGATGCTTTTTCTAAATATATGTGGTTTATTCTTTTACGACAAAAACAATCTGATTTTTTAATTTCTTTATTTTATATGAAAAATTTGTTGAACGTGAATTCAACAAAAATATCAAAATCTTTCAAATAGAGGGTGGTGGTGAGTTCACCAACACCCAACTCAATCTTCACCATCAACAATAAGGTATTCTCCATCAATACTCGTGTCCTCATACCCCCCAAATACAATGGCTCGGTGGAATGACGACATCGAACAATTCGTGAATTAGGTTTGACCTTACTTTTTCAATGTGGTGTTCCAAACCCTTTTTGGGTCGAAGTTTTTTCAACTGCTGTTTTCTAAATAAATCGTCTTCCTTCCACTACATTAAATCTTAACTCACCATTTTCCCTTCTTCATGGTCATTATCCCGACAACACATCTCTTTGGGTCTTTGGGGTCCAGATGCTACCCATATACTTGGGACAATAAGCACAACAAATTTGACCCAAAAACTCTCCCATGTATTTTTATGGGCAATAGTGACAAACACCAAGAGTATAAATGCTACCACCCCACCTCTCATCGAACCTTCATCTCCTGATATGTTGTTTTTTTATGAATCCACCTTCCCTTACAAACAGCCTAGGAATCTCCACCTCCCTCCTGCTTCTGACCAAAGTTTATCAACATTTATGGATTAGCATTCACCAAGATCTACACTTTCTAACCCAACAAGTATTTCTAGTGTCTCTTTTGTCCAGGTACCTTTTCGACCAGCAAATTCCATGTCACATGATTGGTGCCACCCCTATACCATCTTTGACTCCCGTGGAGCTATCTCCTCTGGCTTCACTCCCGAGTCAAGCCACCTAGTGCCCAACATGATGACCTCCCCCCCTTTGCCTCCCCCCCTTCCCGCCCATTGATCCACTCATTTTCTTACCACAACATGGTAAGCTGCTCTCAGGCTGGGATTCGCAAATCCAACCTAAAGTACACCCACTATCACATTGTTGTTGAGCTTCCCAAGGAACCAAAGACAATACGCTCCGCCCTTAACCATACTGGCTAGACCAAAGCATTGCAAGATGAGATCCAAGCTCTCCAAGACAACAACACTTGGACACTCGTGCCTCGTTCCCTCACATGAATGTTATTGGTTGCAAGTGGGTTTTCAAGACCAAAATCAATGCCGACGGTACTCTCAATCGGTTGAAAGCTCGCCTTGTTGTCAAGGGCTGCAACCAAATTGATGGTGGCAATTATACAGAGACATTCTCTCTTGTAATCAAGCTCGGCACCATCCGAATCATTCTCAGTATTGCCCTCGTTTGCCATTGGGATATTCGCCAACTCGATGTCAAGAATGCCTTCCTCCATGATGATCTCCAGGAGGATATGTTTATTTACCAATCTCTAGGTTTTATCCATCCTACTTTTTCTTCTTATGTTTGCAAGTTAAACAAGGCCTTATATGGCTTAAAACAAATCCCTTGCGTCTGGTTTGATAATTCTAGTAATTTCCTTATTGCCTATGGTTTCCAGTAAGCTCTGCTAACTTTTCACTTTTCATATATCACTCATCTCTAGGCAATATTTTTTTACTCTTATATGGAGATGATATTCTTCTCACTGGTTCAAACCCCTCACATCTTAATGCCTTCACTACTACTCTTTGTCAACAGTTTGCAATGAAAGATTTGGTTCTCATACACTATTTTTTAGGCATTCAAGTCACCCGTAACTCCCAAATGTAGTTTTATCTCAATCTAAGTATACTCTTGATATGTGATTACGAAAATGATTATTAGTAAATTTGTATTTTTTCTTAATATGACTAAGGATGTTTAAAAAATACTTAAAAAAAATCATTTATATTAGTGTGCATATTTGAGAAGCACATTTGGTGCCGCCTAACATTATCCTAAAATAAAATAACAATATCTTAATAGGATTCGCTAGCCAACTCTGATCTAGATGGGACCGATAAACTTATTGCTAACTTTCTAAATATTAAAGGTGGAAAAAGTTGGCACATTCTTTTAAGAAAAATGTTACTTTCCCCACTCAATTTATCTCGTCATTTTGACACCTAATGTATTTTTATTTTTATTTTTATTTTTTTTCTTTACTTAATAGTTAAGTAAGTTACTATTAGTGTATTGATATTTTTTTATATTTTTTAAAATTGTTTTAAAATGATAAAAAAGTATGAATAAAAAAATTGAAAAAAAATAAAATGGTGATTTTGGCCTAGTGGTAAGTTGCAGCAGGTTACTTTGAGTGGTAGAGTAGCACCGCTCTTCTTTTAATACGTTTCAATGGCTGTGAGATTTGGACAATCTCTCCAAGTGGAAGTTCGAATAGTGACTACAAAGCCTCTTAAAATTAAAATTAGGAGGGATGCTAAAAATTATCTCACACAGTACATTTTATATATTTTAGATTTTATTTTATTTTATTTTCACTAAACTAATTAAGTTGTTCCGCTCATCATTTATACATCAAATACTTTTTATGAAAAAGAGAAAAAAAATAAAATAAAAAAGATATGGTGTGTGGTGTATGGAATGGTAAGAAGAATTACTATAAAATTAGAATTTATAAAAATTTAGGGCTCACGATGTGGTGATGTGTGATTGGAGAGCATAAAAACCATTTTTACAGATAAAAGATTGAGATCAAAGGGGTTGAAAAAAAAAAACCCTAATGAATTGCAAATGATATATGGTAGATTTTTATAAAATTTTAAAACTTTGCTTTTGTATGTAATATTAGAAATATATTATAAACTCGTTTACACACACATATATTTAGGAGGGTGGTTGATATTGTTATATTAGAAACTTGTGGAAAAAATGTAAAGGAACACTGCTAAGGTTGGTCGATGTTAACCCAAGGGAAATTGTACCTGAATTAAATCTGGAATTGCTTAGCTGATCTTTTTTGTACAGCCTGAATGAAGAGTTGTATCTCATAATTAATCTACAGCTGGTATGAAGCACTGCAAATCTCAAACCTCTGCATTATCAAATTAACATCTTGTCCAATCGCTGGCATTAAGAATTGATGAAACCTCAATATATACAACAATTGAATCCATTTAAACAACTTGGCCTGGAGTACAGATCCACCTCACATATTTTAATTCCTTATTGTGCCTTAGAAACGAATAGGTACAACATTATGACTACCCATTTCCAAATAACAACAAAGATGACGCCTAATTTCTAATTTTAAACCATAAGGAATATGGGGATGTTGAGGTACAAGGAGCGCCCCGCACTCTTTCACCTTCACGTTCGAGCTACTTGTTTTAATTGATGCTCCAATGTAGCTCCATCCATCCAAATTATTTGACTGCTCCAAAAACTACTTGGCTGTTAGATACACCCCAAATCCAAGTGGCCCTACAGAAGGGTCTTTGGGGGCACGAAGGACTAAGGGTTTTTTTAGAGGACCTTCATTAGTCTCAAAATGATAAACAAACTCAACAAACTGGCCTTCATCAGGATGACTGCCCTTGAAAATCCTTGGATCTGAATTGTCTACCTCATCATCAACTTCATAGATAGTAAAATGGACATATCCCTCCCACTTACTATTATTATCTAAGTTTGGATGGATTTGAAGTGTTACATGAGAACCAAAACTTCTCATGTTGAACCATTCTCGAACTTCAGCTCCCAAGTAAGATCTACACATTACCTTGGGAATAAAACTATTAGTTTCCTGCATGTGAAGTAAGAACAAAAAATAGAAAGATGTTAATCGGAGTATATTAAATAACCACTCCCACAAAACATCTTATGAAGAGATCAAAGAGACTCACAACGTCATAGCCTTTTGTCTGCAAATTACTTTCTTCATGATTCAAGCTTCTAATGTAGTAGACTCTGTCATCAAAACCAATATAGAAGGCCCCAATAGAGTCATCATTGGTCATAAACATTTCTTGCATAGAGCAAGCATCATTTGAGCCAAACTCTGGCACTGTGAAAAACTTAGTGAATTTGAAAGCAGTTCCACCTTTATACAATTGTTCCAGATACCCCTCACCATTCATGTCTTGAATTCCACCAAGTGCTAGGCAATCAGATACATCTAGAATTTTAAGAGATGACAAACTACAAATAACACTCGGAAAAATTGAGAGCTTTTTGCAGTTATGTAAAGACAATATGGAAAGGCAGCATAAACTCTTAAATGATGGGGGTAGTTCCTTTATGGCAGTACCATCCAAATAAAGTAACCGCAATGAAGTCATGTTTCCCACAATGTCTGGGAACTTTTCAAATCTTGAACAATCAGAAAGAAAAAAATGTTCAAGAGACTCCAAGTTAATCTCATTTGGAAAGCTTTTAAGGCTTTTGCAAGCATGTAGATTCAATCGTCTAAGCCGTTTAAGAACACCAATAGATTTGTGGACCTTAGATAAACTTGTACAACCTTCAAGGTCTAGTGTCTCAAGACTTGGGACTCCAGTGAAGTCTGGTGTCTCCAACAAGTTTTGAGAGCCGCTAAGATCAAAGCGTTTCAAACTCCCAAAACTCTGTTATAAAACAATAAATATTGAACAAAAAGAAAAGAAAAGCATTAACGAGCTTAGTACCATTAGTAGAAAGAAGGATAAGAAGAAAACACCTTACACTAATTCCCTTCCACAGTTGCTTGATGTGACTGCATGGAAATCTAAGTTCAATAAGATTGTCTGCTTGAAAGCTGTTTGACAAGGATTTTGAAGGATATTCAGACCATTCTAGCACCCGTAACCCATGTGTTGGCATGAATCTTAAAGGGTCACCGTTGTGCCAATGCAGATTCAATACCTTATCACAGAGATTAGAAAAACTCATGTTGACAAAACTTGTGTTGCGAATTTTAAGAATTCTCAATTTCTTCATCTTTGAGAAGGCTTTAACACTGAATCGTTCCTCATTTTGATTAGGTAAGTTTACCACTATGCCTTCAATCACGTCAGTTCCCTAAAAACCAAGAACAATAAAATTGCGTGAGAAATATTTGCAAAAAACTTAAGAATTAGAATGATAATACACTATGCATGATTTATATCTAGATTAACCCACTTACAGTATTATTCTTCAACACGTGAAGGACATCCTTATAATGCCATAATCTACTACGCCGGCCAGGCTCTTCAGGGGATTCATCATAAATTATTTCTTGACCCATTTTTTGTAGCAAATGATGCATCCTCAACCTTTTAGATGAGATGGTTATAAGACATTTCTCCATGAGAATATCAATATTGAGGTATGGGTAGTAACCAAAACTTTCTAATATATCCATTAAAATGTTATCTAAGACCTCTCCATTGAAAAAACAAGCAATATCTAAAAACAGTTTCTTTTGCAAATCCTCCAATCCATCAAAACCTACTTGAAGTATATCTAAAATTCCTTTATGAGTATTTGCTTTCAGTTGATCCCAAGCACCTTTCCATGCATTTTTTCCTCTACCAAACAAGGAGGACCCTAAAACTTTGAGAGCTAAAGGAAGGCCTTGAGCATATTTCACAAAGCCTTTGGATAAATCCACATAATTTTCTTCAGGATGGGGTTTCTTGAAAGCTGCCAAACTAAAGAGCTGCAATGCTTCATCATTATTCAACTCATTAACCTTATAGATATCATTCACTCCATGTATTTTCAATAAATGGTTATCTCTACTTGTTAAAATGATTTTACTCCCTGGACCAAACCAATCATGGCTCCCTGCTAATGCTGTTAGATGTTCTTCTCTGTCCACATCATCAAGGACTAAAAAGACTTTTTTATAACAAAGTCTATTCCGTATCATATTGATTCCCTCACGATCGTCCCATATATTTATTTCCCTTTCCATGAAGATCTTAGAAAGAAGTTGTTTTTGTAAAGAAACTAAACCACGATTTCTAGTTTCTTCTCTAATACAGGTAATAAAGCTGCTAGCTTCAAATTGGTAAGATATTCTATCATAAATGACTTCTGCCAAAGTTGTTTTACCCACTCCAGCCATACCATGAATTCCTATAAAGCGAACATCATCCAATCCAATACCAAGTATGTTCATCATTTCCTCCACACGAGATTCTATTGCAACAAGGTCCTTGGAAAGAGTTGAAAAGTTACGACACAATCCTTGAAGTATCCTTTTAATTATTTCTTGGACAATTGTTGATTCATACCTGAGAAAAATGATAAGATAATTAATTATTATGAGATAGTGATAGCCTTTCAAGAGCCAAATGTATGATAATGTATTAATGTGCAATATAACACATTATAAAAAGCATGGTTTTGGGATTTTGGTTGTAACCACCATGCTCCCTTTGTATAAGGTATTACTTTATCATAAATAAGGGTTATCAACAAAATTAGAGTACCATTCTCATATCTACAATATTATAGCACCCTAATAATGCTTGACTTTTGACCCTTGCGTTTCCATTATTTTTTGGTGAGAATTAAGAGAGTTTGGGTGTTGTTTCTAAATTAGAATCCATAGGAGAATTGTAGGTTTTGATAAGGAATCAAGGTTTCTTGGTACGTTGATGATCTGGGAGTTGCTGTTGATGCCAAATCCAAAGGGACAAGGCATCATGATGTAGTTTCATATAATTGATAGTAAAGTACAAGGGAATCGGCTTAAGGAGCAATGTAATGATATGTAGTCAAAAGTAAGTGATGCATATAGTAAAGTGGCCAGAGGAAGGAAGTTGTAGCTCTGAGGATGAAGGGAAGCCATAGAAATGCTGACTTTTAGAGGAATAGATATGGATGCTAATTAAGAAGGTAGTCAAGTCCCTAGAGAGGAGGAACCATGAGTAGTCAGACATACATATTTTAAAAAAATCCAACCAAGAGGGAAAATTGGGTGATGGTTAAATGGCCAATGGTTGAAGATGAAACGATTAATATTAGGGGGCAAGCACCAGTTGAATGGGCAGGCAAATCTCCCTCATTGTTTCCCTAAATTCGTGGTCATCAACAACCAAAAGCAACCAAACAGATCTTGATTCAAAAACATTAAATAGATCATCAAATATTCAATCTGAATCTAGCGTATCACGTAAAGCCATATCAGTTAATAAATTTATTTTTGTGAAATCTCTTACAGGAGGTTTGAATAGTGAGTTGAGATAAGATGAAAGTTGAAAGTTGAATAAAATATTATTAGAATATTATTTTTTAATATTATTATTCTTTTGAGATTTGAAAAAGTTAAATTATTTATTATATTTTGTATGAAAAATTGAGAAATTTGTAATGATCTAGATGAGATAAGATGAGATTGAGATGAAATGTTTTTTGTATCCAAACCTAGTCGTGGTAGTAGCACTTCTCTAACAAAAAGTAATAGATCATAAGGATCAAATGTTAAATTGATTTAATTAAAGGGATTAGATTTCACATCAAGAATTTACAATTTTTGTCACATGGGCTAGATCGCTAACTGATCAACATGAGTCTAACATGTGTATTTATATGGATCCAATTAAATTTATTTGGTACAACTGGCCAAAATCCAATTTTATGGGGCTACAAATTTGAGAATCTCCAACATATCCATGCATGCTCTCGCTATAAGAATTAAAGAAAAAAATGTTACCCAAGATGAAGATGCCATCCGGATATGTTGCCCACTTCTTTCAAAGCAACTCTCCACGTTTGCATCTTCTCCATATCAATATTAGGGTCTTCTTCATGCCTAGCAAAAGCTTCTGCAAAAGCCCCAATTTGGTTTCGTACCTCAGAGGGATCAACATGGTAGAAAACAGGCAAAATTGTCAAACCAGTCTCTCTCATGCATTCGACAATCTAGGCAAGTTCAGTCAAGCACCATCCTGAGGAAGCATAGTTTTTTGAGATAATGGGGATGGCGTACATGGATTCACGTATTGCTTTTAAGAGCTCTTGAGAAATATACTTTCCTCGCTCAAGTTTCTTGTCGTCTTTAAAGGCGATAATGCCTTTCTTTTCTAAAGCAGTGTATAAATGGTCTGTAAAACTCTTGCGGGTGTCTTCGCCATGGAAATTGAGAAAAACATCATGTATCCATTGAGGTCTTGGAGAAGTGGAAGAAGACAGCGGTACTGATGATGAGGCTCTTTGAGTGCTTATGGGAACCATTGGACACTTGAAAAAAAAAAAAGAAAAAAGAAAACCTGTTTAAAGGAATGTTTGCTAGTAATTTGGTGATCACTTGGGGAATTATGAGAAGAGCTAGCACCAACAGGCTAGCTCGAGAGAGAGAGATATATATATATATATTTATATATTTATATATATATATAGGAAAGAGGCTCCCTTGCTTTCCAAACTATCAAACAATTTAACAAACATCACCATTAGTGGGAATCAGGCCAGCTTGATCATGGGTTGATGTTAATTTCAGCCTAGAAGACGTAAACAAGACGGAAGAAAATTTGAGATTTGTTGACTTGGACAATTGATCATGCACATTAATGGTCTTGGCCCGTGATAGGAACAGTACCGTAAGAATATGCCAGCCAGTAATGAACAGTGATTCTTTGCAAAAATCATCCAGAAAGAAAACGAAAGATTCTTATTTCTATCTTTTCTCTCTTTTCTCATTACAAAAATTAATTTGAGATCAGTTGATTTGGACAATTGATCCACATTAATGGTCTTCCACTGCCAATCACGTCTTCCACGGCATGATCACAAGTCCAAACTTCCAGTTGATCTATTGTTTGGCAAACCGAGTCATTAGAAGATTTTATTCTTCATCTTAAATTTAGGTTTCTGCAAAATATATTGGGAAATAGGCATAAAATTTATATTTGGTAAATATCCGACCGTGTTTATGTTAAGAAAGTTGTTAATTTGGTAAATAGCTTAAAGTTATTTTTGTGCTTTTTTTTTTTCTTTCAAAGTATTAATTTTGAGTTAAAAACATTTGTATAATTTTAGGCTTTCTTTTTAACTTTAGCTTGATTTTCTTGATTTCAATTACTTTATTTTATTTTATGTTAATTGAATTTTTTTAGATTTTTTAACATGGCATGTTGATTAGGCATTTTAGTTTCTCTTAAAATGCAAACTATCTATTTTAACGAGGCATATTACGTGATTAGTTTTGATACAGCAAGAGGGTAACATGTCAACCAATTTGAAGTTTGATTTATATATATATATATATATTTATATGTATATGAGCTGTATCTTTATGTTGCGTGGTGATCTTAATTTCAACAAATTAATTAGAAGAAAAAGAGTCCCAATAAATTTTGAAAGAGACTTTGAGAATCGATGAACCTTGATCTTGGTGAATGGACGGGTTTTAACTTTAAGTGCCAGTCATGTCTTCCAGTTGATCATTATCATGTTAAGAAAATTATTTATTTCATATGAACTTACAAATTATTTTGTGATTTTTTTTTTCCTAATTTCTGGTAGCTGTTATAAGTTTATTTCCACTTTCCATTATAAATAATACAATCCTGCTACATGCAACCGGGGGGTGAGAACCCGGGGAATCGACTTGCCACGTGTTTAAAAAATAATAATAAATAAATAATGAGAAATCGACTTAAACATAAAAAATAGAGGGTAATTTCGTCCTATCCCCTACCCCCTCCTCCTCCCTCCCATGCTTCCTTTGCTTCCTTCCCTGCCAACATCTCCTCCCTCATTCTCCCTCAATCCCCCCTCTTCCAAGCACACTTCTTCCAAGCTCGTTGCAGTATTTGTCACTACTGCCGTATCAGACATTGTATTCTTCGGGGCTGCGGTTTTCTTCCATTTGCGGCGTCGTGATTTCGCCGAAGACAAGACTTTGAGGTCTGATGACAGTAGCAGGTTGTTCCAAGAGAATGGCGAAAGAGGTAATGGGACTATCACCGTAGCCGCCAGCAGTTCCGAGTTTCTGTACCTAGGCACGCTGGTCGACTCTCGGCGATTTGGATACTTGGAAGCTGAGTTCTCCGAAGCTCTACCAGCTTCCGCCGCTGATTTGGAGGAAGAAGAGGAGTTTTACTCGCCATTCTCCTGTCGTTGAGTTCACTGGATCAGGCTCCCGGAGATTGTTTATGGCCAAGGAGAAAAAATGCAGTGATTCCAGTTCCTGCCTTCGACACTCTAGGCGTCTTCGACTTCCGATTCGCCAGCTCGGTCTCACTGGATTAGTCTCTCGTCGCCTGTCAGTTTGAGCCCCAGAAGATTGCAACCCAACTCTGCACAACCACAAGCACCAGATGGGCTAATTCATGGAAGTCGGGGAGAATAAAGAGAGGGAGGGGGAGAATAAATTTTTTTATTGCATCATCGTTGTCATGTTTGGGTCTCTCGTTTCCTCACTGCGTCGTTGTCGTCTTTGAGTCTTCCGTTTCCTCACTGCATTGTCGTCGTCACGTACGCTCTTGTTTAGAAAAAAAAAAATAGAAGAAGAAATATACGACGGCGAAGAGAGCAGAGTTCCGTTCGATTTCTCCATTCTCAAATCGGATTTGCGTAGTCCTGAAGAATAACGGAAAATAAGTATATATCCTGTAGAAAAAGCAATATTTGCATCTGCATCTGAAGAGAGAGAATGTATTTTTTTATTGCACCGGTTACGCCGGTTTCGCACCAGGCGGTTGTAAATAGACTTATTGTAAAGAATATAAANGCGAAGAGAGCAGAGTTCCATTCGATTTCTCCATTCTCAAATCGGATTTGCATAGTCCCGAAGAATAACGGAAAATAAGTATATATCCTGTAGAAAAAGCAATATTTGCATCTGCATCTGAAGAGAGAGAATGTATTTTTTTATTGCACCGGTTACGCCGGTTTCGCACCAGGCGGTTGTAAATAGACTTATTGTAAATAATATTCTTTCACTGAACCACGATGAACCTTTTACGATTTATTTAAATAAATTCTTAAGATGTTTTTAAAGTTTAATACAAGTTTCTAAGTTGTGGCTTTTTATGTTAATTTTACTTTTTTTACTTTTCAAAATGGCATGCTGATTAGGTATAGTTCTTTTGTTACTAGCGTGAATTCTAATTGTAATCATTTCGTTGGTTTTTACGCAACATGTGACAACCACGTACCTCAATATATAAATATATACTAGAAAAGTTGTGTAACGCTGAGGATTGGAGCGGTGGTGCTGTTGCTAGCTGATCTTTGTAATTAAGTCAGATCAGCCAGCCCTAAACGCTGGTGATAGATCAGCTACTTTTATAATTAATTAATTATATGTATATATATTATGTTTTTATTGCTTGTTTATTAGTTTTATTTTTTTTCTTGGATTTTTTTTTTTATCCAAATGAAGATAAATGGTAAATGGGCCCACGTGTAATGGATAAGGAGGGAGCAAGGCGGACCATCTAGCAGCCAGGCATTGGACTTTTTCTTTTATTTCTCGTCAATTTTAACCTTGAATCAGAACAAAAGACTTTATGGCAGGAGGGATGGGGTCCTCTCTGTTGAATATGATATAGATCGAATGCATGTAATTTATGGGCAACATGATCATCCTCAGTACTAAAAGAAATTGGTATTAATGGATTAAATATATGAGATTATAATTGATGTCTACCTACAACCTAATCTGACGTGACTTTTTTGTCTATTTGTATTTGTCAAAAGAGGGTAATCCGTTAATCGAATAAAGAAAAAGACTATCATATCCTTATAATACACGGCTGAAATACAAGATGAACGCTTCAAAAGTCCGAACAGAGAGGAGAATGAAATACAAAATGAAGGACAAAATTGAAAACAAAAAGGTTAAAGGAAAATACTGTTTATCCCACATTCGCGTTTATATATATATAGTAGATATATATTGGCCATAAATTTTTTAATTCAGATTATATATTCCAATTTCCTAAAATTCCAAAGGATGTTCATCGACAATATCAAAAGTAACAATGGAGAAATAAAAAGAAATCTTGAATGCATACTTGGATAGCATAGCAAGAGCAAAGAAGAGAGGTTGTGGCTCAAGTTTTCCAAGCCAACGAATTGAACGAAATTATAATATCTAACCATCCTTTGATGAAGTCTATACCAAATATCATGATTTAGAAGGAAAGGGACTGGTGAAGTGTTTGCTTCCACACATATCTCATCTTAGTAGTGTCTAAAAATGAAATGGATTGAAGAATGAGAGTTGCCTTCGTTACTAACCATTTGCTTTCACATATTGTCTCAACCCATCTCATCTTAACATCTAAACACCATTTAAACAAAAACACTTTTTAATTTCAAATTCTTAACTTTTTCATCTAATCATTACCTAATCATTATAACTTTCCCAAATTTTCAAATGAAACACAAAAACCAATTCTACTTTTAAATTCCCAAAACGAAAATAATGTTAAAAATTTACATTATAACAATATTTTAATTTTCTAATAATTTTATTCATATTTTTCTCTCACATTTTCTAAAATCTCATAAAAAACATTATACCTTAAACAATTTCACTACTATTTACAAATTTCTCAACTCATCTGTGCAACCGGTCCTGTTTGGTTTCACAGATAGTGTTAACCCATCTCATCTTAACATTCAAACATTATTTAAACACAAACACTTTTCAACTTCAAATTTTCAAATTTTCCATTACATCATTTTCCTAATCACTGCGACTTTTCCAAACATCCAAACAAAACACAAAAACAAATTAACTTTTTCAAATCCCGAACAAAAATAATGTTAAAAATTTATATTATAACAAAATATTTTAACTTTCTAATATTCTTATTCTTCTTTCTTTCTCTCAGTTTCCAAAATCCCATAAAACATCTTACTTCAAACAATTTCAATACTATTCACAGATTTATCATTTCATCTGTGTAACCAAACGTGACCCAAAACATTGAGTATCTATTTGCACCCACTACAACAAAAAAGCTCTTTAGGGACAAAATTTTTTGTCCCAAAAGATTTTTTGGGACGAAAAAAATCTGTCTCGAGCTCGTCCCAAAAACACTGTCCCAAAAGATATTTTGGGACGAAAATCACCATTTTGTCCCAAAAAATATCTTTTGGGACGAATTTGAAGGAAACCTTTCGAACGGTTAATTTTTTTTGTCACAATTGAAATTCGTCCCAGAATATCGTTCGAAAGGTTACAATTTTACGTTCAAACAAAAATACATTATACACTCGTTCGAACGTTATAGGGAGAGATCGAATGGTATAAGCGTTCGAACGGGAGAAAAGTTATGTTCGAACACTGCGAAAATAAATTGCGTTCGAACGTTATGTGGTCGTTCGAATGATTTGATAAATTTCGTTCGAATGTTATGTGGTCGTTCGAACGGTAACTATTTTATTTAAACTCACTAATAAAAAACCAAATAAACATTCATAATATTTAAAAGAATACATTAGAAACTATTTAATGCTCACAAAAGTTTTATAATAAGTGCAAACTAAATAAATAACCGTGAGACTGGCATTATTCGTACATAAATAAATAATCCCAAAATATGTACGTAAAAAACCATCAGTTGCTTGGAGGCGTGTACTGTTGCATAAGTTGCTGCATTTGGAGTTGCATCTGTCTCCTGAACTCTTCTTGTTGTTCTTCATGTTGTTTGATGTGCATCTCCATGCAATTGTCTGGTCGTTTCGCCAATGGAGCCTCTAACTCATGTTGTGTCTTGCAGTTAATTCTTCGATTCTGGAATTCGCATTCTCTAGCGCTATAGAAGTCTTGATAGGCCACGCGCCAATGCATACAGTTCATCCGATATATCAATCAACCGTTCAATAGGATTGATAACTCTTGAATGGATCTAAGGTTTATTTCAATAGCAAGTAGAAGATATGATATTAAAACACAACAATAAAAAAAATAAGAATACAAGATGATACGATAATAAAAGATACGAGAGTCCCTAAATCTTAATTATGTATTTTTAATTATTATGTATTTTAAGTATCTATATATATCATGAGTATTTAAAGTATCCTAAATATTAAGTGTATTGTAAGTATCCTAATTATTATGTTTTTTAATATTAAATGTATTTTCAGTATCCTTAGTATATTAAATTTTACTTAATTACTTATTAGATTAATTATACATTATAGTTATTTTTAAAAAATGTAATTTTATTATTTGTTAAGTTAGTCCTCATAGTTTTTAATTAATTATCGTTTAAATATTAATAAATCTTATGTTTATTATTTTTAAGTTATTTATAATTTTATTTTATTATTTTTTAAGTTAGTTGTAAGATAGTTTTTACAACTATTATCTTTTAAGTATTAATGTGAGTTTAAATATTAATAAATCTTATGTTTATTATTTTTAAATTATTTATAATTTAATTTTATTATTTTTTAAGTTAGTTGTAAGATAGTTTTTACAACTATTATCTTTTAAGTATTAATATGAGTTTAAGTATTAATAATTTCTATGTTTATTATTTTTAAGTTAATTATATTATAACTCATGAGCACAACCGTTCGAACGGAATATTAAAACGTTTGAACGGTATGAACCTAGAATCCAAACACCAATCAGTTCAGACGAAACACAATCTCACAAAACATCACAAACTTATATTCATCAAACACTGCAAATATACAACATATATACTTCGAATAGTAACCCTATAACAAACATATTTTGTGTTTAATCTAATAAACACCTACACAATGTATATATAAACTATAAAATCAATAAAAGACTATATTAAAGTCATACCTTTAATCAAAATAAGTGTGCAATCCTCTTTGTAAGATGATAGAATGAATGATTGTGTGAAAAAAATGGAAGATTTTGGAGAGAAAATGAAGAAGAGAGGAAAAGAGGAGAGAAAAATGACGGCGCGCGGGAGATTTTAAGTTCTCACTAACCGTTCGAACGAAAATAAATGAAGGTCGGATGTGAAAAATTTTCAGCGCGTCAATTTTCCCGCCCTCCAAAATTTTCGTCAACGCGTTCGAACAGTTAAAAATGACATTCGAACGGTAATCCACGAGTCATTAATTGGCGGGAAACTTTGCCACCAATGCAATAACCGTTCGAACGATGAAGAAGTGCATTCGAACGATATTCCAGAAGTCATTAATTGGCGGGATATTTTTCCACCAATGCAATAAACCGTTCGAACGATGATGAAGGGCATTCAAAAGGTATTCCATGAGTCATTAATTGGTGGGATATTTTCCCACCAATGCAATAACAATTCGAACAATGAAGAAGGGCATTCGAACGGTATTCCAAGAGTCATTAATTGGCGGGATATATTCCCACCACTGAAATAAACCGTTCGAATGTTTTTTTCATAAGTTCGAATGCAAATAAAACCTTCGAACGGTTTATGGATACCGTTCTAACACATCACCATAATGTTTAAATATATTTATTTTCATCATTATACATATTAAAGAAAAGTATAAGATCATATGTATTAGTAATATATACTCACATATATATAGCCTCAAATATATTAAGATCATATAGCAAAGTATAGAGAAATTTATAAGATCATATATATTAGTAATCTATACTCTATATATGCTATATAGTATCACCTATAACATATATAGTAAAGTATAATGGAATATATAGTATGATATATATTAGTTAAGTATAAACAATATATATAGTACTATATACTATCATATATATATATATTATCATATAAAATACTTTGATAGTAAAGTATTATAATATATTACTTTTATACTATAATAATATATATAGGTTATTATGTTTTCATTTAAAGTATTATACTATCATAATATATATATATATTATAATATACTATAATATTACATACATATTACAGTATATATAATCTACTATAATAGTATATATATTATATTAAATTATAGTATTATAAATATAATATACTATAATATAATTTTTTACTAAAGTTGAAACGTTTATCCTTTCGAACGGTAAATAATAACGTTCGAATAGTAATTTAAAACCGTTCGAATGGTTAAATATATAGTTCGAACGGTTTTGAACTTTTCCCGGCATAATAAATTACTTCCCCGCCAAGATTTTTCTGTTTGAAAGGATTTTTTTCCGTTCGAACTAAAAAAACTTTTTGAGATGATTTAATTCGTCACAGAAAATACTGTTCGAACAGTTTTGTAAAGTCATCAATTTTTTGGGATGAAATTTAAATTTTGTCCCAAAAAATGACTTTTAGGGACGAAATTTAGTTCGTCCCTAAATAATTTCATCCCTAAAAGTCAATTTTGTTGTAGTGACTAGTTGATAAGTATAATACTACAAAGGTGGTTTTCGGTTGGGTTTCTTCTATTGAAGAATGAGATGTTCAGCATTGGTAAACTTTTTAGCCTTTTTTTTGTTAAGGGTAGAGGACTTCCATTAAAATCAAGAGCTACCAATACCAAGCGCTTTTAGCCTTTCCGTGAATATTCAAATGTGCTTTTACTGGTGCTATCGTGTTATGGACAATAGTTGATTCATCGAGAGACCTATCCAGAGGTAGAAAGACAACGAGAGATATCACCGATATTACCATGTTGTGGACAAAAACAACGCAGTGAGCGCGTAGCAAGTTTAATCACTTGTGACATGCTCTATCTTCAAAAGCAATAAGAGCTCAGCCAATTATTGAGTTATGTGAAACATGGCTTTAAACCGCATCATTTTGAAGGTTCTCTTCTAGAGCACCCCTATGAATAGGACGCGGTGTAAAGTCATGTGTTACACGAGCTAATAAAACAGTGACTCATTATTTTTGCCATGCTTTGCAAATAGACAATATTGATGAGATTATTTTCCTGTCTTGGAGAGAACTCTCCCAATGCTTCATACCGAAATATCATCTGTGTTTAAGCTTGAGTTTTTGTAACCAATGATCATTATTTTCGCCAACCCTCCACCGTAACACCTTAGATCAAATATATGTACGTCATGAATTTTCTAATTTAGATTATAGACTCCAATTTTCTAAATTTACTTTTTTAAGCAATTTCAATTAAATCGGAAGCCTGTCCATCTACAAAGATCATAAGCAAAATATAAAAAGAAATCTTGAATGCTTGGATAGCATAGCTGGAGCAAAGAAGAGGTGGCCAAGTTGTGGCTCATGTTCTCCAAGCCAATGAATTCAACGAAATGATAATAACTAACCATCCATTGACTAAGTCTATACCAAATAACATGATTTACAATGAAAGGAACTGGTAAATGTTTGGATCCACACATATCTCATCTCCTATCCATTTCATTTTCAGACACTACCAAGATGAGATTTGTGCAGAAGCAAACATTTCACCAGTAGCTTTCATTTGGAATTGTGATATCTGGAATAAAAATGACTAAAGGGTGGTTTGTAATTATAATTTCGGTCAATTCGTTGGCTTGGACAACATGACCCATTACTTGGCCACCTTTCTTCTTTGCTCTAGCTATTCTGACGCCCCCAGATTCCTCTTGGGATCGAACGAACATCTGAAGCGTCGGGACATGCAACACAAGGTTATCTACCCCCATTCATGAGAGATAAAGATGCAATGTTCCTAACATGCATCTAGCAATATGCAATATTTGCAGCGGTCATCGGATAAATTTTTTCTTGAGCAATACTATACACCAAACTAAAAATATCTCAAATATTAAAAACATAATCCATAAACATTAAAGTGGTAGACCTTCTTGATTACATCATGAGGCGAAAAGGTTTGTAATCTTGTAATCATGAGAGTACTAGAGATCGAACTCCTTAAGTACAAGGAGGAACTAAAGCAACTGCTAGGCTAATCCTTTTATAAGCTTGTGCAACTCAGTCAAGGATGTCATAATACTAACGATAAATCAGAGCATTGAGGCTATGAGCTCTCTGTCATGCCATTGTCGTCTAATCAACCATCTCCAGTTGATCTTCCTCTGGTGCGCCTCCTGATCCTGACACGTGGTCTACTATTTTAGGGGGCATGGTAGTTGGGATTAGAATAGTGAGATTTGAATTCAAATCTGAGCAAATTAACACAGAACTTCCAAACAGGTTAATGATACATGCATGATAGTAAATGTATGAATGCATAATCAAAGTCATAAGTAAGCATAAAATAACTTGACGTGAAACATGGCATAAACTAACATGACATGTGCGTTAACATACGCACTAGTTCACAGGTATCTACACTTGCTATGGACACACGTATTGTACATGCCAGTTCACAGGTGTCTGTACCTGTTGTAGACATATGTATTGTACATATCCCGTGACAAATATCTGCACCCGCATGAGTACGTATAACATGAAAGTGAGAAGTGGCACATTGGCATTAGTGCTCGCTGCACTATGGTATCCAATTAATTAAGCCTCATTCGTAGCTTGTTGATCTTTACCTTGTCAACCAATGGAATTTCACCCTAATTTAGATACTACAGTGTGAACAAGAGACTTCCACTAGGATATTACCTCATCCTAACACTTGGGGTCGTTACAGACATAAACAAACTTAACATGACTTGAAAGGTTGTTTCCAAGATACATAAACTGTACTCGAGATGAAATGTGACATGAAACAAAAAGACAGAAAACCTGACATAATGTAACATGACATGAACGTGAGACGAAAGACATGACGTGCTATAAGACAAAATATTTCGTAGCATGACATAAAATGTAACAGATAATATTTTATAACATAGCATAACACATAACAGACACCATTTCAAAACATTACATAACAAGTAACATATAATATTACGTAATATGACATAACATGTAACATAAAATACTACCTGACATGACATATGTGTAACATATAGCATTACTTAATATGACATACTTGTAACATATAGCATTACTTAACATCACATACTTGTAACTAATAGAAGTGCATGACAACATAAATTTTGTAACAGATAAGTATTTCATGACAAAATATAATATGTATAACAGATAAACATGTTGTAACATAACATGATATGACATGATATGAAATATATGATAATATATATACATGAATTGTAGTTTCCTTATCCATCACACATACACAGTAATCTGATAGTAGGTTAAAAGTTAACTTATAGTGATCGTTGTGTTATGAGAAATTAAGCATAAAATACAAGAAACTATAAGTAGGGATTCTAGAAACTTTATCACTAACAATTAGGAATACGAAAAATGCTAAGTTAGAGTAAATTACTATTTTACCCTCTACATGTAGAAAAATGACCAATTTACCCATAACTTAAGGATTTCACATCCTAACTCCAAAAATTACCTAACTCCAAAAATTATCAAAGTTTACATTCCTCATATAAATTTTGTCTTAAATTCAAATATCAATTTAGAAAAAATTAAGACCAAATACTACTATTAGAAACACCATAGGGCCGAGACTACTAAATGCCACATCTCTTATTTTTGTTGCAATTTCTTCAAACTCCAAAACTCATGATCAAACCGAAACATTGTAACAAATATCCTCATATTCTAAGTCTGAAAAACATGCTTAAAACATCCACAAAAACTTTTAGTAAAAAAATCCAAACTTTTTTCAAGATTCTGACCAATTTCAAAACATTTTCAAGAACTCCAAAAATTCAAAACTTTCTTCTAACATGTTCATAATCCTAAGAACTAACATGATTTCAATCAATACATAAAAACACTAAAAATCATAAAATCACAGATGAAGAACTCGTCTTTAACACTTATCCAAAATAGAATTTCCTTCCCAACTAGTTTTGATCAAACACTTGATCCAAGACATTCTATGGTGCGATTTTCAAACCAAAACACCATATAGTTTAAAAAATGTATCCTAAAGTAGATCCAAACAATAAACTTAAAATCACGTGGCTAAAAATAATTCAAAACATGGATCTAACTAAAATATCAAACTTTTGACCCAATCATATAATCTCTTACATAAAAATTCATATCCTCGAAACCAACATAAAGATCTTCAAAATAACATCCTAACATATAGAGAAACGTTTTATAATCATTAACTAAAAATATCAAAGCCACTAGAGTAAGATTAAATCACAAAAGACTCAAACTTTTTTAAAACAAAATTGTTTTTCCTCTTCCTATTTCTATGTTTCTAGATCTGAGAAAATCTTTCACAACACACTATCCAGATTATTCTCTCAGATTGACCTTTCCACAGTTAAAATAAGTTTTGACCAATCAAAAGACCATGAAATCAAACAAACAAGATACCCACAGAAACTAGACTCAAAGGGGAAAAACTTACATGAATAACTCATGGTTAGAAGCTACTTACAAGGGTTTCGAAAAGGGCACGCAAAACGCCTTTGGAATATGACCGAGAGAACTGCCAAGAATTTCTCTCCAAGAATGGGGTTGAAAAGTGAAGGAGTGAGGGGGGTGGTGACTTGCACGCCTAAATGACTTCTGAAAAAGGAAGTATGGACTTTAATGACACCTCGATTGTTGGTGCTTAGGTCACAAAAAGGTGAAAAACACTGAGGGGTAGTAGGCTACTGCTGCTACCTTCTAGAAGGGGGTGATGAGGTGGATTTTCCCCTCACATCAAGAGACTATTTGGAGCTATTGAGGGCAGAGGTTGATCTGCCATGGGTGGGTGAAAACTTACTCTAAAAGCTTTTCCAAGGGGGCCAAAATTCGTTGGCCTTAAACAAGTGGGTTTATTTGGGATTTAAAGAGGGTTTGGTTAGGGTTTAAGGTGCTATTAAGTCTAAATCTAATTTTTCTTAGCCCAATCAAATTTCCAAAGTTTGAAATTTCAGTTCGATTCCAACCATTTAGGATTTTGCTAGGGTTGAAACCCTCTTTGGTTCGGCACTAGATTGTAGGATAGAATTGGATTTTGCTTAGGTGGCATGATATCACACCTTGAATCCTTCACAAACCATCTCATGGTTCCTCATGGTGTCAAGTGTCCAATACTATTCATAAAATGTAGTTAAGATCTTGTCAAGTGTCCAGATAAAATTTCTCTAATAATTTGGACATCCCACACTGTGATTGTGAAAATACTGCACTAAGTGCTACTATTGAGGTCACTATTCACTCCAGGGAAGTGAAAAATAAACTTTACACTGAAAAATCCTAAATATTAACAATATGCTAATTGTACAATTCATTTATCAAAATTCAACTCCGAAGTGCTACAAAATAACCAAAGTGCATTTTTGAATAAATGTATTGTTCGAAAATTGAAAATAAGATTATTGCGCCATAAAATCCAGAAAAACAACTGAGTCTAATGGCACACACTATATTGCATTCTGACACTTCTAATTATCTCAAATAAATAAAATCGCACTTCTGACACCATAGTGAATGGTAACACTGACTATGTTGACAAATTAAAACCTACGCAATTGGTAGATCAGTGAAAACTTATGGAGTTTTCACAAGGTTCCTAAAACTTAAAAAAAATTCACCATTGAATTTCTAGCAGGCTGTTACTTCCTCCCCTTCTTAAAAAGAGATTTTGTCCTCGAAATCGGTGCAAGTACTAATAATAAATAATACTAAGGAGAAGATGCTACTCACCAAACCTGTTGCCCATCACTAGACGTATCCTTCGGCATGACGTGTTGGGGAACACGTCGTCATTTGAATCATAGACCACGTTATGACCTGGGCCGGTGTGTTGTTTGACCTCTTCATTGTCGTCACTATCTGACACTTGACCTTCTACTATTAAACATCCGATGTGAGTCGATTGCATAGATAATCTTGACGTTGCAGGTTAAGCATTGGCATTGTGGCACACTCCTTTGCTGCTCCGCTGGACTTAGTTAGTCTCGTACCATCCTTACTTTGAAACTATCTTGGTCCATCTATGTGGTTAGGTGAAGAATTGGATAACATTCTTCATGAGACAAAGAGTTCCTCTCTTAGCCTACACCATTCCTATCTATAACCATTACATGGTTACACAAGATAACAGGTACCTTATAAAAGGAGAATATAACACTCACAAAGGTTTTGCTTAAACTGAACAAGTTCTAGGCTAACCGTCTAGGGCACTGAATCCTTGCCTAAGCAAAGTTACTACATTTCTTGCTGCTCAAAGAGTTATTCACCCCCGATCTTTTCTACCATCGAGATTCTATCATTCCTTAACTCCCTCGCTAATCAAAAATTTGCACTAGAATCTTTCCACAAAGTAGGTTAAGTCGTACCAGCATACTCTCTAAATTTAAAACTTTTAAGTGTTTGCGCAATTCAATTTGGAAGAATTTGATCCATACACAATTGAATTCACTTTCACTATTTCTTCAAAGAATCCTATCCGCAAAGGACTAGTTTACTCCTTAATAGTCAAAAGGAATCGTTCCTCCTCAAAGGTGGTACCTTAAAAAAAAAACAATGAGGCATTAATCTAAACTCAAGACTTTCTCTCTTATGGTTGACATAGCTCTTCTATCCATCATGAGTTGCTTTTTATTCTGACTCTAATTAAAAGAAATTGTTCCTATCGTTTCCATAAATCCTCATGACCAAGATTTTACTCCCCATATAATTGTCTCCAATATAAGGGCGATCTATGTTTCCACAAACACCATGCTTCGCCAGAAACTATTTAATGGCAGCTGTATAAAACTACTATCATAAGTGAATCCTACTATGGCCAAAGCTTCTCCTAAACACCTTTACTCTTTCGAACACAAATTTCATCGCATCCTCAGAATAAAAACAAACTCCAAATATGCAAAATACTAATTCATCAACCTTAAATATCCATCCTCGTATTACTAAAAGGTGTTATATCTACATTGGTATGAACAATAATACTCCTAATGAGAATTATTACTATCACCTAGTAACGATTTGGATTACAAACAGAACTCTTGTGCAATACCCCAATCATTAAAAATAGGGACTCGCTCGAATCAAATAACATGCCTGCTACAAACCTTAATTCAATAATACTATCAATTACAATCCAATCAACCTTAACTAAGCTCAACCATATATAAGTCTTTGAAAAATACCAAAAATGGCATTTGCTCTATATGTTCATGGGGCATCAACATTTGCCTCTCTAGGAGTGACTGCATAAACTCGAGCTGGTATTGGAGGTTGTGGCTTTGGTTTGGATTCTCCATTGAAAATAGCCCAATTTCTTCGAGCTCTTTTGGAACAATTTTTTTATCAACGTGTCACGTTGGCCCTATCCGAAATAGTCCTAAAGTAAGTTTGCACTTGCCTCCATGGTTCTTTCCGCACATCCCACATATTGGGTATGTGGTAGGCATTAAGCTTCCAGTATCGGTACCTTTTCCCTTATTTGGTCCAGTAAACATCTTCTTCCTTTCTGGAACTTTTTTTTCCAGTAGCATACGGTGAAGTCCTCTTTCATTTTGAAATGATCTGGGCAATCAAACCCTTCTGCTCTGCCTCTGCTATTGTAGTGATGTTTATCAACTCCTGGTAGTTTCTATTATGTGAGAAGCCACTTGGCTATGGATCCTAGGCTAAAGTCCTCCCTGAAATTTCTACGCCTACATCCTCTCTATAGATATCAGGTGAGGTGTGAACCTCCCCAATGTCATAAAGTTGGCAGTGTACTCTTCCACAGCTAAATTGCCTTGAGTCAAAGATCGAACTCCTACGCCTTTAGTTGTTTGACAATGTAACAACCCTGCCCTAAAAAGGGTGGGATCGCTATGTAAATACCTATTTCTTTCCTTCCTTCCTTTCTTTCTTTCTTCTTTTCTACTAAAGTAATATGGGATAAGCATCAACATATCACACATGTACTTTAAATTTCTAATTTAATAAAGGATAACACCTGATAGACATTCTATTCAAACATTCATCCATAAGATTCTCAGAGTCCATCATACGTTTATAAAAATATAACTGTTATAGTTAGGCAAGACACTAAGCATCTGCTTCTCCCTCTGCAATAGTGCCTTGCTCCCCAGCCTCTTCATCATTGCTTGGACGTTTAAAACATAAACACAAAGTGAGTTGAATACTCAGTAAGTAATACACCATGCAGTGAACATACTAGGCATCTATTCTTTTCTTTTGAAAACATGTATACATAAACAGTTTGAGAACTTGGCAATGCTTTCATGCATAAACATTTTAAGGAGTAAACCATACTTTCATGCATAAACATTTTGAGGAATAAATAATACTTTCATGCATAAACATATTTGAGAAATAACTATGCTTTTATGTTTCACTTTCCTTTGGTTGTTACACAATATTACGCCCTGTGTGTTGGGGTTAGCAGTCTTCCTTTGGACCTAGATTCCGCCCGAGGCCACAGGTTGGAAATCCTTTTCAGTCAGGGGGCAGCACTGGATGTACCACCAGTACTACTTACCCGACATTGCAATCTGCCCAGTCCTTTAGTACCATCATTCATTTATCAGTCATGGCTGTTACATGTTTTCATACATTAAAACATTCATTTCCTTTCAGTCCTTCATTTCTTTCTTTCATGCAGTCCTTTTCTTTTCAATCCTTTTCATTTAACAGTTCATTCATGGAAAAACGTCATTTAAAGCATGAGCTTAAACATCATCTTTCAGGGTATCCTTTAAAACGTCAGTTCATGGCATTCTTTAAAACGTTAGTTCTTAGGGACATTCTAAAACATTTTCTTCGCGTCATTTAAAGCATCGCTTAAAGCATAAGGCGTGAGACATTCCTTTCCTTTCCTTTGCAATCAAAACATTTTCATCATCTTTCTTAGTCCGATGCACATGCATTTTTATAGATATATTTTCATGCTATACTACATATAGGAATAATCAATAAGCTTCTTGAGAGAGCATGTATGAAAATCTCATGACTTAGAACCTACGTGCATGCATTACCTTATACACATACACATAATTATAATTGATAGGGTGTTTAACAGGGGCTATCAAGGAAAGGCTTGTATGTACTATATTTATTTACTCTTTTCTTTAGAAGAGCATTTGCAATAAGAGAGAGAGAGAGAGAGACATTCTTTCATAAAGAGGACTTGGTGTAAGAAGCATGCTCATAGCTACTTACCTCTATGCTTCTCGATAATTACAACGTCAATATAAGTCCTATTTCAATAAATAACATAAGCGTGTTAATACTCATATAATATTCTTTAACTCTCCCTTTAAAAGAGAAAGCAACGATATTACAATCTAATATCCCTTCTATTCTTAGCATTAACCTGATGACTACTCCTTACCTCAACTTGCAAGAGAAATAACTTACATATCAAGACATGCTAGCTGTCCATAAAAAGGCTATCTTAAGAGCCTACATGAAAAGTAAATTAAGAATTCATAGGCTTCAAGCAAGGTCTCTTTGGTTCAAGCTCACTTTGGGTTATGGACATTAGGAAATAAAATCTGGAAATCCTCAACAAGGGGCTTTAAAATAAATTTAGGTATCTTAAGTAGGCTAAACTAGCTTAGGAAACATGCCCTTTAAATCAACTTGTGGTCCCTCATTATAAAAAGGTTAGCTTATCAATATTGCGGACTCTCAAGTTAGGTAGAATTTAACCAAACGAGGGACAATATAAATGGGCTATTTTTACATCAAGACATGGCATGACATGAGCTTAGGGGTACTTGGACAGCTTTACATATCATAGTATATTAGGCACAATTAATCTCCTATACCTAAACCAACTATGCTATAATCTAATCACACAAGCAATATTTAGGATAGGTTTGGAAAACACATCTCACACAAAATTCTCATTTCATCTTATCTCATTATTACAACTTTTTCAAATCTCCATATAAAATATAATAAACAATTCAATTTTTTCAAATTTCAATACAAATTTTTCAAATCTCAAAACTAAAAAATAATATTTTAAACTTTAAAACAAAATACAAAATTTGCATCTCACCCCACAAACCTATCCTTAGATAATTTAGATAACATACCCAATTAAAATTAGAGTAGCATAAAGTCTATCAAGATTACCCATTACGCAACTTTACAACCTTTAAACACTCAAACTTATGCTTTACCCACTTAATACCTTTTAAAAGCAAGATATAAAATTATAAAATCCAAGCAAAACCTCTAAACCGAACCTTTAGCATCCTAAAACTAGATTACCAACCAATCTCAACACAAGACACATGGTGTCAACATATATGAACTAAAATCACTTTAATCATCACTTATGATTAACCAAGTTTAATAGCAACATAGCATTTTTGAAATATAGGAAAATACATAGCAAAACAACTGTAATACCATTCGGTTTGGGCCAAAAATAGGGCATACATATTTATTTGCAACATAGGAAATTAACTACATCAAAACACAAGCTAAAACAACTTAGTTGGCTTCCAAAATCACATTAAAAACAAATACGTCAAATTAAGATTTTTACCTTATGCTCTTAGCTTCTTTCAAGAGGCAAGATAGAGGACAAAATAATGGTAAACCCGTGTAGATGAAGAACAAAATGATGGCACTGTGTTAAACCCCAAAATTGAAACATCAATAGGTAAGGTAAATGATGAGAATCAAAACCCATATAGAAATCATGCTAGGAAGTGAACCAAAAATTTATTATCTTCAAGATTTCCCCCTTTGGAAGATGAAATCAAGCTTTGGTTCCAAGCTTTTTGAGTTAAAACTGAAAATAGGTAGAGATGAGGTACACATGACTTGGAGATAGAGGAAGAGGTTTTCTTCCTTTGCTATGGAGTGGCACGGCTTGAAGGAGATGAGGGGAACTTGCTTTCTTGAATATGAAAAGAAAGAAGAAGAAGAGAGGTGTTGGCGTCAACTGGGCAGCTTGGAGAAGAAGATGAAAACTTTTTCTTTCTTTTCCTAAGTGTAGCCGACAAGTTAAGGGGGACTAAAGGGAAATTGATTTTTTTTTTTTTTTGGTGTTGCCTTGACCGTAAACTTGGAGGAGGGAAAAGGGCATTTTAGTCTTTGTTCCCTTCTTCCATCATAAGGAAGCAAATGGGTGGTGGAGATCCACCCACCTCAAGATTACTTTTCACCTACCAATCCAATGATAGAGAAGAATTGGGCCATTTTTTAAATGAATAAAATTAAAGGGTTTAAGAGAAAATATTTCAAGGTCTTAAAAATCATACCCTTGATTTATTTTAATAAATCATATTTTAAAATAAAGAATACTCATCTTAAAATAAAATAATTAAAAATAATAAAAATCTTTATCTCAAAATATATAATTTAAGAATTAATAAAATGACGTAAGGGCCTATGTAGTAGGACTCGGGTATTACAGACAAAATCTAGGATGAATCTATTGTCAAACTCTTCTTTGAATCTCTCCCATGTCAAAGCAACGAGGGTTCCTAGTTCTCTCATCAAAGCTGCCTTCGGGTATCCCACCATATTCCAACTTCTCTTTGGAATAGGTATCCAACGTGTAAAACCTTTTGGTCCTTAGTGCATCTGCATATCTCGTATGTCCTTCGAGATTTATAATCCATTTCTCGGCTCTCAGTGGTCCGACATTCATTACCAAAAAAATTTGGATAATGGTGGATTAAGAACTTCTAATACGGACAATCCCTAACTTCGTGTCTGGGTATGTGCACTTACTGCTGTTGTTGATGTCTCAGCACGTCAGTCAGTAGACATACAATCTCAATTAATCCTCCATCCATTGGGAGGTTCTGATTCTTCTGATTGATGCCTCCATCAGGGTTTCGAGATATCCTCTCACAAGTAATGTGTCACTTCCGGAAATACACGAGTACACGTATTACAGCCACGTACTATCTCTTATACTTCAAGAGATTCAAGCCTAAGGAAGAACAAAATTTCAAGACTAATACTTGGCGCATTTCTTAAAGACATGTGAATTTAGAACCCAGAGACGTATTACTCTGATACTACCCTGTGACGCTCCCAGATTCCGCTTGGGATTGGACGAACATCTGAAGCATCGGGACATGCAACACAAGATTACCAGCTCCAGTTCATGATAGATAAAGATGCAATATTTCTAACATGCATCTAGCAATATGTAATATTCACAGCAGATAAATTTTTTCTTGAGCAATTCAATACACCACACCAAAGATATACTAAAAACATAATCCATAAACATTAAAGTGGTAGACCTTCTAGATTATATTATGAGTCCAAAATGTCTGTAATCATAAGAGCACTAGAGATCGAACTCCTTAAGTACAAGTAGGAACTAAAGCATCTACTAGGCTAATCTATTGAATAGTTCGCGCAACTTAGTCATGGATGCCATAATCTAAAGTATCTATTAGGCTAATCTATTGAATAGTTTGTGCAACTCAGTCATGGATGCCATAATACGAATGATAAATTGGAGCATTAAGGCTATGGGCTTTGTGTCTAATCGATTGTCTCCAGTCAGTCATCCTTTGGTGTGCATCCTGATCTTGACACATGGTTTACCATTCCGGGAGGAATGGTAGTTAGAACTACCATAGTGAGATTTGAATTCAAATATCAACAAGTTAATATAAAACTTCCACTTAAGTTAATTATGCATGCATTACAGCAAATGCATGAATGCATAATCAAAGTCATAAGTAAGTCTAAAATAACTTGACGTGTAACATGGCATAAATTGACATGACATGAACTGAGATGTGACCATGAAATTGTAACTTGACATGACATGAACTTGATCTGGATAACATAAACTTGAACTAAAGCATGACATGACCTGAACTTGACCTGAATAACAAGAACGTGAACTTGAAGCATGACCGAATGTGAATTTGAAACATTACTGAACATAACTTGAACATAGAATGAACATGAACTTGAAATCTTGTCCCTAACTTGATAAATAAATTTTACAATGTGGGTGCTAGAAGGGTCCATTTGAGTCGTGTGTCCCTGCCGATTACTGCATTACAACACAGGTATCTGTACCAGCTTTGAGTGCTTTAACATACACCCCAGTTTACATGTATTTGCACCTGCTGTGGACACACAAATTGTACATGCCAATTCACAGGTATTTGTACCTGCTGTGGACACGTACGTAATTTAATACTCCAAACTAAACAAGGGATTTAACACGAGTTGATCTTTACCTTGTCAACCTACGAAATTTAACACTAGTTTGGACATTCCAGCATGAACAAGGGAGTTCCACTCGGATATTATCTCATCCTAGCAATTAAGGTTGTTATAGACATAAACAAACTTGACATGACTTGAAAGGTTGTCCCGAGATACATAAACTGTACTCAAAACGAAATGAGACATGAAACGAATAGACAAAAGCCCTAACAAAACGTAACATGACATGAACGTGAGACAAAAGACATGACATACTATGAGACATAAAATATTTCATAGCATAACATAACTTGTGACAGAAAATATTTTATAGCGTGACATAACACATAACATCAATATTTTGTAACATGACATAACACATAATAGACAATATTGCATAACATGACATAACATGTAGCATAAATTATTATGGTATAACATGTAACAGAAAATACTACCTGACATGATATATGTGTAATAGATAGCATTACTTAACATGGCATACTTGAAACAGATAGAAATGCATGACATAATAAATTGTGTAATAAATAAGTATTTCATGATAGAATATAATATATGTAACAGATAAATATGTAGTGACATGGCATGACATATATGATAACATACATACATGAATTGTAGTTCCCTTACCTATCACATATACATAGTAATCTGATAGTAAGACAAGAGTTAACTTATAGTGATTATCGCGTTATGAAAAATTAAGTACGAAATACGAGAAATTGTAAGCAGAGATTCTAAAAGTTAGAAACTTTATCACTAACAATTATAAACATGAAAAATGCTAACTTAGATTAAAATTACCATTTTACCCTCTACACATGAAAAAATTATCATTTTATCCATAACTTAAGAATTTCACATCCTAACTCTAAAAATTACCAAAATTTACATGTAAATTTTGTCCTAAACTAAAATATTAATCTAGAAAAAATAAAAATCAAACACAATTATGAGAAACACTACAGGGCCGAAACTACTAAATGTCATATCTCTTTTTTTTTTTTTTGCAATTTCTTTGAACTCCAAAACTCATGATCAGATCAAAATATTGCAACAAAGATCATCATATCCTAAGTCTGAAAACATGCTTAAAACATCCAAAAAAAATATGCTTCTCATAAACATAAAACATTTTAGTAAAAAGTCCAAACTTTTGGACTAAAATACACTCTTGAATCTCAAGGTTTTGACCAATTTCAAAACATTTTCAAGAACTCCAAAAATTTAAAAATTCCTTCTAACATGTTCATAACACATTCTTAAGAAGTAACGTGTTTTGAATAAATACATAAAAGTCATAAAAAATCACAAAATCACACATGAAGCACTCGGCTTTAACACTTAGCCAAAACAAAATTTCCTTCCCAACTAGTTTTGATCAAACACTTGGTCTAAGGCATTCTATGGTGAGATCTTCAAACCAAAACATTATATAGTTTAATTTTTTTTCCCCCTAAAGTAGATCCAAGCATTAAACTTAAAATCATGTGACTAAAAATAATTTAAAACATGGATCTAACTAAAAACATCAAACTTTTGACCCAAGATATACTCTCGTGCATAAAAATTCATATCCTTGAAACCAACATAAAAAAATCTTCAAAATAACATCCTCAAATGTACATCAAAGGCTTATAGTCATCGAAATAAAAATATCAAAGTCATTGGAGTAAGATTAAATCACAAAAGAGTCAAACTTTCTTAACACATAAATTGTTTTTCCTCTTCTCGTTTCTAAGTTTCTAGATCTGAGAAAATCTTCCATCAAAAGCTTTAATCATGAAACTAATCTCCAAAAAAAAACTCATATAAACATGTTAACAACACTCAAAACTTTCAAACCAAGATTTTTCCATTAACTTGGTCAAAAAATCCAAAACACAACACATTATCCAGATCATTGCCCAGATTGACCTTTTCACAGTCAAAATAAGATTATGTTTGGGAGGTAAAATGAGAATTTTGTGTTTTGTTTTAAAGTTTAAAATATTATTTTTTAGTTTGAAGATTTGAAAAAGTTAAATTGAAATTTGAAAAAGTTATATTGGGATTTGAAAAAGTTGAATTATTTATTATATTTTATATAAGAATTTGAAAAAGTTGTAATGATGAGATGAGATGAGATGAAAATTTTGAATAAGATTAAAGATCCAAACATAATCTAAGTTTTGACCAATCAAAAGGCCATGAAATCAGAAAAAAAAAAATTATACTAACAAAAACTACACTTGAAGAGGAATAGTTTACATGAAGGACTCATGCATTTCTCTCCAAGGGTTTGTCTGATTTACATGAGGAACAATATACTCGCAAAAACTAGACACAAAACTCCTCTAAAATCTACTCGGGAGAGCTCCTAAGGATTTCTCTCTAGGAATGGGAGTGAAAAGTAAAGAAGTGAGCGGGGTGGTGACCTGCACACCTAAATGAATTCTGAAAAGGGAAGTATGACCTTGAATGACACCTTGATGGATGGTGCTTAGGTCACACCAGTAAGAGGGAGTTGGCTGCTGCTGCTGGCTTCTAGAAAGAGGGTGATGAGGTGAATTTTCCCTCACATCAAGGGACTGTTTGGGGCTTTTGAGGGCAAAGGCTGATCTTCTATGGGTGTGTGGAAACTTCCTCTACAAGCTTTGTCAAGGTGGTGAAAATTCCTAGACTTTAAATAAGTGGGCTTCATTTGGGGTTTAAAGATGAGTTTGGTTAGGATTTAAGGTGCTATCAAGCCCAAATTTAATTTTTTTGGGCCCAATCAAATTTTCAAAGTTTAAAGGGTTGGATAATGATGTCATAACATGAATTTGAGGAATTAATAGCATGTGAAAGTAATTTAATCAAGTGATTAAACACAAAGCAAGAAATCATATCAAATAGGGTTTGGAGGCCAAATTTAGAGTTTGGAGAAACCATTTAGGGTTTTGATTTCAACCAAGTTTTTGGAGTTTCAAGTGGATTCCAACCATTTATGATTTTGCTAGGGTTGAAACCACCTTCGGTTTGGCACAATTTGGATGATAGGATAGAATAGAATTTTGCTTAGGGGGCATGATCTCACACCTTAATTCATTCATAAACCATCTCACAGTTCCTCATGGTGCCAAGTGTCGAATATCATTCACCAAGTGTGGTTAAGATTTTCTAAATGTCCAAATAAAACTTCTCTAACCAAATTTGAATATCTCACACTGTGATATGAAAACATTGTACTAGGTGCTACTATTGAGGTTACTATTCACTCCAAGAAAGTGAAAAATAAATTTTGCACTGAAAATTTCTAAATATTAACAATAAGCTAATTGTGCAATTTGTTTATTAAAATTCAACCTCGAAGTACCTCAAAATAACCAAAATGCATTTTCAAACAAGTGTATCGTCCGAAAACTAAAAATAAGATTATTGTGCCATAAAATCCAAAAACAACAAAACAAATGAGTCTAATGGTGTAGACCATTTCACATTCTGACAATTTTAACTATCTCAAATAAATAAAATCGAGCTTTTGAAACCATAGTGAGTACAACACTGACTATGTTGACACACTAACCTACACAATTGGTCAGTTCATGAAAACTTATGGAGTTTTCTCGAGGTTCTTAAAATCTATAGAAATTACACCATTAAATTTCTAGTGAGCTGATACAGCTATTCTATCCTAGCATTCTGGATTTCTTTCTATTATTCCCTTTTTGCTTTTGATCTTTGTCAATGAACATGCTTTCGATTCTATTTGAATTGCTTAAAAAAAAGTAAATTTAGAAAATTGAAATCTATAACCTGATTTAGAAAATTTACGACCTGAATAAATTTGATCTAAGTTGTTGCGGTGGAAGGTAGGTGACAATAATAATCATTGGTTACAACAACTCAAGCTTGAACACATGATATTTCGGTATGAAGCGTTGGGAATTTTATTTCCAAGATCGGCAAAGAATACCGTTATTTGCATGACTTGATGAGTATAATTCACGAGTTTTTCGATTGGGTTTCTGCTATTGAGGAATGTGATATTCAGCATTAGTGAACCTTTTAGCCTTTTTGTTTTGGTCAAAAGATAGAGGACTTCCATTAAAATCAAGAGCTACAAATACCAAAGGTTTTCACCCCTTCCTTGAGTATGCAACTATGCTTTTTTCAGTGTTACATGTTATGGACAATAGTAGATTCATCAAGAGACCTAAAAGAGATAGATACTACCATTGTTATTACCATTTGTACCGTGTTATGGACAAAAAACAAAGTGGTGGGGGCGATGGCGGTTTAATCTCGTGTGTCAGGCCTTATATATCTTCAAAAATAATTAGTGCTCAACCTCTTATTGGTTGCTATAAAACAACTTTAAATTGCATCTGTTATGAAGTTATTCTCTTCTAGTGCCCCCTTTTGAACAAGACGCGGTGTAAAGTTATGTTTTACATGAGCTCATAAAACAGTGAATCGTTATTTTTTCCACGCTTTCCAAAAAGACAATACTGATGGGATTCTTTTTCATTCTTGGAAATAATCTCCCAACGCTTAATACCAAAATATCATCTATGTTCAATCTTTAGCTGATGTAACCAATGATTATTATTGTCGCCAACCCTCCACTGCAATAACTTAACTCAAATTTATTCAGGTCATAAATTTTCTAAATCAGATTATAGATTCCAATTTTTTGAATTTACTTTTTTTAAACAATTCAGATAGAATTGAAAGCATGTTCGTCGTCAAAGATCAAAATCAAAAATGGAGAAATAAAAAGAAATCTTGAATGCTTGGATATATAGCATAGCTAGAGCAAAGAAGAAAGGTGGTCAAGTCATGGCTCCTTTTGTCCAAGCCAATGAATTGAATGAAATTATAATTACTAACCATCCTTTGATTAAGTCTATACCAAATATCATGATTTAAAATGAAAGGTACTGGTGAAGTGTTTGCTTCCACACAAATCTCATCTTGGTAGAATCTGAAAATGAAATGGATAGAACAATGAGAGTTGCCTTCATTAGTAAGGCCCCATTTTATTCAATTTTTTCCCTCTTCTTTCCCAAAATCTCACAAAACATCTTAATTCAATCCATTTCACTACTGTTAACAGACTTCTTATTTCATCCATGTAACCAGATGAGGCCTAAAATTCTAAGCTCCTATTTGTACAACATCACAAGTATAATACTTCAGAGGTGGTTTTAGGTTGGATTTCTTCTATTGAGGAATGTGATGTTCACCATTGGTAAAGTTTTTAGCCTTTTCTTTTTGTCAAAGATAGAAAACTTCCATTAAAATCAAGAGCTACCAGTACCAACGGTTTTAAACCTTTCTCTGAGTATTTAGATGTGCTTTTACTGGTGTTACTATGTTATGGACAATAGTTTATTAATTGAGAGACATAACAAGAGAAGGAAAGAGAACAAGAGATATTGTCGGTCTTAACATGTTATGGACAAAACAAAAGTGGTGACAGCGATGGTTGTTTAATCTCGTGTGACAGGCTCTATGTTCAAAAGCAATCAGAGCTCAGCCTCTTATTAGGTGATGTGAAACACGGCTTTAAACCTCGTCCGTTTTGAAGGTATTCACTTCTAGAGCACCCTTTGGACAGGACGCGGTGTGAAGTCATGTTTTACATGAGCTAATAAAACTGTGACACGTTATTTTTTTCCATACTTTTGAAATAGACAATACTAACGGGATTCTTTTACAGTCTTTGAAATAAATCTCTCAGCGCTTCATATCGAAATATCATCGATGTTGAAGCTTGAGTTGCTATAACCAATGATTATTATTATTGCCAACCCTCCACCATAACACCTTGGATCACATTTATACGGGTCATAAATTTTCTAAATTAGATTATTGATTCTAATTTTCTAAATTTACTTTTTTTAATCAATTCAAATAGAATCGAAAGTATGTTCGTATGTTCATCAACAAAGATTAAAAGCAAAAATTTTGAAATATAAAGAAAGCTTGAATGCATAGATAGAGCTAGAGGAAAGAATAGAGGTGGCCAAGTCATGGCTCATGTTGTCCAAGTTAACTAATTGAACAAAATTACAATAACTAAACATCCTTTGATTAAGTCTATACCAAATATCATGATTTTGAATGAAAGGAATTCCTGAAATGTTTGCTTCCACACATATCTCATCTTGGTAGTGTCTGAAATCAAATGGTAGAAGAATGAGAGTTTCTTTTATTGCTATAAAACTATGAGCTCCTATTTGCACAGCTTGACGAGACCAAGCGATGCCAAGCTAGTTGGACAGGAAGTTGTGGCCTAACTTGTTTCACCACCTGAAACCCACCCGAAACATTCTCAGGCCCTAAACGTTGGTATAAACCCCTCTCTTTATCTCAAGGAATATTATATTTATGTGATTAAATGGTGGTGTTTGAATATATGGAGAGTACATATATATATTGAATGTGTTGATTGTGATAAACTCAGAAAAAGTGATGTGTGGTTGGGATTGAAATTGAGTTGTAAGTGAAGCATAAAGATTGTGAAGTATGGGATTGTGTTGGTCTATTCTATGTGCAGTTAAGTGGACTATGGATTGTGGATGTGTGTTTGTAGGTATTTTCAAGAGGCTTATGGATTTGGGTAAAGTGTTCGTGAAGGTTGATTGGATAGATTTCAATATGTTGGATGTGTCATGCATGAACAATGGTTGCATGATGTATTTGTGTTGAGCTCATGAAATGATTGATGGATGGAGTATGTGTATCTTGATGTTGGTTGTATGAATTTGGACATAATTGTATTTGTCATGTATATATTGTGCATTGATGAAGTTTCTAAACAGAGTGGATGCTTTGAATAAATTGGATGTTGATCGTTGGTGATAAATGGGTAAAGTAAAAGTGTAATTTTTCTTGGCAGGATGTATTCGACAAATTTATTATTTAATCTTTGGCTTCACTTGTATTAGATGTTTGAGCATGGAAGTGGTTTGTAATTTCATGATTATGCTTGATTTTGGACTATGCTACATAATTGAATTATATTGATATAAATGTATGAGGTTTGGATTGAGATGGATTGAAATGATGGAGTTGAAGTGAAGTTTGAAAATTAGGACGGTTGTATTGATTTCTAAATGTTGGATAGCAAATTTATTATTGAGTCCTGCTATCCTTGCTTAATTGAGTTAGTTTCGGATGTTTTGGCATATGGACTTAGATATGGTGTATTTAGTTGAACTTTTATGGTGGAAAGATTTTATGTATATTGAATATATTGTTTATGGATGAAACTTGGGAAGCCATGTCAATGTGTGTTTTTGGTTGGTTGTGTATGTATACGTGGTTTTGATTGTGTTATGTGTTTGTATGTGAGGAAGTGACTGGGAACTTGAGTTGGTGTTGGATTGGTTTGTGTATGAATGGAGGAAGGGTATTGTAATTGTAGTTTGTATCTCATGGTGAAGTGAGATTAATTTGTAAGGCTTGTTGAGCGGTGTTTTGAATGTTAAAAGTGAAGTATGGGAACTCACTTTATGAGTTAGAAATGAAGTTGTGCTTTTATGTTCATAGATAGGCTTAAGATTAAATGAAACTGGCTATGCTTAAAGGATTGAACAATAGTTTGAAAGAAATTGATGGAAATGATAGGATTGGTGCCTTGGGACTTTCAAAGTGAAGCATGAAGATTCACTTTAAAGTATAAGGCCATGAAGTTGGATGAAAGAAGTTGAATGGTGACCTCAAGTGGGTCACAAAGCTATGGCTTGCTGTGTGTATGGGTGCAATTTGTGGGACTATATGGTTGTGTGGTGGTCGGGTTCATGTTGAACCTGAATGATAGATGAATTAAGTATGAGTTCTTTGGGTTGGTTGTATGCATTGGATAGATTTGGTATGTTGTATTTATGGAGGAAGGGTATTGGACATTTTGTAGTTGATTTGAATGGATGCAAATGTTGTGACAAGCCATGAAGTTGAATGCTAAGTATCGGAGAGGTGTGACCTTAATGGGTTCTAAGTCACGGTCTTGGAGTTTAAGAAATGAAACAAAGGAAGGTGAGGTGGAGTTAGGACTCAAAGATGGTGAGATCATTAGTTAAAAATGAAGTTGGACCTTTAGGTTTATAGCTTAGGTTTAATATTTATGCAAATGGCTATGCTTCAAAGATTGAATGATGGTTTGAACAAGTGAAATGAAATGGATGTTATGAATACGTAGAGATTTAAGTTTGTACAACTAGGAATATTATGAAGAAGTATGCAAGTAAATAGTTGAAGAAGGTTAATTGGATAATTGAATTGGTCTAAGTGAATGAAGTTTAAGTCAATGGTAGTTTTATGCATGTTTAATGTTTAATGTTCTTATGTAAATGAAAAGGAAATGACATAAAAAGATTTTTCTTTTAAAAGAAAGCATTACAATGTGTGGGAAATGCTTTTATGAGAAAGGAAAATATTTTTAAAGTAACTCCCCCACCTTGTAATGTTTTTCAAAGGAAGAAAATGTTTTATGTAAGTAGGTAGAGGAATGAAGAATGCATGAATGAAATCCTATATTAGTATATGTTTACAGTAAGAAATAATGTTAACTGAGTACTCGACTCATTTTGTTTTTATGTGTGTCCCTCATAAGAATGAAATGAGGATAAAGTGTTAGGACGGACATGGTTAAGGAAAAGGTAATAGAAACCTATGCATGTTATGTGTAACGTATGAAATCATATTTTGTATAATGAACTTTCTAATTTAATTTAATAAATTCGGTTGTAAACTCTCTTTTAACTTCACAAAGGAAGTTTCAATTTTCAATTATAAAATCTTTAATTTATAGCTTGGAATTAAAATGAAACGTCTTAAAAAGTTTAGTAGTTCTCTTGTGATTTTCTAAAATGACTTCTTAAAGTCCCATCACAAGGACGAGCGTTGCAAAATATGCATAAGGTTTGTATACCATATGACTATAGATTTCATTTACTACCAGTATATGCCCGAGTGTACTTCCTAAATCTAATTCTTATATTGCTTATTTGTAAGGAAGGCTTCTACGTAGAATGTGAGAAAGCCCGCTGAATTAGCTTCATCAGCAAACATAGTTTATTTGATATAGTTTAGCAACTCGAGGTGATGGATCCAACAAAGATCTATAAAGCTGTAGCTAAAAATGATACCACATTCTTTGACCAGATCGCAAGGAGCGAGATGAAGTCCTACCTACAAGATTTTGAGAATATTCAAAGGCTAATAAGGGACAATGAGGACTCCATTCTACATGTTGCAACAAAATTCAAACAGATGCAGTTTGCTAAAAAACTCATTAGCTTGGACCAATCACTTATTGATCTGAAAAATAAGAAAGGTGACACTCCACTACATGTTGCAGCAAGTATAGGGTGTTTGGATATCATAAATCTCCTAATAGATTTTGTTCAAGTTCAGATATTTTGGAGACGGTGAATATAGACAAGGATACGGCATTGCACGTTGCTATAAGAAATGCTCAACACTCGGTTGTGGAGTTACTAATTGGCCGCAAACAAGGGCTAGCTAAGATGGTGAATGAAGTTGGAGAATTTGGAGAATCTGCAGTGCTCTTTCTTACTATAGACAGAAACAATTACAATGCGGAGGAAGGGACCGCATGAATGTGTTGTTGCACGTAGCCATCATTCGGATGGTGGCATGTAAGTTCTCTCATCCTCTCTCTACCTTGGTCAAAATTACCAATGTTCATTTTTTCTTTTTTTTAATAAGTAAATGGTTAAACTATATTAATATGAAGAGGCATCGCCCAAGTACACATGGGGTATTCTAACGCCCCGGTCCCGAAGGTCCGGAGAGTTAGCTCCTAATACTGAATCTCCTCTCTAATAGCACCATTATAAATAATCCAAAAACTCCATAAAATATTCAACATAGATATCTATGTTCCTTCATAGAGACACTAAAAAAAATTCTCAATAAAAAAAATTAAAAATCACCAAAGAATCAAAAATATCTATAACTTAATATACCAAAATAACGATTACAATAGCTTTACTAAACATGACTCAATACATACTTGTACCAAATGACGCTTATTCCTCTACAATTATCCCACATTACTAAAACTTCCTACTCTTGTTCTTCAGCTGAGCCATCAAAATTATCTGAAAAAATATTGTGGAGATAAGGGGTGAGTTATCAACAACTCAATAAGTAGAAAACATATGCTAGTATGTAAACATGAGCATTTTCACAGAGTTCATAATGCTGAAACAAAACATTTCAGTTTCAATATGCAAATCTCAAACATACATATTGTCAAAAAATCAAAGCGACACTTCAGACTATTCATATTCAAAAACTAACTTTTCATATTCAAAGACCCCTTGGGCATAACATGACTGAACATATTCATCTTGTCATATCATATCAAAGGATCATATCAAAACATAAACCATGTTTAACACCCATGGTAGGGTTGTGCATTCTACAAAAAGTCAAGTAGAACATAAATCACTATGTTAGCAAAGCGATTGCACTCAGAGTAGAGACCACAATTATATCCCGTGATAGGACCAGAGGTCACTATTATATTCCGTGACAAGGCCAAAGGTCACTATTATGTCCTGTGATAGGCCCAGAGGTCACTATTATCTCCCGTGATAGGGCCAGAAGTCACTATTATCACCCGTGACAGGGTCATATATCAGAGCAAAATAGAATCAAAATCATCATATCAGAACCAAAATCAAAACTAGAATCAGAGCCAAAACAGAATCAGAAAGTTATGCCAAAGGTTTTCAGATGCCACATCATATCAAAACAGAGTACTGAAATTCAGATCATTTCACATTTGCCAAAACAGATTCAGAACATATTCACGTCACATGTAAAAATTAAAAAAAAAATTGTATTCACTCTTTTTTCTCAGTTCAATAACAAAATGCCAAAAATAAACTCATGTCTACACCAGTCATGCCAAAAAATACTTTATTCTTATACAAAATTCCATGAGTAATGCAGAGCGAATAACTAAGGTCATTTCAAAGTTCTTTTCATAAGAAAACATGCATATTTTCCAAAAATTAGCCCCAGCCCATTTTATTTTTATGCAAAGTCTAGCATAGAAACCCCACTTATTTGAACTTCTTAGTTTTTCAGAAATTCTTCAGAACAATACTTAATGAAATTCAATCGTCACCTATAAAATTTTCACATACTTTCGTAGATTTTCAATCAACCATATATTTCAATATTTAAGCCTAGAATATTAAAATAACCTATTTTTCCCAAAACTCTAAAATTCTCATAACCCGGTGTCTTAAAAAATTACTCTCCAAACTCATCAATGACCACTTAACCTTTTTCAGGTAATACATTAAAAAATATCAATCGTCAAACTTTCATTCAAACAAATTAAACTAAAATTTTAAACAGTTAAAAATACAATTAAAACTTCTTTTATTCTCTTTAAAAAAAAAAAAAAACTTGTATGTAAAACAAAGTCGAGTTCAATATATATAGAAAAGACAAGTCAAGCAAAACCAATGGTATTTTAGAAATTTTGCCAAGGCAGCTTGGGCTCTTTAAAGAAAAGGATTGTAATTTTATCAAAAGTGTTTCTCGGAAGGCTACACATCGGGCGATATTGGAGATATTATGGTTTTGGTTATTCTGATTTTCATGGAGTTTCCAAATTTGAATTGTTACGTTAGTTGTGCTAGGGTTCAGCCATGGAGGCCGCCCTTACCCCTCCGTTAGATTCCTCTACAGTGGGGGCTGCTATGGCTCAGGGAGTAAAATCTTTTGCTCAGGCAGTTTCCTCTTCATCACAGTCTTCTTTCAGGCTCCCGATGAGGTACCGGGTGGAAATAGATGGTGAACAAGGCTTTCTTTTTTCAGAGGTAGAGATGTCAAAAGCTACGGATGATTTCAAGTATGCTTTGGTCCTCAAGTTTTCTCATACTAGGCCGTCGATTGAGATTGTACGTTCTCATATTGCTAAATCATGGGGACTGAAAGAGGCCCCCACTGTCAGTTTTATGGATGCCTTGCATGTGATGGTACAAATGAGGAGTGAACGTGATTTTTTGCATGGTTGGGCTCGTGAAGGACGTACTATGAGGGATTCCTCTTTTGACCAAGGAATTTGATCTGGCACACGAATCTCCTCTTGTGCCTTAGTGGGTTTTTTTGCCTGGGTTGCCTCTTCATTTGTATCATCCAGATTGTCTACAAATATTGGCTACGAGATTTGGCCGATACCTAGGAACGGATAATGCCACACTTAATAAAACTAGAGCATCTGGGGCTAGGCTTTGTGTAGAAGTGGATTTATCAAAGGAACCAGTGCAGGGATTTCCCATTGTTTTATCGGCGACAAAAAAAATCTGGCAGAACGTAAAGTATGAGAGGCATGGGTATTATTGCTCTAAATGTTTTCGTCAAGGTCACACTTCGGTGGTCTGTAGGGCCGGTGTGAGGAAATAAGGGGAGAAGGTCATTAGGAAGCTGTTGTACAAGCGGGCATGGCAGGAAAAAAATAAACAAGTGGAGGAAGGTTTGTCGGAAGAGGTGAATGTTCGGGAAGTCTCAGTGTCTGCCCAGGCCGAGGCAGTGGATGGGGTGAATGTAAGGGATGGCTCTTTGTCGGGTGCAGTAGCAGAGGATGGGCTACAACGGAAGTTGGTGCTGGTGTCTGATGTAAAGGTATCAGAGAATGAACTAGAGGATGATGAGAGTTGTGAGGAAATTGAATGTGAGTTGATCTGTCAATGCATGTGAGTGAGGTTGTGCTGTTGAAGAACATTCCCATATAGTTTGAAGCTTTGGCACCCAGTGAAAATAATCCTGTGATAGTTGAAGCAAATCTTGCTAGTCTGAAAAAAATTCCTACTATATTGGAGTCGAAACTTTTAGTGACTAGAAATCTGGAGTAGGACCTGATGTCATAGGGCAATGTGATGTAGTGTCAGAGGTTTTGGAAATGGAAAGCCATGGTGGGCAGGCTAATATTCATCTTGCTAGTGTTGATGGTTTGGAGTACAGTTCGAATGGGGAGATGGGAGGCAGGGGCTAGAAGTGAGGATAGAAAAGGCATATGATTCTGACCAGGAGCCTCCCAGGCATAAATCCAAAAGAACAGAGTAGTTGACACATTGTGTTAGGCATTCGCAGCGGGTGGCTACCCGAACCTCCAAGCTTAATTTATGATTGACACGATGTTAGTTTGGAATATTCACGGTTTGGGTTGGTCTAAGAAGAGACTGAAATGTTTAGTTAAAAAGCATCGGGTATCTGTAGTGGCGATTTTGGAACCTTTCAACGAGGAATCTAGAATGCAATGACTGGCTAGCTTTTTGGAGTTTCCTAAGTTTTGGTATAATGGGTCTTCAGGTGGTAAAGTGTGGCTTTTTTGGAAGGAGGATTATCCGTTTGAGGTCCTCAATATGACTAATCAATCCCTTTCGGGTTGGTTTTTTTTTGGGACCAATAGAGTTTTGGTAACACTTGTTTATGCCAAGTGTACTCAGTTAGAATGCCGAGGTTTATGGGAGGAGCTTCAAAGTATTTGTACAGTTGCTTCTCCATGGTTGGTGGTAAGGGATTTTAATGTTATACGTTCGGATTCCAAGCGCATTGGGGGAAGCCCACGTCCTTTATTGGCAATGGCGAATTTCAATGATAGCTTGGATAATTGTGCGCTTGTAGAGATGAGAGTTCAAGGTAGGAGTATATCTTGGTGTAATGGCCATGAGGGTCGATCCCGTAGTTGGGCCCATTTGGACCAAGCGGTGATGAATGTTGCTTTCTCTAATTTCTTTGGCTCGGTTTATATGGAATATTTCAAAAGGAAGTCGTCTGATCATTGTCCCATGGTGGTTTACTTATGTCCGTCGAGCTTATGGTATAGTCCTTCTCTTTTTCGCTTCCAAAATATGTGGTGCTCACATGAATCGTTCTTGAAGTGTGTGGAGGAATTATGGGCAGAACCAATAGCCGGTGGTAGTAGTTTGTACAAACTAGCTACCAAATTGAAGAAAGTGAAGGTAATCTTAAAACATTGGAACCGTAATGTTTTTGGCCAGGTCGATTTATTGATTAAGACACTTGAAGAGAAGGTGGAGTTCATTGAGTTCCAACTTCAAGAAAACAATGATCCGGTTGTTGAAACAAAATTTCTGCTTGCTAAACAGGAGCTGACTAAATGGGAAGCAAGGGAAGAAATTAGATTGGCTCAAAAGGCAAGGAGGAAATGGTTACAAGAGGGAGACCAAAATTCCAGTTTCTTTCATGCGTCTGTGAACCAATGTAGGAAGCAATCTATGGTGTCGTGCATGAAGTTGACAGACGGAACTATTCTCAATGCCTGAGGCCATTCACAATGGGGCCACAGAATTTTTCCAGAATTTTTAGTCCTCAACTCCGAACGTACAGCCTGCGAATCTTTCGACATTTGTAGAACCGGTGATTTCGCCTGAGGATAACAATTTGCTATGTGCAAGTCTGTCGGAAGATGAAGTTAAAGCAGCAGTGTTTTCCATTTCAAAGCATAGTTCTCCTGGTCCTGATGGTTTTGGGTCTGGTTTTTACATGTTTTGTCGGGAGATTGTGAAGGATGATGTGGTCGAAGCAGCATGAGATTTTTTCAATGGTGCCTCCTTACTAAGGTTTTATTCATCTTCTTCTATTGTGCTCATCCCAAAAGTACCGGACCCAAAGAGTTTCGATAAATTTAGGCCTATAAGCCTTTTATCTGTGACTTATAAAAAATTTTCAAAGATTTTGGTTAATAGGTTGACAAGCTTCCTCCCGAAGCTGATCTCACAGGAAGAATGAGCTTTCATTCCTGAGCAGAGTATTTTCGAAAATATTACACTTGCTCAGGAGATTGTCCAATCATTACAAAAAAAGACACAAGGTGGTAATATGTTGTTAAAAGTCGATATGGCCAAGGCGCATGATAAAGTTCACTGGGATTTTCTTTTGCAGGTCTTGAGTAGTTTTGGTTTCAATGATAAATTTTGCCAACTGATTGCAGAGTGTGTGAAATCTACTTGGTTTTCTATTATACTTAATGGAACCTACAGAGGCTATTTCAAACCGACTAAAGGTTTGCGGCAAGGTGACCCGCTTTCGTCGTATCTTTTTATTATTATGGAGGAAATTTTGTCTCGAATGCTAGTGGCTAAATTTGAGGAAAGACGAATTGGCAAGTTTTATCATCCTAGAGGTGCTCCCTTGGTATCGCATTTACTTTATGCCGATGACTTGTTGGTATTCACTAATGGAGATGTCAGGTTTTTTCAGAGGTTATTGAGGACCTTAGAGAAATATGAGAGCTGGTCAGGACAATTAATCAGTATGAAAAAATCGGCGATTTATTTCTCAAAGCAGATAAACTTAGCTCGAAGGCGTGAATTGTTGAGAATTTCAGGATTTGTGGAAGGGTCTTTCCCATTTACTTATCTTGGTGTTCCTTTAGTGAATGGGCGGCTAACGGCTCAATCGATTGAGCCACTAGTAAATAAAATTTTGGGATAAAGTGGGGGGCTGGAAAGTTAAGTTGTTGTCACAAGGGGGTCAATTAGTCTTGCTGAAACATGTGCTCTCTTGTGTGGCAACCCATTTACTAGCTGTTCTAAGTGTTCCTCTAGTGTCGTTGAAAAAAATTAACTCCATCTTATCGACTTTCTTTTAGGGTGCGAGTAAAGGCAGAGCAAAAAGGAAGTGGTATCCTTGGTACAAGATGTGTGTGCCGAATGTGGAGGGAGGATTGGGTCTACAACAGTTTGTGGACATGCAGTGTTCACTCCATATGAAACTAGCGTGCCGTTTGCTGACGCTGGATAATTTATGGACTCAGTTCTTCAAGACTAAATATGTGAAGAGTGGGCATTTGGTGCTAGCAAAAAATACAGCTAGTTGCTCTCGATTTTGGAAATCAATTATGAGAGTTTTGCCGGTTGTTTGTGATAATACTCGATGGCACATTCACGAAGGCAAGAAGTCATTCTGGTTTGATAAATGGCTTGAATCTGGGCCATCATGTTTACGTGCTTCCACTATTGTTAATCCTTTGCTTCAAGTTAAGGAGTGCTGGTCGAATTCTTGTTGGAATTTTGATTTGTTAGAGGAGCTGGTGGGTAATGAAAGTATGGGGGAGATTATTTCCTCTGTTTCAGTAGGGAGGGCTAGGTTTGATTGTCTCATTTGGAAGCCGACATCGGATGGGGTTTTTACTTGAGCTAGTGAGTGGGAGGTGGTCCATTTCAAACAGGACAGAATGCCAGGTATGAAGTGGATATGGCATAAGCTATTACCGAAAAAATCTTGTTGTGCATGTGGAAGGCCCAGTTTTAGTGTTTATCGGTGGATACCAGAGTACAGAGCTGTGGAGTGAGTTTGGCCTTTGTTTCGGTAAGGCTGCATGGCAGTTGTGGTGGGCCATGCTTTTGGCTGTCAGTCCTTTGCCGAAATGGCTACTGCGGTTCCGCAGCCCCTTCCTAAAATTTCAGTAGCCCCTCGTGCACCTAAAGTCATGGATGGTGAGATTTGTTTCTAGTTCTCCAAAGATGAAATCACCCGGTCTACTGAGCCATTTCGCTTCTCAATAGTGATCAAGTTCCTTCGACAAAGGCCCTCTCTGGACGCTATACGTGCTTTTATTTCTAGCCGTTGGGGCTTGTCTTTTATTCCGGTGGTCTCTTCCATGAAACTGCCATGCAATGCTTTTGTTCAGATGCCTACAGAAGCTGACTTTGGGAAGGCTCTGTCCCATGAGTCCTGTGAAGTGAATGGAGTGGCTTACCGTGCTTTTCACTAGTCTCCAAAATTCAATGAGGAGCACGAACCTTCGAATGTTCCTGTGTGGATTTTGCACCCAGGATTACCTCCCAACTACTATCAAGAATCTTTCCTTCGGATATTCACTGCTCCCATTGGCCGATTTATTCGCAGGGACAGCCCCAAGTGTTGTGCGAACTGGACAGATGGAGCTAGACTTTGTTTGGAGATGGAGGCAGCCAAGGAGCCGATTTCTTATTTTTGGATTGGTGCTCCTGGTCTGCCTACGAGTCTGAAACAAGCGATCCTCTATGAGATGTTGCCCGCATACTGTGGAAAATGCAGAGTTCAGGGTCATAATTCTAAAACATGTCGTGTTGGAAAGGAGCAAAATCGTGGTGGTAAGAAAGTAGAACCAGAACATGGTGGCACTAGTTCTGGGAATACACAGGGTGGTGAGATGAACAATCCCGTGGTTATTCCTCCTGAAACAGAGACTATCGAACAAACTTCCAACGATCTCATGGAGGGCAATGTTCATGATGATGGAGGGGTGCTAGAGCCAAGTAAAGAGGCAAGTACTCTTTTTTGTGTTGGAAAGGAACCAAACCGTGGTGGCAAGACAGTAGAACCAGACCATGGTGGCACTATTTCTGGTAATACGCAAGGTGGTGAGATGAACAACTACGTGGTTATTCCTCCTAAAACAGAGACTACCGGATCTGTTGTTATACCGGAACAATCTTCCACCGCCTCTCCATCCCCTGCCCAGGGGGTTAATCCCACAGAGGTCAATGTTCATGATGATGGAGGGGCGCTAGCGCCAAATGAGGAGGCAGGTACGCTCTTGAATCATAACAACAATTTTTCTTTTAACGTAGAAGAGCCATCTCCTCCGATTATGGAGGAAGCTCCTAATATTGCTCTGGAAGAAGATGAAAATTGTTTAGCAGTTAGGACTCTACATGAAAACCTAGACAATAATCTGGAAGATATTGCTTCCGAGCCTGACCCTGATATCCCTCCAGAAGTGCTCCCTCAAATCAAGGATTATCATTCAGAAGCTGAAGGTAACACGGTTAAGAAAAAATATCAAAAGAAAAAATTTGAGAAAGTTAGAAGTTCGAGTAGGGTCATTAACCGTCCATCTACTTTGTCTTTATGAGTAACTCTATTATTGTTTGGAATGCTCGTGGCATCGGTACCTCTCGTTGTAGACTAAAGAATTTAGTTTGTAAGTTTAAGCCTAAGATGGTTGCGGTTTTGGAACCGTTTCAAACACTAGACAAAGCCATCCGTCTGCAACATTATTTACACTTTGATTCCTTTACTTCGAATGTAGCTGATGGTATTAAAATATGGATTTTTTGGAACAGTACTCTTGATATTCAAGTGGTGGGTCTAACTTGCAGTTTGTTTCTCTTCGTGTTAACATGGGGTCCTATCATTTTTTGTGTAATATTATCTATGCTGAGTGCAGTCTGTATGAGAGGAAAAGTTTGTGGGAGGACCTTAGTTCACAGGCTATGGGATCGGAGCCTTTTTTTGCTGGCGTGGTGCACCTCGATCAAATGCAGCGATGGAGGACTTCAACACCTGGGTCCACCAAGGTGGTTTGGTTGAGATGAAGTCTAAGGGGAGAAATTTTTCTTGGTGTAATGGTAATCGGGCCTTGCTCGGTCTTGGGCGAAGTTAGATCGGGTTTTTATGGATTTCTCTTTGCTAGCTTATTTTCCTAATACAGTTTGTTCATATCTTCCACGAACCACATCTGATCACTCTCCTATGGTTATAGAGTTCAAGATGGATCCTTTCTCTTATGGCCTTTGGCCTTTTCGTTTTCAACAAATGGGGGTGAATCATCTGCAATTTTTGTTGTGTGTTCACCAGGCATGGACCACTCCTATTGGTGGTCATGGTCTTACTAAATTGGTTATTAAATTGAAGAACACTAAGGTCGCCTTGCGTGAATGGAATAAAAAGGTATTCGGTCATACTAATATGCATATTAATTCTCTTGAGCAATAAATTGAGGAGCTTGAAAAGAAGCTTCAGCAAAATTGGGATGAAGCTACGGAAAGGGATCTTATGGCCTCTTCTGCGGAATTGGAGGATTGGCTCTGTCGTGAAGATACTAGATTGGCTCAATTGTCTAAGTTAAAATGGCATATGGATGGTGATCGCAACATAAAGTGTTTTCATGCCTGCCTTGCTAATAAACGTCGTAAAAGAGTGGTGGAAATGAGATCTTCGAATAGTATGGTGTTCAATTCGCAGGAGAGTATTCATCAGGGGGCTGTAGATTTCTTTTCTAATTTTTTGCAGGGCACGCCGACTAGATTGTTACTTGATTTATCGACTCTTATATCTCCTATTATTTTTGATTCTGATAACTCGATGTTGTGTGCGGTGCCTACTATGAATGAAGCTTTCTCTGCCCTATCTTCTATTCCTTCTAATAGCTCCCCAGGGCCTAATGGTTTTGGTTCTGGTTTTTTCAAAAGTTGTTAGGAGATTGTGAAAGAGGATATCTTGGAAGCAATATCTGAATTTTTTAATTCTAAGCAACTTCCAAGATTTTTTACTGCTTCTTTTCTTGTCTTAATTCCAAAGGTTGAGACACCTTCTGGGTTTGAAAAGTTTAGCCCTATTAGCCTCTGCTCCGTTTTCTATAAAATATGCTCCAAAATCATTGTTAATCATTTGACAGGTCTCCTCTCACGCATGATATCATGGGAACAAGGTGCTTTCATTCTAAGGAGAAACATCTTTGAAAATATTAGTATCACACAGGAAATGGTCCACTCCATTAACAAGACGGCCCATGGTGGTAATATCATGATGAAACTGGATATGGCTAAAGCTTATGATCGAGTGAATTGGCTTTTTCTTCTGAAGGTTCTTCACTGTTTTGGATTTTCCTCTAATTTTTGTGTTCTTATTAAAACGTGCATCTTGACTCCTTGGTATTCTATTATGATGAATGGCACTATTAAAGGTTTTTTTTAAGGTGGCCGGGGACTGTGTCAGGGTGATACCCTTTCTCCCTATCTTTTTATTATCCTTCAAGAAATTCTCTCTAGATTGACCAAGCAAAGTGTGGAGGCTCGAAATTTTGGTCAATTCTCTCAGGCCCGAGGTACGCCCATAATTTCTCATCTTATGTATGCTGATGATGTTGTGCTTTTTTCTAATGGTAGCTCTAAAGCCCTAAGGGAGATTTTATCTGTGCTTCGTAAGTATGAGAGTTGGTCGGGTCAGTGTATCGATCACTCTAAATCTGCCATTTACTGCTCAACAAAAATTTCTTTAACTCGTAAAAGCTTATTATTACGGAAGACTGGATTTTCAAACGGATCTTTCCCTTTCAAATATCTTGGAGTGCCTATTATCTTGGGCCGTCTTAAACAGGTGCATCTGGAAGATATGGTGTCTACTATTCAAAAGAAAATATCGGGATGGAAGATGAGATTTCTTTCGGCGGGTGGCCATCTTATTTTACTTCGACACGTTCTGTCTAGTATGGCTCTCCATCTCTTTGCCGTTCTTCAGATCCTGCAATTCAGTATTAATGTCCTCCATCGTATGATGAGTACTTTCTTCTGGGGGGAGGATAATGGTAAAGGTAAGAAAAAATGGGTGGCCTGGAATTCTATCTGCCATCACGTGGAGGAAGGTGGCAGTAGTTTGGGCAATCTGGGTGCCTCAGGTATAGGTGGGATTATTAGAAATAATCATGGTCAGCTAATTCATGTTTTTGCCTCGTTCAGTGGTACAGGTTCTAATAATCGGGCTGAACTTTTAGCTCTTCTTCATGGGCTCCAGGTTTTTAAATCTTTATCTTTAAATTATGTGGATATTGAACTTGATTCTATGACTGTTATTTCCTGGTGGAGGAGTAAAAGATGTGGGGTGTGGTACCTGGAGGATTTCTGGGAGGAAATTATGGACATTATGAACTCCATGACTTACATGATTCATCATGTTTTTTGGGAGGGAAATAAAGTTGCAGATTGGTTAGCCAAACATGGGGCTTCTGGTAGTGATTTTGTTTTTTCGCACTTGACGAAGAATTCCCGTGCGCTGCGTGGTCTCATCTGCATGGATTACGCCGGGTTGCCCTCACTTCGTTTTAGTTAATTTCGTGTGTTTGTGGTTTTATGTTGTTTTTCTATGGTTTTTTATTTTTCTAGCTTGGTTTTTTTTTTTTTTTTTTTCATGCTGGGTTTTCTTTTGTACCCCAGATGCTTGATTTGTAACCACGGTTTTCCTCCTGCACAAGTAAGGGTTATTAATAAAATTGGGGAGGAGTCACTTTTGAACAGGTGACCCTAACTCTTTCTAAAAAAACAAAAAAAAAAATCAGGAAAGTTGAGACCCTTGGGCATATTCTTTGCTTTGGTGAATTTGCTACGCAAATTTGGGAGGCAGCGGACATGGCGCTGGATTTGCCGTTTATGCATGCAGGAACCTGGTGGGGACATGTTTTCCACTAGTTTTCGTTAGCCAGGAAGTCTTCTTCAAGGGGTATTTTGATTGGGCTGCTACCACCTATTATTACGTGGTCTTTATGGCAACATAGATGCAAAGGGTGTATGGAAGGAGCTGCTTGCTCGGTGGATAGTTTGTGGATTTCTATAAAATTCTGGCTTCGGCTATTGATCATGGAACATGCGAAGGAAGAGTCTATCTCGCATAGTGATGCCAGGTTGCTTGCTGATCTTGATATCCCACATGTTCGGTGCCAATGCCATATGCCACAGCTGGTTGTTTGGCAAAAGCCAACTAGTGGTTCCGTTAAGTTGAATGTGGATGGGAGTTGTAGGGGTAATCCAGTATCTTGTGGGGGAGGAGGTGTGATCCGAGATGCTATAGGTACTGTTAAAGGAGCTTTTTCAGCTTTTTTTGGGCAAGGGATGAATAATGAGGCCGAGCTTCGAGCTCTACATGCGGGAGTAGTTTTATGTAAAGAGCTGGGTTATTTTAATCTTGAAATTGAGTGTGATTCTAGAATAATAGTTGACTGGATTCTATCAAGAAATTGTACTGTTTGGTACCTTTGGGAGTTTTGGGAGGAAACGATTAAAGAGCTTCAGGGGGTTCAATTTATTATTCGACATCAATACCATGAAGCAAAGCAGGTTGCGGACTTTTTGGCGCGGCAAGGTGAGGCAGGGTTGTCTTGTAGATATGAGGGTGGATTTCTTCCCCTTTATGTCAGGGGTATTATTTGTATTGATAAAATTGGCCTCCCCAGCATTAGAGTTTAAGTCTCTCTGGTCTTTTGTTTTGGTCTTGTTTTTGTTTGGTTATTTGGATTTTGGTGGGGTTAGATGGTTTGTAACCACAGTATTCCTACGTCATAAATGAGGGTTTATGAATAAAATTGGGAAAGGGTCACTAGTGGACAGGTGGCTCTGACTCAAAAAACAAAAACAAAAAAAGGCTACACATCTTAGAAAGGATTTAAGGGTACTTTAGTAATTAAAGGAAAACTTGCATGCACGTGGGAAGGACTGAAAACGGAAACCATAAGAGGAGAAAGTAGGCTTACAGGAGAAGAAAATTGTACCCGACGACCCTTTCCATACAGGTGACAATGACATGGAGGGGCTAGCGAGGTGCAGTGGTTTTTGGCTCATGGTGGAGTATAAAAACTCTATTTTGAGTGTGTAAAAACAAAGGTGGTGCTGCGGTTACACGTTGGTTGGGTAGTGAGTTGGTCATTTCGCCGTGCAGGAGGGAACTCCGCAGCGTTGGGTGGTCTGCACAGAGGTTTAAGCTATGCTTGGTGATAGAGGTTGGGTGTGTTTACGTGACCAAGGCGTGGAGTAACAGCCTTGTGGAGGCAATGGCTGGACTGAGGTTCATGGTTTGCCAATGGGTTGGGTGGTGGGGCTATCACATGGTGGTTTTTGAGTGGAAGAAAATGGCAGTTACATGAAGGAGGTGATTCATTGAAAAATTAGGTTGCGACAACTTCTTTTGCAGAAGAGAAATACGTGTATTTATAGAGTTGATTGGAAAAGCCCTACATGAGAACAAAAAGGAGGGTAACCGTGGATGAGAGACGTGCATGGCATGAAACATGGAACGTGCCTAACATGAAACTAGTTCTTGGCTTCATGGGCTTGGGTTTTGAGCGTTGATTGGGCTTTTTCCCCAAGTTTTGGTCTCCCGATTCAACCTCTAAAATTCTCTAACTTGTCCAACCAATTTTCCTTGGCCCATAAAAAGATTTCATCGACATCTGTCAAAAATAAAATTTGGACCCGTAGTCCATTCCAAAAATACTATTTAATCTCAAGTGGGCTTTTCATCATTATAAACCCAAAAATTTTAGAAAACAACTTGATGCTGGACCTCGGTGTTACATCATAAGAGATAACACCTATTTAAGAGAAAGAAATAGAAACAAGAAAATCGTGACCATTGAAATCAGCATCTTTGGCCCAAAGAAAAAGGTTTTGACTGATAACACCTATATACTTTATGCGCAAGTTGTCAAGATGGAAGTTCTAGCTCCTCAATGTAAAGCCAAGATTATACTAGGGTAAGTTATATTTACAACCAATACATGACACATGCACAACACTAAAGTACATGTTTAATTTACTGCTTTAATTGTTAATGTGTGCGAACAAATTATTTGAAATGGTTAGTGTAGGTGGAAATGTCCGTAAGCCTAATCTTGGCTTTGAAGAAGCTCATATATATAAGTATTTTACAGTGACTACAAACTTTCGTGGGAAGGGCCTTACATGGTAACCGCCATCAACAGCCCAGGGTCGTATTGGCTTAAGGATAGCGAGGGAAGAGAGCTGCAACACCCTTGGAATGTCAAGCATCTAAAAAGGTTCTACCCTTAACAACAAAAGCACTCATTTATTTCCAAAACAACTCTTCCTTTTTGGAATGTATGTTATTCAGACTCAAGGAAATAGAAGTGAGTAAGCACTTGATCAATCACTACGCAATCCAACAGGCATGGAGTTCACAAGACCGCGCGACCCTCTCCAAGTTAGCCACCAAGGGCCAAGTCACACACTCACGGTGCAACCCAATGGGCGCGGAGGTCACAAGATTGGGCGACCCTCTCCAAGTTAGCCACCAGGGGCCGAGTCACACACTCGCGATGCAACCCAACGGGCGCAGAGGTCACAAGACCGGGCGACCCTCTCCAAGTGAGCCACCGAGGGCCGAGTCACACACTAGCGGTGTAATCCAATAAGCATGAAGGTCACAAGACCGTGCGACACTCTCCAAGTTAGCCACCAAGAGTCGAGTCACACACTCATGGTACAACCTAGGGGGCGCAGAGGTCAAAAGACCGTGCAACCCTCTCCAAGTTAGCCACCAAGGGCCAAGTCACATACTCGCAGTGAAATCCTACGGGCATGGAGGTCACAAGACCGCGCGACCCTCTCCAAGTGAGCCACCAGGGGCTGAGTCACACACTCACGGTACAAACCAATGAGCGCGGAGGACAGCAGACCACACACCCTTTAAAAAGCTAACACCCGAAGGGTGAAGTTGAATACTTGAGACACAGCTAGAATAAGCGCAAATGATAAAACTTGGTGAGCACGTTCCTAAGGAAATCAACGAAGGCAAGGGGATCAGATGACCCCATAACTCCTCAGTTCACAAGACTACCAGTGAATAAAGGAAAGCCCGCAAGCATAAGGAACTAAACAATGAATAAAGCCACGAAAGAATAAGAGTGAAAACATAAACAAGAACTAAGTAGTATGAATCAATAACCCAAAATGTTCAAAGGAATTGCAGAATGTACAAATGCCCAAAAACAGGGGCTGAACAACTAAACAGATAATACACATTAAGATAAAGTTGTCACTCTTGAGATGGAGGACGACGGAAAGCATCTAGCATTACGTCCCAACCCATGGAATCAGCATACTAACAGGCGGCGGCATCAAGCAAGAAGTCTTCCAAGTTTAAATTCTTCAGGTCAGCTCGAGGGTTGGCTAGCAGGTGCATCTTCAAGCGCGCCAACCCTGCGCCGTACCCATATGCAAAGGCCCTGCCTCGGACAGCTCGAGCGGCTGAGAGTTGGAGATGCAGATGAACAATCTCATTGTTCGCAACAATCAGCTCAACATCTAATTTTCTTCATGCCTCCCACGATTTGTTCACTTCCGAAGACATCCTCTCCAAACTCGCCAGATTCTTATCTTGGCAGGCGTCAACTGCAACACGTTCCTTCTTATGCTTGTCAAAAGCAGCCTTTGCCTCAACCAAGTCACCTTGCAACTCGATGATCTTGGTGTCCTTCTCATGGCACTCCTTTCAAAACGCCTCTTTCTTCCAAGCCAGCTCCTTTGCCACCCCCTCGTGCTCCTTTTCAGAGGAAGCCAAAGCAACAGCCTCCTCCTTGAACTTCCTCTTAGCATGAACCCAAGAGTGCTCAGAGGAGTCCAACACCCCTTTAAGGCGTAGAACCTCTGCCTGATTGGTGGCCCTCTCCAATTCAGCCGCATGTAGAGCAAAGCTGTCACGAGCGTGGAGACTCTCAAAACGAAGGAGTTCAGACCGAGAGCTAGATGACTCCTCGTGGAGAAAGTCAAGGTCAGCCTCCAAGGATTGGACATGACCGTTAGCTTACTCTAGGCAACATCACAAGTAATCTCTCTCATCCTTGAGATGGTTGTTCTCTTGCTTGGCAAAGAATGAGAAGTTCTATCTCTCGCGAACCTCCTGCTCCAAACTAGTCCTTTCCTCCATGATCCAAGACACCAAAGCTTCTACGTTCTACACAAACACAATAAAGTCAAAACCTAATACACGCCAAAGAAAGCACTTGCAAACAAAAACAGACAAGAAAGAAAATGAGCCTTACTAGAGCCACAATTCTCCTCTCAAGCGCCTTGTCATCTCTATAACCACCTTTGAAGGAGGCAAAGAAGTATGAGGGCCACATCCTCCTCCTAGATGGCGTCTCCCATCGAACTAGCTTCAGCCTGTGCTGGCCGTCCCAAAGTAAGATCCGAGGTTGTTGTAACCTTGAGGGTGGGCGCAGGTAGGCCACCTTCAGCATGGGTGCCAAACACCTCACTAACAAACTCATCTTGGTGAAAATATACTCACCCGCCAACCCGATCTCCGCCCTGCGTCCCTACCTCTATGCCCACCTCATCTTCAGGGACCCGCCTGCCTTCGTGAGGAGTAGTGTCCCCGTCAAGGGACGATGGCGCCGGCAAAGGGGTGGATACCCTATCTTGATTTGTGGGTGGAGTCTCGCTGCCTAAGTTAGTTCAAGACAAGGAATGAGGAATGAAACCTAGCCCTGCGCTGCTACCTTCAACTTCAGTTGCAGTGTCACAAATAGCAGGGGCGGGAATATCGAGCGCCCCTTCCCCAGACACACCCAAGGTTAAAGCAGCGTATATGTCGTTCAAGTCACTCCTGCCGCAGATGTGGAATCCGCTACAAGGACTGAGGGAAATTCGAAAGAGGTGTCCACAGAATTGTTCCCCGAAGGGAGCCCGAGATCGTAGGCTAACGAGAGGTCCTCAAGAGGAGGCTTTGGCGAGGGACGCCTCCGGCGCGGCCTGAGCAGAACAACAACACTCACCCCCTGCATCAATTTCTTGAGGGAGCGAGCAACGCTACTAGGCAGCGCGCCCTCAGTGCAAGGATGCTTTATTTTGGCCCCCCAGTATGGGGCACACTCCGCTTCATCGGAGGGGGAATCAGTTTGAGCTTCACCCCCCTTACATGGGCGCAGCTAGGTATTGTCAAAAATCTATCAATACTCAAATAAAAAAGAAGGTCTTCTGACCACAGACCATCATGATCGTGGTCCTTCACCCAATACGCAAGTCACGTGTTTCCTAAAAAAGAAAGGGCAAGGGTTGGTGCATGCCACTTGGCAAAAATTACTACCAAAAGAAGAAAAAGTACGAATAAATGCTCACAGACTAGCGGGGTAAGTAAAAAACATTTTGAATGATCAATTCCCTATGAGCCCACTCAAAGGAAATTAGTGGGGTAACTGGAGGGGACATTTAGACCCATGGGTTTCGAGCCCATCCCTAAGGCCAAGCACATCCATAAGTTCAAGAAGGCTTATCAAAGACAAAGCTAGGAGTCCCACAGACAAAAGGCTCGTGACACGAGGTGAGACATCCTCGACAAACTGGGGATAGGGCCCTCAACCAGACATGAATATCTTGAGTATAATAACTCCTAACAAAAGGGAGATATCTTTTCCGGTTAATAGGGGATCACAGGAGATAAGACACGGAACCATTGACCAAAGTTAATGGCCCTCACTCCACATCCTTCTATAAATAGATTGGTAAAGGTAACAAACAGTTTTTTATTCTTCTTGATATACATTTTATCCTTATATTGTTACTAACTTAAGAATTGGAGTTTACACAGGACAACAAACTCCTTGTTTGACTGCAAGACATCCATACGGTTGGTGGTGTGAAACACATCCTTAACACTTTACAAAGCCAGAAAACCAAACTGGTTCTTGTCAACACACGAAACTCTGTTGTATCTCGCTAAGGAGGAGTTCTCTTTGGCTTCTGGGGTTACCTGGTAAACTTGGGAAAGGTAGGGAGGGTTGTTAATTTAAGAAAAGAAGAAGATAAAGAAATATTCTTAATTAATTAAAATCATTTAGATAAAATGATTTTCTACAATTATAATATTTTTGAGATTTCTAAAATATAAGAGACTTACTTTAATGATGAAAGAAAGTGAAACCAACATAGGAATAAAATATTCATCGAGTAGTATGGTTGAATTTTACAATTCATATATTTTGCTAAGAAAACTTTTGCTAGAATATCCAAAGTCTTTTAATTTTCATATTACTCATATAAGTGTAACATATTGGTTATCATTACAATGCCTGTTAAAATTTGTTTTTTTCTCCTATACATTAAATTATTGACTAATTCATTTTATTTAAAAAATTAAATTATTTTTGCCTTTTGTGGATATTAGTAATCTCTAATTTTTTTTCTCCTAACTAGGAAAGCGTGCCTTGCACGTTCATCCCCAACTAGTGTATATATATATATCTCTATTCTATAAATAAAAGAGCCTGGATGAACAGTAAATTTTCTTCAAATTTCATTTTTCAATTTTATCCCTGATTTTCTCCAAATTTTATTTTTCAATTATATCCCTTTCATTTCTGCTTTTCCCAATTTTGTCATTGTCTTTTGTTTTGTTTTATTCACAAATTTATGTTTTCATCTCTTTGTTTAATTGGAAAATTTACATCTTTGCCCCTATTTAGACCACACACATGAACCCTAAGAAACTCTGACTACCTTGCCCATACTTTTCTCAAGAAAATATAGATCATTCATATCAGACAAATTCAAACACAAACAAAATCTATTCTATTTTCTACATCTTCACTAACAAAATCATTTCTACATACATGAAACTAAACTAAATCTAAACATAATATGCAATAAATGTCTAAATGATGTAAAAAATAAACATTCTTCATATCTGCAAACCACCTTCACTAACCAGAACTGATTTTACATATGCCTTTTTTATTCTTCTAACCAGGTGCTATATGCAAGGGGTATATGTGCCTTGCACATAGCACCTTAACTAGTGTGTCTAGATAGATATTTATATATATATATATCACATCCACCAAAACCTTTCTGGATATTACTTCCTAACGAAATTAGAATCTCTACGAGAAGATAAGCCTTTTAAACTAGGATACTAATTGTACAATAAGTGTGAGAAATAGTGAGATAAAAAGCCCACTATATATTGAAGACATTCTTATAAGTAAAAAGAATGTTCAACCGCACCATATTAGACTTCCCTGCGATAGGTGTCACTGGTAGAATATGAAAGAAATAGTGTATGAAAGATAACACTTACCTTAATATTCTTGAAAACCCTCTTATTATCAGGGTCTCTCGCAATATTAAATACTGCATCTGGAGGTTGATCAACCCATGATGGATTTTCACTCCATACTAGCATCTACTTTTCCAGATCAACTTCCCAAGGAGAGAATTCTGAAGCATGCGAGGGAACTGAACAAAAAATGCAGAAAATGCCGAATCATATGTGTTGAAGGGTCCATTTCCCTTGTTTTGGTGGACTACTACAGTTGTTTTCGAAACCTCGGTCTCACCCATTAAATTCTAGAGTCGTTTGCAAAATGTTAGGCATCAATGTCTCATTTTTTTGACAACCATACACAATTAGAATTGCAGACGGGTTTCTTTGATCATAAACTCATAACCCCAAAACATGGATATGTTGCACTTAATTACAAATTAGACAGCAATCAAACACACACAATTATAAGAAGCAGCCATCCATTCACAATTATTTTTACATCTCCCAAGGCCCGAGCATCAAAGATAAAATTGCAACAAGACTGCATAGGAGTCAGATAACCTGCAGTAAGCCTTACCCATCAAGGTTTGCATCAAATTCAAGAAATTTAGTTCAACACACAATAACTAGCATGAATCATTCAAGATTGCAATAAAAGAAACACATAACTCAGAGATAATCAGCAGCAGAGACTGACCCAGAAAAGGCAAGAGAAATCTAGATCAAATGAATCCTGACTAATCTTTAGCAGGGAATCAATTTGAACAGATTCAGTTACGGAGTGGGTTTTTTATTACAAGAATATCCCATTCCACTGTAGGCTCTAACGAAGCTGATTCCAGATTTGCAAAGGGATGTGGAAACAATCTGATATTTTCACAAAAATAATATTGTTTTTTGTGTTGGAGTTAGTCCTCATGACTCAACATGCAAGCCCGATTCTTCAGCAGATAAAGATCTTTCACAACAGAATTCTGATGTACATTAGTATTCAAATTCTAATTCAAATATTGTATCTAGATAACATCAGTTCAAATAGATTTAAATCGTAAATGATAACATTTTGTAACCTATATATATAAAGTATATTACTCAGTTTTGGTATTGAGAACCAAAACAATTCCACACACTTCGTATTTTATTTCATGGTATCAGTGATTCAATAAGCTCACGCTTTTCATCTCGATCCTTATGGCATCTTCTTCCTCCGCTCCCTTCCATTTTCCTAATGTTGCTCAGCTTGGTACTATCAAGCTCGAAGGATCCAACTATTTTAGTTGGATTTCTATCACTACTCCAGTCCTTCGCACTTATGATTTGATGGGTATCATTGATGGCTCCGAACCTTGCCCTGCAAAACTTCTATCTCCTAGCTCTGTTTCAGGATCTGAATCTCAATCCTGCTTATTCCCTTTGGGTTAAGAAGGATCAATTCATCTTGAGTTGGATTAATGCCTCTCTCTATGAATCTATTTTACTCACTGTCTATGGTCTCCGTACTTCTCGTGAAGTCTGGAATTCTCTTGAACTTAAATTTGCCTCTCATCCTCACTCTTGGATTACTCAACTTAAACGCAAACTACAGACTCTTCATCAAGGGTCCAAATCCTACACTAATTTTATCACTTTTGCCAAATCTTTGGCTACCCAACTTGCTGCTTCAGGTCATCCAATTACTGATGATGACCTTATCTCGTTCATTATTGGTGGGCTGACTACAGTCTTCAACCCTTTTATTACCTCTTACTCATTTTCTTCTTGTGCTGCAACATTGTCACTTGCTGATTTCACCGTTGAGTTATTGTCCTTTGAACTTTTGTTGCACAACCAACACCAACAGATTGCACCTGAACCCAATGTTGCTTATTTCTCGCACAACAATTCTCAGCCATCTCACAAAAAGCAGAAGCCCCCATATGGTAAAAAAATTCATCACAAGTAGCCCTCCTCTCACCAAGGTTTTTCTTCCACTCCACAAGTGTCTCGTAGCTCCTCTCAACATCCTACAGTACCTTGCTCTCCTTGCCAAATTTGTGGAAAGAGTAGTCACCGTGCACTTGACTGCTACCATCGGATGGACTATGCATATCAAGGTCGTCATCCCCCTACTCAGCTAGCTGCAATGGTTGCTCAGTCCAACTCTCTCTCTGATAATGATGCTTGGTTTGCTGACAGTGGAGCTAATGCTCATCTCACTCCTGCTCTTGAGAATCTCACTATTCATGAACCATATATTGGAAATGAAAACATTTTTGTAGGCAATGGTATAGGTTTGGATATACACAACATTGTTCTTTTACTTTACAAACTTCCTCTAACCCTTTCAAGCTTTCTCGTGTTCTTCATTGTCTCAATGCCTCTGCCAACCTTTTTTCCATAAATCAGTTTTGTAAAGATAATTCTTGTTTTTTTTATCTTAACTGATTCTTTGTTTTGTATTAAGGACAAACACACGGGTCGCACTCTATTGCAGGGAAGCAATGAAGGTGGTCTCTATCCTATCCATCCCAACAAAGTTCCTAAATCCAATTTACGTACTGCATTATTAGGTGTCAAGGCTCCAGTTAATGTATGGCATTCCCGTCTTGGTCACGCCTCTTTTGCTACAGCTTCAAGTCTTCTGTCCAACCATAATCTCCCTCTTATGGGCTCTCATCATCATTTAGCTGTTTGTCCTTCATGTCAACTAGGCAAGAGCAAACAACTTCCTTTTCAGCAATCTAAACGTGTTTCCACTGCTCCGCTTCGAATTATCCATTCAGATATTTGGTGCTCTCTAGTTGTATCTCTCGGTGGATTTCGCTACTATGTAATTTTTGTAGACAATTTATCCCGTTATACATGGATGTACCTTTATTCAATAAATCAGATGTCTTTCTATCTTTTGTTAAATTTAAGGCTATAGTGCAAAAATAGTTGTCCTCCTCTATTAAACAACTTCATTCTGATGGTGGTGGGGAATATGTTTCAAAATAGTTCAGTAATTTTTTGGAACTTCATGGTATTTTTTACTGAATTAGTTGTCCTTATACTACCCAACAAAATGGGCTCGCTGAGCGTAAGCATCGCCACATTGTGGAAATGGGTCTCTCCATGCTTGCTCATTCTCATTTACCACAATCATTTTTGGTTGAACATTTCTTACTGTTGTTTACATAATTAACAGTCTTCCTACTGCAGTTCTAAGTAACTCAAATCCCCATTATGAACTCTTTCACAAAAAACTAGAATATTCCTCTTTTCGGACATTTGGTTGCTTATGCTTTCCACTACTTCATCCCTATAATTCTCACAAATTAATGTACCGCAACAAACGTTGTATTTTGTTGGTTATGGCTATCATCATAAAGGCTATCATTGTCTTGATCCCGTCTCTAAACTCTTGTCACTCGACATGTTGTGTTTGCTGAAACTATGTTTCCAGCTATTTTCATGTCTCCAAGTACCACCTCACCTCCTCCTACAAATGCAACTCGTGTGCCTGTCCTTCTTCCTGCTAAAGCTATAACTACTACAGCTACCACTACTCTTTCCAACTCATGTATTTCTTCATCTCTTGAGAGTTTAAATTCTTATTTTCATGAACAGTCTCCAACCTCTCTCCCTGCAGCTTCCCATAGTTCTATTCCTAACCTCCCACTAGTCTCACCACCTACTCATCCTCATCGTCATCCAATGATAACACAATTTCATACAGGTTCTCTTTGTCCTAAAAATCCTTTTCCGATTATCAAATGTTCTATTCTACAAAGCATCTCCTTCATGCTCTGAGCAGTGTAATTCAACCTACTGAACCTACTTGCTATTCCCAAGCTTCCACCTCTTCTGAATGGCAAGTTGCTATGGGTCAAAAGTTTGATGCTCTTATCTCAAATGGTATTTGGACATTATGTCCTAAACCGATTGGCAACATTGTATGCAATAAGTTGGTCTATAAAATTAAAAATAAGCCAGATGGTTCTATCGAGTGCTTCAAAGCAAGGCTGGTTGCTGATTACGCCCAAAGAATAACGCGGTAGTTGTAGCACAGCTTTGGGGTGTCGATTACGCAAAGAGACAAATTAGAAGAAAAGCAGAAGGAACAAAAAAACTAAAGAAAAATATTAAATGATTAATGGAGAACAAAGACTAATTTTAAATGCAAATTAAAGTGAAACAAAGTAACTAATAGAAAAAGTACTCAAATTTGATTAACAGTAAAGCGTCGAAAATCCCTTACACAAATCCGGTATTTTAATTATTCTTAATTCATTGAATAATTCAATTGGGAACTCAATTCCCAATCGGAAGGTATAAATTTATAAACCAAAATTAAACTAAATGTAAACCTTTAAAAAATCATTCACCACTTTTAAAATACGTAAATTATTATCACTATTGAGAAAATACAACGACAACAATATACTCAGGGAGCGATATTACAGTAAAGAATTAAATCAATATAGATAAATAATTGATCCAAACATAATCAAAGAGCTGATCCATTCAATAGAAAAAGCTTGTCTGAATCCATAAACAGAATAAGTTTTATGATTATTCGGAGAAGAAAACATCAACAATGAATTGAGAATGATAAAACAAAAGAATTTTAGTAATTGAAAATCAAATATATAAATTAAAAATATCATCTAATGTGCAAGTTCATTCCTAACCCTACTTGAGAATTTAGTTACCCATAAATATAATGGATAACAAAAATTTCAAGAGAAAAATAAAGCAAACGGTGGCCATGGAAATTAATTTCGTCATTTCGTTCTTCAGTACTGAGCCATCTCCCCCTTCAAAAACTTCCAATTTCGTGCTAATGAAATGCTTATATAGGGTAGGAAAGAAACCCTAATGTCTTCATATTCCCGAATATAAAATCATCTAAATTTTAAGACTCATCTTCGTAGCCACGTACACACTTTAGGAATTTGAATGTAGAAATCCTTATTAGAGACAAATTTGTAGCCCTTTAAGATAGCCTTCCAACGCATTAGGAATCGCATCAATCCGATATTTGAATGGAAAATTAGATCAAAATAAAAATAAATAAATAAATAAAAGTATGTACAGGATGTCTTCTAGCGAATTTCGGACTGACTTTTTCTCTTGATCTGAATTACTCTTAAACCCCATCATTATCCTTATTTGAAGAGTTCTACACTCGTTGAAAGTTCTTAGTTTGTTCCAATGTCTTTCCCACTTGAAATTCTTATGAATTTGACAGGGTTTTTACTTGCTCTTTTATAGACTCTGAAATTAATCATAAAAGTTTGCTCAGGAGTATTCCAAAGTAAATAGAAACTCAATTTAAGAATACACATTAATTTGTATGATTTCTATTCACATTTTAGCATTTTAGTCCAATAATAAGGTATTTAGAGTGTACTTTTGTACACTCATCACACCCCCAACTTGCTTATTGCTAGTCCCTAACAATTTTCATGCCAAAACGACGAAAGAGACCAAAGAAAATCACATACAAAGGCCACCAAGTCACACTTTTCAGATTCACATCTCAAAATAATCTTAGGAATTCAATAACCCTATCACAAGCAATCCACCTATAGCAATCCACAGAGTGTGTGTGTTCCAAACTATATCCATCTAACCAGGAGCCTAACACATGTAACATCAAGAACATTTCCAACGAAAGGTTCAACTCCATAACTCATGGGTATAAAAGAGTTTCGTGTGAGAATTTTCTCTATGGACTTGACAATGGGTGTACACACACTCTCATGGGGAATTAGGCAATTATATACAAGTAACAAGCAAACATTGATCTTATGATAGGAACACTAACAAATGAGACTTCCACCACTCTTTCCAAAAGCTTACTTAGGATCAAAATGGTCAACACAAAAAGTTGTAACGTGGCTTGGGTTCAGGGCAATATGAAAAAAAAATGAAAATGATTCAAAAACTTTTAAGTGTATACAAAGTGAATTTTATTAATATCTCAATAGACCACACTTTTCACTTGATATACTCCATCTTTTCAAATCATCGAATAATAATGTTTTTTCTTCTTCTTCCTCTTCTTTTTTTTTCATCAATTTGATAAAGAAACACACGCCACTTTGGTATTCTTGTCATTTCTACCCAACCTTGACTTTTTTCTTTAATCAAAGAACTCAACGCAAAAGAAAGAAAATGCAAATTCCACACCTAGTATACACTTGGAAGTAAAAAGGGTAGAAAAATCAGTGTATAAGCTATACTCTAATGTGGAGAGGCATAGATGATGCGGGCATATGAAAAGAAAAAGCTACATGTGTTTATTGGCTCAAAGTTGGCAACTAGAGGTCTCTGATAGAAAGGGTTAGCTTGAAAGGCTCAAACGTTGATCCTAAGCTGACCTTCGTCATATCCCAAGTATATCCACCATCTTACCACAAACCATGTAATGATATTCTCAAAAGAAGTGCCCAATTTAACAGATCAATGAATGCTTATCACAATTTAATGCATTTGTAGGCTCTCAATCCTTTCCAAAACTCACATAAATACTTAAGTAAAAGAGTTCTCTAGCTACATGTATTAAACCACCATCTTACCACAAAGTTTGGATGAGTGCATTAGAGGTTCTGTAAATGCTTCAGCAAAAAGTTATTATGGTGGATTTGGTGAATTCGCAAAGATAGCTATGAATGAGAATGAGTACACATGTGAAAATGATGCACGTGTGATGCAAATTAAAAAAAAATTGACACATGAAAATATGCTACAGAGTTTCAACAAGCATTTTAAATACTGAATTTGCACCATCATCCCCCAATTTAAATGAAACATCGTCCTCAATGTTTAAGAATCAAATTTGAATTGGGAGTAACTAAAAAGGGTAGAATACACCTGATGAGTGACGTGGGTAGCTCGCTAAGCACCAAAGATGGTAACCTGAAATGACAAAATAAAACTAACTTGCAAACAAAAACAAAGAAAACAACAATAAACAAAAAGGAAAAGAAAGAAAATAAGAGAAAATAAAAACAAAACAAAACAAATAAAGAAAAACATACTTGCGTAGTGAGGTCAAGGTTGATAGACCGGATCCACAAGTGGAATGTCTTCCACTTCCAGAACTTGCCATCAATTAATACTTTAAAGCGTTAACCATTTACTTTAAAGATCCGACCATCTTTAGGATCCTATATTTCTACCGCCCCATTTGCAAAAATATTCTTCACTACAAAATGGCCGGTCCACCTAGACCGAAGTTTTCATGGGTGCTTATAGAGTCTAGAATCATATAAGAACACTCGATCATTAGGCTTAAACGTTTTTCTCAAAATATTCTTATCATGAAACACTTTCATTTTAACCCTATAGATTCTAGCGTTCTCATAAGCATCATTTATCAACTCCTCTAACTCGATCAACTAAAATTTTCTAAGCTTACATGCTTCTCCCATGTCAAAATTGAAATGCTTGATGGCCCAATAAGCTCGATGCTCGAGCTCCACATGTAAATGGCACGGCTTTCCAAAAACAAGTCTATAAGGTGACATGTCTAAAGGAATTTTAAAAGCTGTATGGTAGGCCCAAAGCGCATCAACTAGTCTTAAAGACCAATCTTTGCTATCCAGGTTGACCCTTTTTTCTAAAATTTGCTTAATTTTCCTATTTGCAAGTTCTACCTGTCCACTTGTCTAGGGGTGGTAGGCAGTAGAGATCTTAAATATCACTCCATATTTTTTCATCAAAGCTTTAAAAGAATGGTTGCAAAATTGCGTACCCCGATCACTAATGATAGCACGTGGTGTACCAAATCGAGATAACACATTCTCTTTGAGAAATTTAATTGCCGCCCTATTATCATTGCTCCAGCAAGCTGCTGCCTCAACCCATTTTGACACATAATCTACCACCACAATAATATATTAATATCCATAAGAATGAGGAAATGGTCCCATAAAATCAATGCCCCAACAAAAAAAAAAAATGTCAATCACTAAAATTAGATTTAAAGGCATAATATTACCACGAGACATAACTTCTAACTTTTGACACTTTTAACATGAGCGACAATATATGTTTGCATCCTTAAACAAGATGGGCCAATAAAATCCACACTGTAGAATTTTTACAGTGGTTTTCTTCATTAAAAAGTGGCCCTCAAAAGCTTGGGAGTGACAAAATTCTAAAACGCTAGTAATCTCCTCATCAGGAATGCAACACCTTAAAATTTGGTCAGGGCGGTATTTGAAAAGACAAGGGTCATTCCAATAGAAATTGCGTACCTCAGTCATGAACTTCCTCTTGGCCTGAGTGCTCTAATCCATTGGTATCTCACCTGCAGCCAAATAATTCACAATATGAGCAAACCATGGTAGAGAAGTAATAGAAAGTAAATGCTCATCGAAAAAATCATCCTTGATTGGCAAGTGGTCAGAGGTGTCCTCAAATGTGAGTGAGAGATGGTCAACCACTATGTTCTCCACTCCTTTCTTGTCTTTGATGATAATGTCAAATTCTTGCAAAAGTAAAATCCACTGTATTAGTTGCGCCTTAGCATCCTTCTTTGTAAAAAAGTACTTAAAGGCTGCATGATCTGTGAAAATAATAATAAGAGAATCAATCAAGTAAGCACGAAATTTATCCAAAGCAAACACTACAGCTAGCAGCTCTTTTTCAGTGTGGAGTAATTCATCTGAGCGTTATTTAGAGTTCTACTAGCGTAGTAAATGACAAAAGGCTTCCCCTCTCTTCGCTGTCCAAGAACAACACTTATAACAAAATCACTAGCATCACACAAGATCTCAAAAGGTAAAGTCCAATCAGGTGGCTACATTATGGGGGCTGAGGTAAGCTTGCCAATTAGCATTTTAAATGCCTCTTGACAAGTTTGTGTTCACTCAAATAGGGCATCTTTAGCTAGAAGGTCACATAGTGGTCTAGATATGGTGGAAAAATTATGTATGAACCTCTTATAAAAGCCCACATGACCAAGAAAGGATCTCACATCCTTTATTATCCTAGGTGTAGGCAACTTAGAGATTAATTCAATCTTAAATTGATCAACCTCAATCCCCTTAAAAGAAATAATATGCCCTTAGAAAATACCTGAAGGTACCATAAAGTGGCATTTTTTCCAATTCAATATCAATTCCTTCTCCTCACAATGAGTCAATACTCTCTCTAAATTCAATAAGCATGCATCAAAAGAAGATCCAAAAATAGTCAAGTCATCCATAAATACTTCCATGCAATTTTCAACCATGTCACTAAAAATGCTCATCATGCAACGTTAAAAGGTAACAGGTGCATTACACAATTCAAATGGCATTCTATGAAAAGCATAAGTACCAAAAGGATAAATGAAAGTGGTTTTATCCTAGTCTTCTAATGCAATTTCAATTTGATAATAACCAGAATAGCCGTCCAAGAAACAATAGAAAGGATGACCAGCCACATGCTCAAGAGTTTGATCAATAAAATGGAAAGGAAAATGGTCTTTCCAGGTGGTAGCATTCAATTTTCTGTAATCAATGCACATTTGCCACCTAGTCACACGTTTTGTAGGGACTAACTCTCCCAGGTCATTATTCACCACAGTAACACCTGACTTTTTAGGAACAACCTATGTAGAACTTACACATTTACTATCAGCAATAGGATATATAATTCCTGAATGTAATAGTTTCAACACTTCATTCTTCACCATTTCTTTCATAGTGGGATTAAGCCTACGCTGGGGGTTTCTACGAGAGCTAGTTCCTTGCTCCAAATTAATTTTATGAGAACAGACCAGGGGACTAACACCTTTTATATCAGCAATACTCCAACCTAAGGCTGACTTATGCTCACTTAGGGTCTGAATTAATTTCTCACCTTGAGATTTAGACAATTCAGATGAGATAATAACAGGAAAAGTATCACCTGGACCAAGGAAAGCATGCTTCAAACCCTTAAGCAGAGGCCTCAATTCAACTTTGAGTGCTTCCACACTTGAAGGAATTTGTTTTTCACCTTTCTCAGTCAACTCCTCAAACTTTGGTTGCCATGCCCGAGTGCCATAATCCTGAGTTCTATAAAAAATAGTACAAATATCAACTACATTAAATGGATCACTGATAGAATCAAACTCAGAATTAACAGGAAAATACTTAAGGGGGTCAAAATCATGAGTTGTAGAAACTCCCCTATCCATGAGTGAGTCAATCATGTATGTCTAGTGGCTCTCGTCATCATTTTCTGGCTATTTTGCAATATGGAAGATATTCACCTCGAGAGTCATGTTTCCAAAAGACAACTTCATGAGCTCATTCCTGCAATTAATAAGAGTATTAGCAGTGGCAAGGAAAGGCCTACTTAAAATCAAAGGAATTTTAGAAGTAGTATCAACAACGGAGCTAGTGTCAAGGATTAGGAAATTAATACAATAATAAAATTTGTCAATTTGAATTAAAACATCCTCTACCACACCCCGGGGTACTTTGACTGAACAGTCAGCCAATTGCAATACCAAAGTGGTTGATTTGATTTCTCCCAGCCCCAACTGCAAATAAATAGAATATGGCATTAGAATCACGCTAGCTCCTAAATCTAGCAAAGCTTGCCCAAACTCATGATTTCCAATACTGCATGCAATGGTTAGACAACCAAGATGTTTGTACTTGGGAGGAATCCACTGCTCAATTAGAGCACTAACTTGCTCTGTCAGGAACACTGTCTTCTTCACATGGTGTTTCCACTTAACTGTACACAAATCCTTGAGAACTTTTGCATAAATAGGAACTTGTTTAACCACATACAAAAGAGGAAGATTGATTTTTACCTGCCTTAGATTATTTAGGATTTCATTATTAGGATCCAAAGTTCGCTTGCTTGATTTTAAAGCTTGAGGGAATGGTACCTTAACAAGACTCTTTGTCACCTCAGGTTCCTTGGGCAACTCGTCATTACTACTATCTTCATCCTTTTCCACATCCTCTGATTTCTTGTTGAGATGTGTAATGAATTACCACTTCGTGTCACTATTGAGAAAATTCAACGACGACAATATACTCAGGGAGCGATATTGCAATAAAGAATTAAATCAATATAGATAAATAATTGATCCAAACATAATCAAAAAGCTAATTTATTTAGTAGAAAAAGTATGATTGAATCCATAAACAGAATAAATTCTATGATTATTTGGAGAAGAAAACATCAACAAAGAATTGAGAATGATAAAACAAAAAACTTTTAGTAATTGAAAATCAAATACATAAATTAAAAATATCATCTTATGTGCAAGTTCATCCCTAGCCCTACTTGAGAATTTAGTTACCCGTAAATGTAATGGACAACAAAATTCTTAAGAAAAAAATAAAGCAAACGGTGGCCATGGAAATTAATTTTGTCATTTCGTTCTTCAGTACTAAGCCGTCTCCCCCCTCTTCAAAAACTCTTAATTTCACGCTAATGAAATGCTTATATAGGGTAGGAAAGAAATCCTAATGTTATATTCCTGCATACAAAATTGCCTAAATTTTAGGACTCATCTTGACAGCCACATACGTGCTTCAGGATTTTGAATTTAGAAATCCTTATTAGAGACAAATTTGTAGCCCTTTAAGATAGATTTCCAAAGCATCAAGAATCACATCAATATGATATTTGAATGGAAAGTTAGATCAAAATACAAAAGTAGTACAGGATGTCGTCTAGCGAATTTTGGATTGACTTTTTCTCTTGATCCGAATTACTCTCAATCCCATCATTATCCTTATTTGAAGAGTTTTACACTCGTTTAAAGTTCTTAGGCTATTCCAACGTCTTGCCCACTTAAAAGTCCTTTGAATTTGACTGGGTTTTGACTTGCTCTTTTATAGACTCTGAAATTAAATATAAAAATCTGATCAGGAGTATCTTAAAGTAAACAGAAACTCAATTCAAGAATTCACATTAATTCCTATGATTTCTATTCACATTTTAACATTTTAGTCCAATAATATTTTATTTTAAAGTGCACTTTCGTACACTTATCAGTTGCCAAGGGGTATGATCAACAATGTGGAGTTGATATCACTAAAACATTTACCCAATAGTCATATCTTCCACCATTTGACTGATCCTTGCTTTGGCCGTAAATTTTGACTGGTGTATTCGATAGTTGGATGTCTCAAATGCATTTTTACATGGATATTTGGATAAGGTTGTTTACATGGAACAACCCCGTGGCTTTGTTGATCCTCAATATCCTTAGCATGTGTGTCATTTGCACAAGGCTCTTTATGGCTTGAAACATGCACCAAGTGCATGGTATTATAGACTCTCTCAAGTTCTCATGGAACTCGATTTCTCTACATCTGCAGTGGACTCTTCTTTATTTACATTACCCAAAATCATATTAAAATTTATGTTCTTGTATACGTGGATGATATTCTTATCACAGGCAACAACACTTCTACTATTTTCTGTATTATCAAACAGTTGTAGCAATCCTTCGCCATGAAGGATCTTGGTGATCCTGGCTATTTCTTGGGTATGGAAGCTCATCGGACTTCAAATGGTTTACACCTACGACAGTCCAAATATATTTTGGATCTTCTTCATCGAACGAGTATGATTAGTGCAAAACCATATACTGCTCCTTCGATTAGTGGAACTAAACTCTCTAGTTTTGAGGGGTCTGCTCTGTCTAAAACTGAAACTTCTACATATAGACAACTTGTTGGTGGGTTAAAGTATTGCACACTCACTCGGCCTGATCTCGCATATTCTGTAAGTCAATTGTGCCAATTCATGCACTCTCCCACTACTTCACACTGGATTGCACTCAAAAGGGTCCTTCGTATCTTAAAGGAAGTGTTGATCACGACCTATTCTACAGCAAAGGGAAGTCTCAACTAAACATTTACTGTGATTCGGATTGGGCTAGAGATCCTGATAATCGACGCTCAACAACTGGCTATGGTGTCTTCTTTGGCTCATGCCTTGTTTCTTGGTGTGCCAAGAAGCAATCCGTTGTCTCTCGGTCTAGTACCGAGGCAGAATATCGAGCTATATCTTATGCTACAGCTGAAGCATACTGGATACACATGCTTCTACAAAAACTTCATCTTTTGTTATCCTCTCCACCAAACCATATGGTGTGATAATATTAGGGCTATTTCATTGGCCCTAATCCTATTTATCATGCTCGCACTAAACACATCAAAATAGATTTCCATTTCTTTAGGGAGAAAGTGCTCAACAAGGACATTATCATCCGGTTTATCTCTACCATTGATCAAATAGCTGATGTATTCACCAAAGGCCTTATTGCATCTTGTTTCACAACTCTTCATGACAAGTTTAAGGTTTTTCCTCCTCCCATTAGCTTGCAGGGGGCTGTTGGAGTTTATCCTCATGACTCAACAAAGTGGTGATGAAACAGATTAATAGATGTGGTGAGAAGCTAGCAAAGTGGAACAAAGATAGTTTTGGGCATGTACAAAAAAATCTAAAAGAGGCAAAGCAGAAATTACAGCAGATTCAGGATGCAGATCCTAAACATCTTGATCGAGAGGCTATGAAGAATGCTAGATCAGAGGTGAATAAATGGCTAGCTAGGGGGGAAATTATGTGGAGACAGAGGTCGAGAGTGCAATGGCTAATTGAAGGGGATAAAAATACTAGGTTTTTTCATCATAAGGCATCACAAAGAAAAGCAAAAAATATGATCAAGGGAGTGAGGGATTCTAATGGAATATGGCAAGTTGATGAAGCAAGAGATGAAATAATCCTTAACTATTTTCAAGATATGTTCATAGCATCTACAGAAAGTGGCAGTGCTGCTTTTTTGGAGAATCTAGTTGGAAGGGTGACTACTGATATGAAACAAAAGCTGGATATGCCATTTGTTGCAGCTGAAGTGGATGTGGCTTTGAAGGAAATGAATCCTAACAAGGCCCCTGGCCTTGATAGTATGGCCCCTCTTTTTTATCAAAAATTTTGGTATATTGTGGGACGAGATGTGACCTGTGCTGTTCTACATGTTCTAAATATTGGTAGCTTCCCCCCCCCCCCCCCTGTTGAACCATACCTATGTCACTTTGATTCCCAAGAAGAATAAGGCTGAGTTAGTGGCTGATTTTAGACCTATAAGTCTCTGTAATATCATTTACAAATTGGTGTCTAAAGTGATTGCAAACAGGCTGAAGAAAATGGGCTTTGGTGCTAAGTGGGTGGAGTTGGTTATGAATTGTGTGAGGACTATTTCATTTTCCATTTTGATACATGTGGATCCTAAAGGTCCTATTTATCCCACTAGAGTTGTAAAGCAAGGGGATCCTATCTCCCCTTATTTGTTTCTTTTGTGTACTGAGGGACTCATTTCTTTATTACAACAAGCTGAGATGAATGGAGTAGTAGAGGGGATTCGAATATGCAGGAATGCTCCTATTGTAAATCACTTAATGTTTGGAGATGATAGTGTCTTGTTTTGTAGGGCTACTTTATAAACAAACTTGAATATAATGCAGATACTTGAGACATAATGAAAACGCATCTGGACAGAAGGTAAACAAGGACAAGACAGCAATGGTTTTCAGCAAGAATGTCATAGCTACTCAACAATCCGAGATCCTGCAGTTGTGGGGAGTGAGGCAATGCCAAAATTATGACAAGTATCTGGGCCTCCCTTCTATGGTGGGCAAAGGAAAAAAACTAACTTTTTCTCAGATTAAAAACAAGGTTTGGCAGAAACTTCAAGGGTGGAAGGAAAAGATCCTGTCTCAAGGAGGGAAAGAGGTGCTTATCAAGGCTGTGGCCATGTCAATCCCAACATACTCGATGAGTTGCTTTAAATTCCCTCTCTCTTCATGTTCTGAATTGGAAAGCTTAATTGCCAAGTTCTGGTGGGGGCAGAGGGGAGAGGAGAATAAAATAAGGTGGGTGAGTTGGAGGAAGATGTGTAAATCTAATGGTGGGATGGGGTTTAAAGATTTGAAGACTTTCAATCTTGCTCTATTAGCCAAGCAAGGATGGAGAATTCTCAAAGAAGAAGATTCACTTCTACACAGGATCTTCAAAGCAAAGTATTTCCCCTCATCTGAGTTTAAAGATTCACAGCTAGGAGCAGCCCCTTCTTATGTATGGAGAGGTATTTGGGAAGCAAAAAGTTGGCTATTAAAAGGTTGCAGATGGAGGATAGGAGATGGAAAGGCTATTAATATATGGTTTGATTATTGGCTGCCAAAACATAGATTAATCTCACCTTCAGAATCCATAACTCAGACACAACTTAACTGGATAGTGGCAGAGTTGATTGATGAACACACAAGATGGTGGGATATGGAGAAGATTAGAAGATTGTTACCTCAAAATGTAGCTCACGAGGTTCTAAATATTATGTTACCTGCTGAGAGCCAACAAGATTGTTTGGTCTAGGAACATGAGTCAAATGGTCAGTATAGTGTAGAGAGTGCCTACAGGATGTTTATGTCTTTATCTGAAGAATAGCAAGTGGGTGAGGTTTCTTATAGGGAGGAGCAAAGAATCTGGTGGAGGAAAATTTGGAAGATGAGAGTCCCTAAAAGAGTAAAAATATTTGCTTAGAGGGTATGCAAGAATGGATTACCAACTTTGCAAAATCTCAAAGCCAGGAAGGTGGTGGAAGACTCTAAGTGCAGATGGTGCAAGATGGAAGAAGAGGACATCAATCATGCTCTCCTTTACTGCTCAAGTTTCAAAGAAGTCCTAGTGTCACAGGTCAGGTTTTTGCAAGAGTTTCAAACTAATCTTGATTTTCTGCAACTTGTGGCTCTCGTGGTTAGAAGAAATAAACAAGGAAAAATTGAAAAACTGTTCCTATGTGCGTGGGGGCTATGGTATAGAAGAAATCAATTTATCTTTGAGGAGAAAACCTTGAAACCAATTGAAGTCTTGGATAATGCTTTATCAGGTTATAATGAATATCAATCTGTGATAGATAATCAACAGCCAGGAGGCAAGTATCATTGTGGTTGGCAGCCACCACCTACAGGAGTAATGAAGCTAAACACAGATAGGGCTATTTTCCATGATTATCGTAGATCAGGTGCAAGCATGATTCTTCGAAATGAGGGTGGCAGGGTGGTATTCACAGCAAGCAAGCCAGAAGCTGAGATTGATGATCCTATGGAGATTGAACTTATGGCTGTGTTGAGAGGATTGCAGATCTGTCTCCCGTTGGGCATTAGTGATCTTAAAGTTAAATGTGACTCCATGTTGGTTGTTCAAGAACTTAACAAAGAGCAGATTTCTCTGTCAATATGGGGAAATTTGATTCAAGAGATCAGGAGATTGCTTCTTAGATTTCCAAAAGTTTCAATTCATCATAAGGGCCGTTTGGCTAACAATGTAGCCCATAGTTTGGCAAGATATTCATGGCATCTAGATGATCTAGTGATTTGGTGGAACTCGTTTCTAGAGTTTGTTTCCCAAGTCATTTGGCATGATGTAATGATGTAATTCTTTTTATGAGAAATAAAACAAGTTTTAGATTGTTTATCAAAAAAAAAAAAAAGATAACATCAGTTCAAATAGATTTAAATTGTAAATGATAACATTTTGTAACCTATATATATAAAGCATATTACTTTGTTTTGGTATTGAGAACCAAAACAATTCCACACACTTCGTATTTTATTTCATTTTGTTCCCTTGAGACTCGAATGCACGTGATGCACATGTTGTAAGCAAAGTGCGTGGAGACTGGAGAGTGGAGACCCACCAGCAGCACCCTCTAAAAAGAGGTTCACGTTCACTGTTTTCCTTTGAAACTTTCTGCTGTAATCCAACGGTTGTAATCGTTGGTGGCCTCGAATAGATGTTGTGGACCAAAGGATCCCATATAGTGCCAACAAGGAGGAAGGCACTAGCCGTGAAATACCCTCCAAGTTGAAACTTGAATCTCGGGTCAACTTGGATCAGCTTCGAATGGGATATTATTGTAATAGAAAACCCGTTCCGTAACTGAATCTGTCCACTTTGATTCCCTAGTATAAACTTAAAAATCTGTGCACTAAATTTTTATGTTTGCACAATTTGACATCTCAATTTTACCTTTACAAGAACTTTGAGATTTTTGTAATTCAGTAACCCCGTTAATTTTTCTGTTACAAATTAACGACGTGATTGATTGACAAAAATATTAATACCATGTGTTAACTGATCGTAGAATGAGACACGACCTATTGTTAATGTTTTTAACAAAATTAACATATGCACCTGTCTATTTGAGAGTTTCTTAAAGTTCAGATATCAATTTTGCAAAATTTAAAAGCTAGAATCTTGAATTGCAAAAATGTAAAAACTCATACTAATTTTGCAATTAGTCAAAAAGTTATGCTAGATAGTAACCAAAGTTTTGTCTCGTTAGGTTGTACTTCTATCATTTTTTATTTATTTATTCAGTTTATCTCTATTATCATACTATTTCACTACTATTTACAGATATGTTGAGATATTCTTAACATCTAAACAAAAGGAGAGTCGAGTCTAGTAGCACACGAACACATCGTATCGTGTGTTTCTATCTTATTGTGTGTTTGTTTTATTGTAATCTTGAGTGATTCGTGCTGGACATTGTCTAGTCGAATCAAAATTATTGAATTTGCTGCAAATCTTGATGGTAATACTTGCAGTGAGTTATCTGATGTAGTCTTCGTTGCAAATGGATTTAATCCCTAAACCTCGCTTGCCAATGAAAGTTAAATAAATAAAAGTTCAATAATAACCTTGATACGAGCCAAGCCAACCATTGAAAATACACCTTTTTACGTCTTTTTGTAATTGGACAATGTGGACATTTTACCCTGCCTTGGGTAAGGAATCCCAAAGCCAAAAGACTCAAGGATGAAGTTATCAAGACTTATTTGAACCAAGGTAGAGCTCCAAATCACACAAACTCGATGGACCTGTTTGCTCTTATACGTTTATCATAATAGTAGTCTAGGCCTTACCACATAATGTCTTCATACACAACAGTTTGAGGACATGATATGACACTCACATTTCACTTCCACAACACTACTATTTTACACAGACAACACAATTATGTTATTTAAGCCACAAACATATTCTGTAATATGGATGTCTTCTTAAGCTTTGCGGCACACTTCTCCATCACAAATCACTCCATCCTTTGCTTTCTCCCCATCCTTTGTTCCTTCATCCTTCTTCAAAGCGCACTTGGGATGGAGATCAAAGTCACACTGCTTACAGTAAAAAGAATACCCATTTCCCATCTTCCCACAGCCATCGCAACTATATGAGTTCCGACGAGTCTTTGTAAGTTCATGCTCCGAATGCAGTTCATGTTTCAGTTTCTCAGGCCACCCCTTCGCCATTTCCTCAAAATGCTTCATACGTTCTTCAGTGAATGGATATGCGTCTGCACCATAAGCTGTTATGAGCTGCCGTGCTTCCTTGGTGACCAGCCTGCCACTTTGGCCAATTACAACAGCAGCAGGAATGCCCTGAATTTTGAATTTGCGTGACAGGAACTTCTTCCTCTCATCACCAAATGGGAGGGCTAACCAGGGCATGCCTCCAAAGAATTCATCAAACGAGGACTGATCACGATCGCTGGAGATGAATATAATTTCAAAGGCTTTATCCTTTGCCTTTATCTCGTGGTACACTTCTATCAGCTTAGGCATGAATGCACGACATGGCGGGCACCAGTGAGCTGAGAAATACAGCAGAATGTTCTTCCCAACTAGTTCAGACACTGGGACCTAATAAAGGAATGAACAGAACATTAATATGCAAGAATTCAATTGTACAATAACTCCCCCAATTTAGCAACCATCAGAAAATCTTGCAAGTTTAAAATTAACTACAAGCGTACCTTGGAACCACTTTTGTCAATCACAAAGTCACTTTCCCCCAGAACCAAAACTGATTCCAGTGTCTGTGATTCAGATCTGGCCTTCTCAATCTCAGCAAGCTCAGCAACCTTATCTGGTGTAAAAGGATAGGCTTCAATACCATGTTCCTCAATGAGCTCAGCCACATTTAGGTGTACAGTCTTCCCATCTGGCCCAATTATAACCACTGCAGGAAGGGTATTCAACTCAAAGTAACGAGGAAGCTTTTCGCAGGTCTTGTCGTTGAAGGGCACCGTCAACCATGGCATTGTTTTGAACCCCTCTTTGAAGTGTTCATCTTCATAGTCCAGAGGTATCAACACAATCTCAAAATTTTCACCTCTCTCCTTGAGTTTCTTATAAACCTCAATAAGTTTCGGGGTAAATTCAAGGCAAGCCCCATGAGCTTGTATCGAAAAGTACAGGCCAACTGTTTTGCCTTCAAGCTCAGGTACAGCGATCTGTCAACAAATAGCATTAACAACTAGTAATTATTGTCATTCACATAGCTAGAACAGAGCAAAGATACCAATGTACTTGGCCCAAGGTGTACCTTATTTCCATCATTTGTCTCCAAATAATCGCGGGAGCCAGATATCAAAACAGAACTCAAGGACTGATTCTTCTTAGCCGCCTCCTCTTCATCTTTCAAAAACTGAATTTTTTCCGAAGTAAACGGATAACCATCCACTCCGTATTCCCTGACGATTTTGCACCCATCATTCGTCAAGACCTTCCCAGCGGCATCAAGTATGACAAGGTGAGGGATGCCCCTCACTTTGAACAAGCTCTTAAGGCGTTTCCGGGTCTCCGAGTCAGTGAATGGAACAGCAAGCCAAGGCATTTTGGCGAAGTAGTCGTTGAATGATTCATCATTTCTATCAGAAGAAATGAATACTACTTCAAAGCCACCTTTGGGCAACAACTCTTCGTAAACTTCCACTAACGTTGGGGTAAAATGGCAACACGGACCGCACCATGAGCCAGAGAAATACAACCCCACAGTCTTTCCGGACAAATTACTGATCTTAAGCTATGAAAGGGAGAGAGAGGAACAAAAAATCAATGACCAATATGATTAAAAAGGAAAATTTTCCATATGAAGTAGGCGAAGATAGTAGAAAAATCATCTAATCAACTGGGGTTTTTTCTATAATTTGAAATGGTAAACATTCTACAGTTATACTTCTTTCTATGCTATGAAAGGATCTCATAATCTGCGAGATAACAGTCATAAAATATGTTCTAATTATATACTTTTTGCTTGCCAAACAATCAAAATAATGAAATCAGGATAACATATTCATGAGAATTATACTTATGTTGTCTGAGAGGTGATCATGTTATATTACCTGGTCCCCATTGTTGCGGACGAGAAAATCCCTTTCCTCGAAGGAGAGAAGCGAAATCAGATCATGAGAATCGCAGTCAACTTCAACGTTAGCCATGCCTTTCGTCTCTCAATCCGTGAGTATTTGCTTAACTTTTCTGCTGGTTTGAAACAGGACTATTCTCCCTATTATATAGGCCAGGATTGGCCCTGGAATATTCTCATTCGTCAAGGGTGACTCAAGACCACGTGAGACTTCGAGGCTAAGGAATAAGCTTGGAGACGTCGTTATCTCGTTCGCGAGGGAAAATGACTTGTCGGTAAAGATAATTTTATTAAAATGAATTTATAAATGGATGTTTTTTTATATTGTTCAGCATATTATAAAAATATTTTATTATAAAATAGATATAATTTATTACATAAAATCATGTTAATATATAAATTTATTTTTATATAACTTCTTTAGTTTATTTTAACCGAGATAAAAAAAAATATTTAAGTTTAAGGGCTGGTTTAGTTATACAATATTAAGAAATAATCTCACATTACTTAAAAATAATGTTTTGGACATGTTTATAATTAATTATCAATCTCCTCTTCTAGAATCGGTTTTATTATATGAATTAAGTCTATAAATTTCTTCATAATATCAGCGCAATGGGCAAATCTCGCGTCGACCTTTTATATAATGAATGCATCCCTTCCAAAAGTCGGGGCTTGTTGCACGTATTAGTTCTAGAATTACTACGGTTTTATAAGATGAGTTAGGTTCATAAATTTCTTCATAATATCAGAGCTTGACATATGACGAATGTGGATTCACACTACTTATCCCGTGACAACGATAAAAAAAATACTCTTCTACACATGAGGGAGAATGTTAAGAAATAATCTTATATTACATGTGGACAAGGTCTTAGATATGTTTTGTAACAGTCCGCTAGAAATTCATTGGTGGAATTTCTATTGACTTTAGAAACCTCGTAAAAACCCTATAAGTTTTCACGAATCGACCAATCGCACAGGTTTTAGTCTATCAACATAGTCAGTGTTATCACTCACTATGGTCCTAGAAATATGAGTTGAATTATTTGAGATTGTTAGAAGTGTCAAAATGCTTTATGGTCTATGACATTAGACTCAGTTGATTATTTAGGATTTTATGGCGTATTAACCCATTTTCATAATTTTGGATGAAACACATGTTTGAAACTGTGATTTTATTTTTAGGTGTACTTCGGAGTTGAATTTCGGTAAACGATTTTTACTATAGGTTAATATGAATATTTAGGATTTTTCAGTACTAAGTTTATTATAAATTTTTTTAGAGTGAATAGTAACCTCGATAAGCACACCAAGTGCAGTGTTTTTGAAATCACAATGTGGAATGTCCAAATTAAGTTAGAGAAGTTTTATTTGGACACTTGACAAGATTTTAGCCACACTTAGTGAATAGTATTAGACACTTGGCACAAAGAGGAACCACGAGTTGGATTATGAAGGAATCAAAATATGAGATCATGCCACTTAAGCGAAACCCTATTCTTTTTCATCTGATCAACAATTTTGTGCCAGATCAAAGAGGGTTTCAACCCTAGTGAAACCCTAAATGGTTGGAATCTAATTGAAACCCCAAAAGCTTGGTTGAAACCGAAACCCTAAACGGTTTCCCCAAACCCTAAAGTTTGCCTCCAAACCCTTTTTAATCCGATTTCTAGCATTGTATTTAATCACTTGATTAAATCACTTCCACATGCTATTAATTTCTCAAATTCTTGTTATGACATCATTATCCAACCTTTTAAACCTTGGAAATTTGATTGGGCCAAGAAAAATTGGTTTTGGGCTTAATAGCACCTCAAACCCCAACCCAATCCCCCTTTAAACCCTAAATTGAAGCCCACTTGGTTGAGGCCCACCAAGGCCCACGAATTTGGCCACCTTGGTAAAATTTCTTGAAGAAGTTTCCTCCCTCACATGGCAGACCATCCACTGCCATTGGCTGCACCCAATAGTGCCTTGATGTGAAGGAGAAATCCACCCCCATCAACCCCCATTTGTCACAGCTGCTGCAAGCAGTCTTTTCCCCTCTCTATTCTCCACTTTATGTCACATAGTCACCTCCAATCAAGGGTCATTCAAGCCCATAACTTCACCCTCCAGAAGTCTAGAGTCGTTCAAGGCATCCTTCCTTTCATTTCATCACTTCTTCATCCCGTTCTTGGAGAGAAACTCAAAAGAGCTCTCTCGGGCAGATTTCTGTGTCTTTTTTCGTGGAGATTTTCAACCCTTTGTAAGTATTTTCGCATGATAACTCCTTCATAAAAGTTGTTCATATTTGAGTCTAGTTTCCGTGGATATATTATTTGTCTCGTTCCATGCTCATTTTATTGGTCAAAAGTATTTTTAACCATGAAAAGGTCATTCTGGGCATGAAACTAGAGAGTATGTTATGTTTTGGAGTTTTTGACCAAGCTAATGGACATATCTTGGTCCGAAAATTTTATGGAGTGTTGTTAGCATGTGTTTATGAATGTTCATTGAGGTTTTATTGCATGAATAAAGCTTTTGATAATAGATTTTCTTAGTTCTAAAAGCTTGAAAACTGGAAGTGGAAAAACAGTTGTTGTTTTGGGAAAGTTTGAATATTTCGTAGTTTAATCTTACTCCAAAGGCTTTGATATTTTTATGTGATGATTCTAAGTCTCTTATTTTCTTGTTAGGATGTTATTTGGAAGATATTTAGTATTAGTTCCAAAGATATGATTTTTCTATGCAAGAGGATTTTGGTTAGGCCTAAGATTTGATGTTGTTGAGTTAGATCCATGTTTTATTGAATTTTAGTCATGTGATTTTAAGTTTGATGGTTGGATCTTCTTCAGGATACATTTTTAAAGCATGTGATGTTTTGGTTTGAAGATCACATGTCTTTAAGCCATGGATCAAGAGATTTATCAAAGCTAGTTTAGAGAAAAGTTTCTATTTTTGGACTAAGTGTAAAACCAAAAATTCCAAGTGTTGTTTAGTGATTTTTGATGACTTTTGTTTGATGATTTAAAGTATGGTTTATCTTAAGATGATGTTGTGAAGATGTTAAAAGTAAGATTTGATTTTTTTGGAATTCTTGGAGATGTTTTTATTAAGATTAAAATTAGTGATTTAAGGGTTTACTTTTGTTAAAAAGTTTGGATCTTTTTACAAAAAGTTTGGTGTTGATGATTAGCTTTTTCTTAATGAATATTTTAAGTGTGTTTTAAACTTAGGATGGAAAGATATTTGTTGCAAAAATTTGGTTTGATCATGAGTTTTTAAAATTTGAAGGAATTGCAACAAATCAAGAGAAATATAGCCTATGTAAGTTTCGGACCTATAGAGTTTTAATAGTTGTGTATGGTTTTAAATTTTTCTGAGTTGATATTTGAGTTTAGGATAAAATTTATATGAAGAATATAAATTTTGGTAATTTTTGAAATTAGGATGTGAAATCCTTAAGTTAGGGGTAAAATAATCATTTTCCCACATGTAGAGGGTAAAATGGTAATTTTACTATAAATTGTCTCTTTTCACATTTCTAATTATTAGTAATTAAATTTCTAACTTTTAGAATACCCTCTTACAGTTCCTCGTGTTTCGTACTTTATTCTCATAAAACGCAACGATCAATGTAAGTTAGCTTTAAACTTACTTTTAGTTTACTATGTATGTGTGATGGGTAAGGAAACTACAGTTTATGTTTTTATGTTGTTATATATGCCATATCATGCCATGTCATTACATGTTTATCTGTTACACAAATTATTCAATCAAGAAATACTTATCTGTTACATAATATATGTCACATGTTACTATCTATTGCAAGTATGTCACATTATATATGATATCTGTTACATGTGTGTCATGTCATGGAATATTTACTGTCACATATTTTGCCATGTTACGAAATATTTACTGTCACATGTTATGTCATGTTACGAAATATTTACTGTCATATGTTATGCCATATTACAAAATATTATCTATTACACATATGCCATGTTATGAAATGTTGTTTATTAAACTCATGTCTCAAAGTATGTCATGTCAGTCATCTTACGTTCATGTCACGTTACGCTACGTCAGGACTTCTATTTTTTCGTATTCATGTCATCTTGTCTCGACAGTCTTGTTAAGTTATTCATGTCAATCATGACCCTAAGCGTTAGGATGAGGTAATATCTTAGTGGAACTCCTTTGTTCACGCTGGAGTGTTTAAATAGGTGTAAACTTTCCTGGATTGAAGAAGTACAGTCAACAGGTTGCGAATGGGGTCTAACTAGCTGGTCATCGAAGCGCGCCAGGCACTAACGCCGATGGAGCCATACTTTAGTTTACGTGTATTTACAGCAAGTGTGGCACAAACAATTCATGGGGCCACAACAACTGTGGAGCATGACGTATGGGGCCACAACAACTGTGGAGCATACACTACGTGAGACACAGCAATTGTGACACGTAGAATACGTGGGGCCACAACAACTGTGGGGTACGTATTAACGCACTCACAGTTCGTATAGATACCTGTGCTGTGATGCCGTAATCGGCAGGGACACACGGCTCAAGGGGATCCGTGTAGCACCCGTATGGTCAGTTAAATGATTAAGTCTATTGAATAAGATTCCAAGTTCATGTATTTCACGTTCAAGTCATGTTTCACATTATGTTATGTTCAAGTTTACGTTCATGTTAAGTTTCAAGTTTATATCACGTTCATGCTATGTTTCAAGTCCATGTTATGTTTCAAGTTCACGTTCATGTCAGGTTATGTTCACATTAATGTTACGTTCAAGTTCACGTTCATGTTATGTCATGTTCACGTTCACGTCATGTTTCAAGTTCACGTTTATGTTATGTTATGCTCAGGTTCATGTTATTTTCAAGTTCATGTTCAAATTATGTATGTTCACGTTCATACTATGTTTCAAGTCCATGTTATGTTTCAGGTTCACGTTCATGCTATGTTGCTAGTCCATGTTGTGTTTTAAGTTTACGTACATGCTATGTCATGTCAAGCTAAGTTTCGGTTTCAGTTTCAATTCAAGTTATGTCAGCTCATGCCATGTTCTGTCAAGTCACGTTATGCTTATTATTTCACGCTATGTTATGACAAGTTATGCTATGTTATTATTGATTTTGATTATACATTCATGATTTTGCTGCCATGCATGCATCATTAACCTGTGAGGAAGTTTCCTGTTAATTTGCTGAGATTTGTAATCAAATCTCACCGTGGTAGTCCCAACTACCATTCCCCCTGAATGGTAGGCGATATGTCAGGATCAGAGCAAGGAGCAGACATTGGCAGACTGGAGGAGGTTGACTAGACGCAACGTGGAGTTTACAGCCTCTATAATAAGGTCTTTGGATAGTATTCCAGCTTTGTTAGTCGAGTTGCGCGAGTTACTCAACGAACTAGTCCATTAGTGTATTTTGGCAATGTAATTATAGAGTCAGGTATCCGTTGTTTTGAGATTACAATCTTCTGAGAACCGTACTGTAATCATGGATGTTTATTTTGTTAAGTATGCATGGATTACGTTTTAACTATTTGGGATATTATAAGTTTAGTCCATAGTATTGCTCAAGAAAAAAAAATGATCCGCTGCGAATATTGTATAATGCTAGATGCATGTTAGGAACATTGCATCTTATATATCATGAACAGGGGCAGGTAACCTCGTGTTGCATGTCCCAACGCTTCGGATGTATGTCCGATCCCAAGCGGAATCTAGGGGCGTCACATGTTTATAAGCAATGAATAATCATCTCTTGTATAACCAGTTTTATAAGATGAGTTAGGCTCATAAATTTCTTCACACAAAACTAAACTATCTAATCTCATCTTATCTCATATAATCATTATAATTTTTTCAAACTCTCATACAAAATATAATAAATAATTTAATTTTTTTAAATTTTAAAAAATATATATTATAATAATATTTTATTTAATTTTTAATAAAATATTTCATTTCATATAATGCATAACACCAAGCTTGCCAAACTTTATTTTGAAAAAAAAAAAAAAAAAAAGGCGGAGATAGCTCATAAGCTCATCCATATCTCGTTGGCACAACGTCCTTCACAAAAACATGGGTTGAGTTAGGTTGGATTTGAATAGGTAGTTCAGATGCGAGGAAATAAGATGTTTTAAATAATAGTTAAATAAAATATTATGAAAATATATTTTTTAATATTATTTTTATTTTAAAATTTAAAAAATTTAAATTATTTATTATATTTTTATATAAAAATTTAAAAAAATTATAATAATTGAAATAAGATAAAATGAGGTGAGAGAAGACTTTTATATAAATATACGAAATCTAATAATCTTTTATTGAATAATCAATTTCAACTATTTAATATTTTATTATTATTTCTTACTGATTTGCTCTGTTTTGATAGATGTGAAATTGAAAGTTGAAACCCTTGATTTAATTACTCAAAAGTATTAAATACCAACTTTTGTCGGTTAATAAAGCATCATTATTGTGACTCTCTTTCCATCTCATTAAACAATTTACAGGTGCCAGAGATAAGAAAAAATGTTATTTATATTTATACTTTTTATTTATATAAAAATAAGTGCTGATAGGTGGAAATGTTGAAAATTATAAAATTTAAAAATAAAATTGATAAAATAAATCTCGAACGTCTAAAATTATTTTCTAAAATACAATCCTATGCTTTGTCCTTGATCTATTTTCTCTAGAGAAATAATAAATGAGTTTCTTATTTGAATTTCGAGTGGTTGAAGTTTCCAGCGGTAATGTCTACCCCATCTAAATGAACAATTATTAGAACAACGAACCACAACAATCTCGTCCTTATTTGGACTGAAAAAATTAACATTGGTAAGATCAATTGATTTGACCCACATTTCCCTCGACTTGCTTTTATAAGTAGTAGAATACTAGAACGTGTTGCAATTATGCTTACGGGACAAATAAGGAATTCACTATGTATTATAGTACAGGTATTGAATTCGAATTCTTATTCTATACTTTATTATAAAATATTTTACATGTTTAACCTATTCATTGATGAGAATCTTACCCATGCATGAAGGGAACAGAGTTTTAAGATATAAATTAAATAATAAAATTTACATCTTCTTATCATAAACTTTTAAAACAAGTGATGATTTCTCAAACTCAATCATTTTTTTTAATGTATATATAAACTATCTATGAATAAAACTTATTGAAGAATATAAACAAAAATGAGAATTTTCTATGTGTAATTGTCTAGAGTAGAAACATATGGCGAGATAATAGGATAGGAAAAAAAAATGTTTCTGTTAATCAAAAAATATAATGTGTTGAGAAATAATCATATATTATCTGTGAACAAAGTCTTAGATATATTTATAAGTAATGAGCAGTCATCTTTTATAAAATCAGTTTTATAAGATGAATTAAGTCTATGAATTTGTTCATGGTATCAAAGCTTGCCACAAGATGAATGGGAGTTCACATTACTTACCCCGTGATAAGTACCAGAAAAAAAGACTAATCTGCATGTGAGGGAGGGTGTTGAAAAATAATCTCACATTGCCTATGGACCAGGTTTTAGATATATTTATAAAGAATGAGCAATCTTCTCATGTAGAACCAATTTTATGATATAAGTTAAGCTCATGAATATCTTCAATATGAAGCACTCTATTCTTTGAACTCAAATATTAGGTTATATTTGGTGTCAAATTCATTTCAAATTAATTATTGATAAAATTTATTATTTTTTTAACTTTCTATAAAAAAGTTAAACCATCTCAATCAATTTCATATATTCAAATATATATCAATAAGACCTATTAAATATTATTATTTACAAATCAATTTAGATAATGTGAGATCATCTCAACACCCAAATGTAGCTAAATGATAATGCATTATCAAATCGATTGTTGCCCCAAAAAAATACTCCAATATATATTATATAAGAGTATAGCTATTTGAATGCTTTTATATCATACACAATTAATATAACATAATTTAATTTGTAAGATTTAAATTTTAAAATTTATCTTTTAAATTAAATTATATCATATAAATGATGTGTGATGTAAATACATTTAAATATAATTATTCTTATTATAATCCTATAGTATTTAATTATTTATTATCATTAGAAAATAAAATGAAAAATAAAAATTGTAGAAATATTATAGTTATTATTAGGGACTTAATAGTAAGTTTCATGTTGTTTAAATATGATTACTATATTAATTCGATCTTCTATGTAAAAGTTAATTTAGGAATTTTAAGATAATGTATTAACTTAAATTTAATTTTAAATTTTTAATAAATTATATATAAATATACAATATATTTATATAAATATTAAAAAAATAATATTTTATATTAAATATGAGAGCGGGCCCGGGACTGCCCGCTGCCCACCCAGTCTTATTATGGTTGAAAAAAAGTTTTGACGAGACGAAACAAATAGGCAGTGTGACAGAGGCAGAGGAGTTGCATCCCCACCCGCCCACCGACCAAATCTTTAATAAAATTAAAATCTGGTAGGTGATTTTCACGTGGTTACCTCTGTTTCCTTCCGAACTTTTGGAAAAAAAAAAAAAGAAAAGAAAAAAAATATTCCCACCACGTAATCATTGATTCATTCCCTCTTTTTCAACACGTATTATTATACTAGGTAGAGCAACGTGAAACACTTTTTTTATAAAAATAATATGGTTTAATAAAAATGATTAATAAATAATTTAAAGAATAAAAATAAAAAATAAATTTTAACAAATATAGAAACTAAAAAATATTGAGGGATTGAAATAGATTAAAAAAACTTGTGCGCTTGTTATTCATCTTTGCTCATTTTACAGGGTACACATCAATAAATAAAAAAAATTACAATAAAAAAATTAATGTTATAAAGTAATGTTAAATTATATATTTATTTTAATGTGATCTTTTTATGATATTCCATATCATAAAATTTATTTAATATATTTATATATTTATGGATCAGTAAGCATCCATATACACACTCCTCAATTCAAACTCTATAATTATAACGTATTGAGAATGATTTCTACTTCCTTGTAAAAAATTTTGACAGATATTGAAGAATTGTGAAGTTCCTTACAAAAAACTACCAGGTCAGATACTTAAGAAATTTAAAATGTAATGTCAAATAACTAAGTAAAAACTTAGTCCCAAATAAAGATTGCATGTAACAGTTTTAAAAACCTGCAACGAGCCTAACGACTTAATTATTAAATTGAAGAATTTATCGCCAAATGAAAACAAAATATGACTATATAAGCTTGATAAATTAAGAAAACAATTGCTCCATAATTTAAGATGTTTTCTCGTTAGACTGCATGTATAGGGACAGGGGATGCATGGAGAATGCAAAATTAATTACTTACAAATGAGAGCGCATTCAAAAAGTGATTAGTGCATTTGCGAACAACCAATAATAAAAGAACTGGCGAAGACAATAGGATGCATGCCATGATAGAAACATTCGGAAATTGAAAGATTTATTTGAAAAATCTGGGACAAAAGGGCACATCTCCACGTTCTTTTCCATCTGTACCCTCCAAATCCATGACGAGGGTGCAAGGCTCGATACCAGCACATTGTGACAACAAAATACCTTTAGTTGTTTGGGACCTAAAAAAGCAGTAGATCGAGTCAGTCTAAGTTCTTCGATCAAAGTCTAAAGTTATATTAAGAAAACTGTGATAGCATGCCTTCCTCTAAAAGCATCCATCTCCCTGAAGTTGGTACCAAACAAATTATTTAGTAGAGTGCTCTTCCCTGTTCAGATCATGGAAAATAGTGTGAAAATGCTAATTTTCCATGTGCTAAGACAAATGTAGGATGTGATTTACAGTTACAAATGAAGAAACAAATTAAATTTCCATCACGGCGAAAAGGTGAAATCCTAATATCTAAAAGCAAAAGACAAAAAGAAACTAAACTGTATTTAGTAATAGCTCAGCAAAATCCGGTAAGAAGAGATAAATGCATCATGAAAAATGGATAGTCTTCTTCCATTGTGATAAATGCACTCATCAAATGGACAAAAAAATATCACTCGCTGTAAAGCGACAAATACGTAGCTAAAAAAATAAACAACAAAAAAAATATGAATGTAACACTTGAAAGTAGCCGATAGTTTTTCGTCATCTACACTGGCGATGTTCTCCTTGGAAATTATAGTTTTGCCCCCTACGAAGCCAGACCAAAATATATATATATATATAATAATCGATGAAACATACAAGCTGCAATTGTACCCTGAACTATCAATTTTCATAATCACCTCCCAAGCAACCAAAAAAACGCATGCAATATATTCTATTTTCCCTTTATATTCCACGTGAGAGAGTTCATATATAATAATACAATATACTTTTGTGGCCCTTACCGTGTACAAGACGAAACTTCACGACAGCACCCACATCTTCCCATTTACCTTCTACTAAATGAATCTTGGGTATATAGTTAGGACAAAGTTTTGGTATCTCATACAATTGTTTCCCGTTAGCCTTAAACAAAACACAAGCTGGTGAGCCTCTATTTTAGGAGACCAAAAACAGAGTCAACCGTTGCACCTCCGCTGCCAACGACTGAAGCTTCCCAGCCACTTGCCGTCGTGCACCATAGCCCAACCGTGAGACACTGCCCAAGTCGATCACCTTTACACTGTCGTAAGCTTTTGTATCTTCCTCCTGTGTTCTCTCTTTCTCTCACTCTCCATCTCTCTCACCATGCTCTCGGGTTTCAAAGACAAGCAAAAAATCTTAGAGAATGCACGTTTACAGAGAACATATAGAAAGTAAATGAAAAGATATTCATGATTTGGTGGAGGAGACGTTTGGTCTTCCAACATGTTGGAGATAATCGGTGAAGTCGAAGGGTCAATATATTTGTGGTATATTAACAGGCGTTTTCGGTAACTCTTCACACTGAATGTCTTCTGTTAACTTTAACGAAAATACAATAAAATCTGTTAAATCAATAATTTCCATTAGATAGCCTCTTTATATATAAAGATATATATATGATTCAAAAAGAACAAAGAAGAATAAGTACTTAATGATAACATTCACCATTTGATCAACAACATTCCTGATATGGAAACAGTTGATATGGAAAGGAGCATGACAAATATGGATGCCGAGAGATTGCAAGCTGAATTTACCTCCATTTCATTGATTGTTATAGGATTGATTATATTACAGATTTTACTCCTTGTAATTTGCTAAGTCTTACCTTGTATAGAATACACAGTTGTTCATTCCATGTATAGCTATAGCTAATATAGGTTATGTATACACTTCTTTATTATAAATACAACACTACTCCCACAGTTGAATGGGTGGTGAGATTTCTCAATCATCGACTTGTGTTGTTTTTCTTCTTGGTATCAGAGAAATCATACTGTGAGGAGGGCTATTTTTTTTTTCCGCAAACATGTCCTCAGTATCATTGAACGTTGGCAATTTTGTCACCCTCAAACTCAAGTCTGAAAATTATCCTCTCTGGCGTGAGCAAGTCCTTGCTCTAGCAGAAAGTCAAGAACGAATGGCCTATCTTACGGGAGAAGTCACTATCCCTCAAGTTGTACTTCCACCTCCAGAGGGTTCAAACAATCCAGTTGTTCCTAATCCAGAATTTGTGAAATGGAAAACTGCTGATCGACTACTTAGAGGCTGGATCATTGGTACCTTATCTGAAGAGGCTCTTGGGATTGTCATTGGGCTGGACACCTTGACACAGGTATGGACGGCTCTCAAAAAAGCCTATGCTCAATCTTCTTAGGAGCGACAGTTTCAACTTACACAGCAACTCAATCACATGAAGAAAGATTCAGATATGCCTTTCAATGACTATCTACGTAAATTCAAAGGTGTGTGTGATAGTCTATTTGCTATTGGTTTTCCTGTTGATGACAAAACCAAAGTATTCTCTCTGTTAAATGGCTTGGGAGCAAGGTATGAACCTTTTACCACTTCTATGCTCAAACCCCCTATGCCAAGTTATACAGAAGCAGTACCTTTATTGCAAAGCTATGAAACACGAATTAGCTTGCACTCTCCTGACTTAGTAGCCTACACTGCCTTTTATGGTCAGAAAAATAACTCAAAGTTTGCCAACAAGGGATCTCGGCAATCAGGTAGTTTCTCATCCAAAGGTAAAGGTTTTTCTCCTACTAATCAAGCAACTGTGAAGCCAAATAATCAAGGTTCTCTAAATGTGTCAACCAATTCTACTCATGAGTCTAATCGTGATCTTCTATGTCAAATCTATGAAAAACGAGGCCACACTGCAATTCGTTGTTGGCACAGGTTTAATCACTCAATTCAGCCTGATAACTTGCCAAAAGCATTTGCAACTCTTAATGTTGACTCAGAAACCAACAATGATGAATGGATTTCCAATACAGGAGCTTATGTTCACATGACTTCTCATGAAGGTATTTTACACAACTTAAAACCTTATGTTGGTTTAGATCATGTGTTAATTGGAAAATGGAGATTTTCTAAGAATTACACACATTGGTGATGCTACCATTGGGTCAGGATCTTCAAAGATAACTTTAAATAATGTTCTTTTGGTCCCTGATTTAGAGAAAAACTTGTTATCTATTGGACAATTGACTACTGATTATCCAGTAAACTGTTTTTCTAATGAGCATTTTGTGATCAAGGATCGAGTGACACAAAGAGTTCTAATGAAGGGACTCAAGCAAGATAATCTCTACACCATTTGGGCTTCACCAACTGCTTTCTTTTCAACAAGGTTTTGAGCAGTAACAAGGGACCTCTGGCATCAAAGGCTCGGACATCCTCAAGCAGCTATTGCTGCCAATCTCCAAAGCAATGGTTTTATTAAAGTATTATCCAATAAGTTAGAGAATAAAGTCTGTGAGAGTTGTCAGTTAGGGAAGATGTCTAAGCTTCCTTTCTCTGTTTCAGTCTCTAGTACATTTGAACCTTTTGATAAACTTCATATTGACTTGTGGGGGCCTTCTCTTGTTACCTCAATGAATAAATTTTATTATTATGCGGCCATTGTAGATGATTTTACAAAGTTCATTTGGCTGATTCCCTTAAAGAACAAATCGGATTTTTTTAATCAATTCGTACTATTTGAGAAGTATGTCTTGAGGCAGTTTGAGAAAACCATAAAAGTGGTACAAACAGATGGAGGGGGAGAATTTCTGAACAATGCTTTTGTTAGTCATTTGCAAAATCTGGTATTTTACATCAAGTCTCATGTCCATATACGCTTGAGCAGAATGGATTTGTTGAAAGGAGACATCGAAATATTAGAGAGTTGGGTCTTACAATGATGCTGCATGCTAATGTTCCTAAATGTTTTTGGGTAGAAGCATTTACCACAGCTATTTTCTTAATCAATAGACTCCCTACTATCACCTTGAAATGGAAGTCCCCTTATTATATGCTTTATCACAAAACACCAGATTATGGATCTCTTCGTGTCTTTGGTTCAAGATGCTATCCCTATGTTTGGGACCAAAAGATAAGTAAGTTCAACCCAAAGTCACTCCCTTGTGTATTCTTGGGCTATAGTGATCGACATAAAGGATATAGGTGTTATTATCCACCTACAAGAAGGACATTTATTTCAAGACATGTAGCTTTTGATGAGGATTATCTTCACTTTAAAACTCAAGTCTTCAATCATAAGGCTCACTTAGATTTTTTGGTGACTACTTTCACAGAATGAGACTCTTCAACAGCACCTATATACTCTCATTCTCCTCCATCAGAAAATACAGAAACACCAACTCCTAATGCACCCTTGAGTAAACCACTAATTCTCTCTGATTTACTATGTGGTATAGAAGTTCAGTTCAATGCTGTCCCAGCTATGCTACCTGACATCTCATCTCCACTGGATCAATAAGAAGGTCAAGAAGATCATGAAGTGACTGATCAGTCCATGACAACTCGTGCAGAGTCTTCAAACTCTATACTGCCTGCTCCTTCACATACCATGCAGACTCGTGCAAAATCAGGTATTCATAAGCATAATCCTAAGTATGCTTTAATTCATCATTATGGTGGCATACCAAAACCACCAAGAACAATTAAAAACTTTAAAAACATTAATATGAAGACCAGAATTTTTTTTGACAGAAATATGAAGACCAGAGTTGATTAGTGTGGATGCTCACTGAGTGGTAATACCCTATTATTAATAATAGGCATAGACTTTTTTATGAAGTGGGTCACCGGTGGATGTCTTTTCTTTGGGTAGGATCGTGACTTCCTCATCATCTCAGATTCTCAATACATTCTTTTCCACTCAGTGATATCATTACTTCTATCCATCCAAGCGAAGCCATGTTCATAAAATTAAACCTTTCGCCAGTGTATCCCTTAGAGTATGCTCAATGGCTTAATTAAATGTATCTTTAAAATTTAGTTAATATCAAATTTTTTTATATTTATCAATTTTATTTAAATTCAATCTCCACATTAGATTAATCATTCACTCTCTATATAATAATAAAATATTATTAAATTAATAATTCTTTTATTTAATTTATTTGTATCTTATTTTATAATTCTACCAATTGAATATTAATAATAATTATATTCTAATTAAATTAATATTAAAAAAATCATATTTTCAAAAGTCATTTAATACTAATAACAAAAAATATTTGATTAAACCCATCTAAAATTTTATATAAATATCTTAATTACAAACCAAATTAATATTTTAGTATTTGCTTGGAATGAAAAATTAATATTTTAATATTTGCTTGGAGTGAGAAATTAGTATTTTAATATTTGGTGAATCAATTGTGGTTCTTCATTTTTAGCCAACCACTGTAACAGAAATCCATCTTATTTTAGATTTAATCAATTCAATGTGAGTTATTTTTTACATCAATTATATAAATTTTAACTAACTTTTCCATTCTTTTTCACTAGTGATATCATTACTTGTATCCATCCAAGCGAAGCCATGTTCATGAAATTAAACCTTTCTCCAGGGTATCCCTTATATATTAAAAGCACCTATAGGCATATGAATAGTATTTTTGTTTGATACTTTATATTCCACTTATGCCCTTGTGTAATCGAATATTATTATAGTTATGCTCCTGAATGTTCTGTACAAGATGAATGGTATTTTTTTTTCAATTTTGACCTTTGTTTTCTCAAATTTCCATCCTTTTGTGTTTTTCTTTCCCTCACCAACTATGTAAAGTGTATTTTTAAGGTATTTTACTTGTCTCTTACAACTTTCTTCTTATCGAAAGGTTGGTCGAAATCTCTTTCCTCTCACTTTCTCACATTTCCAATAGTTTTTAGTCCCCACTTTCTCACACAAACTTCTAGGTTCTTCAGCGTTGAAATTTCTCTTCTTGGCTGTGAATCTCGCCATTACATGGGTATAAGTTTTTTCCACCTCTCTCCTAAGTTGAAGCTCTTTAGATTTTTAGAAATTAATCTTAATTAGGGATTGTTCAGAATATATTTTTCAAGAGTTTTTATTTATCGAATTGTTACAATTATATACATCTACAAAGAAATTTTATGACTTTTTTTCTTCCAATCAGACGCTACACAAAAGGGCATACGTGCGTTCCACGTAGGCCCATGCCAGTATATATATACAGCTATCCATGAATTAATTTTTTTTTTAGGGGATTTTTGCTTTTCATCCCCCCTGCCCGGTTTTGTTTGTTTTTCCTTTTTTTCCTTCTTACTTGCTTTATTTAATTCAATTTTAGACCGCACACAACACAAATCATCTCTCTCATTATCGGCTCTCTTCCTCCCGAGTTCTCTCTCTCAATTCAGAACCTCTCTTCTGCAGGCTGGTCTACAACCATTCCTTCCTTATTCAATTCCTTGTGCAATTAAGGTGGCTGCAGATGTGGGGATGATAGTTATGTTTTGCTTGTTGGGTTTTTGTTCTCCATTTTTTTGGATGTGAATCTGCTTGTTGAATTTTTGTTCGTCGGTATGCACCTTTTTTTGTTGGATTTGTCAATTGCTTGGATGTGAGTTTCTTGTTCATTCTTCTAGGTATGTTTTAGTTTTTAGTGTAGATCCTCTTTCTCTTCTCTTTGTGGGATGTGAATTTGAAGAGGAGTTTGAAAATTCTTTCCCGTCTTGTTGTTCTTTGATTCAAAACTTGTGTTTTTTTTTTCATTCTTCTGTTTGTTGGATTTTTCTATTATATTTTTTGTTTATTGGATGTGAATCTGCTTGTTGGATTTGTTTCTTTTTCCGTCTCTTCTCGTTCTTCACCTGGTTTGTTGAATTTGCAATGGCTGGATCTGTTCCTCTTTCCCGGTTTGTACCTTTCCATCTTCCCATGTTTTTTTTCTTATCATTAATAATATCATTATTGATCCTCTTTGTGATCCAATTTTTGCAATTGAGCATATTTATACTGGACTTCTAGAGCAGATTTAGGAAAGTGTAGGAGATGAAAGAAACTACAAAATTTCTTAAATTCTTTGTTTTCTTTCAGTCTATGTAGAGAGGATGCAGAGATGAGAGAGCGAGCGACATAGGGAGGAAACGGTCTGGGAGACCGATAAGAGGGCGTGATGGAAAGAGAGAATAGATAAGGCACAGACACAGATTTGAAAGACACAAAGCAGAAAAGTCGCCGATGAATTGAAATATATGGCCGAATGAGAAAAAATTAACTAATAATTAGTGTTATGCGTAATTTTATTTTTATTTATTATTAGTTTTTTTAATACACTAACAATTATTTTTTAATGAGTTTGTAAAGTTTTTTTAATTTTTTGATCGTTTTTTTATTTTTATTTTTATTTTTATTTTTGAAATCAATACTTCATATTCATGAATCACGTAAAAGGTTGTGAATACAATGAGGATAGTCCTCTACATGAATAGAATCTTCAAAACAATCTAATGAACTCTTAGCCAAGCAATGTGCTACTACATTAACCTGTCTAGGAACATGCTCAACGGACCATGTGTTAAAATGTGCAAGAAGGTGCTTGATATCTTGACAGATTAAACCAATTGTACTCCAGCTTTCCTCCCTTCCATTGATAGCATTTACCACAATCAAAGAGTCACCTTCCAGAATTATGTTTGAAAGTCCCAGCTCTATGCAGAACTGAGCTGCTCTTAAGGCTGCCATTGCTTCCCCAGAGAAGGATCCGGGAAGGAATCTCAAGAAGTTCTAAGGGTAGCTGTTACCTGTCCCTTGCTATCCCTAATAATAACTCCAATGCCTACCCTGCAGTGAGCTTTGTCTATGGCTGGGTCCCAATTCACCTTAAACCTGTTGGGAGGTGGCTTAGTCCACAGAGGAGGAGGAGAGACAAGGATGTTATGCTGCTGTTTAGGACATGCTGGGACGTTTTTAGAACAGAGATCGTGATTTATCTATAGTAATAGAACATCTCTCACTTTTTGAGTATTCAATTCTATTTTAGGCGCCACAAAAATGACAATTAATGTTAATCTAGACAAATCATGATATATATATTGTCAACCTTTTGAGTCGATAGTGCATGTCCTATTCGTGTCCATTAATGGCATAATTGACGCAATATAAATCTTTAAATGGACAGTTGTGAGAAACAGGGAGATCATTCAGTTGAACCGCCAAGAAAATTTAAAAAAAGAAAGATGAAGAAAGTTGAGGTCGGTTTGGTTGGGCTCCTCCAAATTGTTGTGCTTTAGGCCCCGTTTGTTTACACAAAACCACTATCTCATCTCATCTCATCTCATCTCAATCATTACAACTTTTTCAAATCCCCATACAAAAATATAATAAACAATTCAACTTTTTCAAATTTCAACATAAAAATAATACTAAAAAATATATTCTATTAATATTTTATTCAACTACTATTCAAAATATCTCATCTCATCTCATCTCATCTGTGTATCCAAGCGAGGCCTTAATTTTGGTGTTAAAGGTATGCACTCAATTTGCATGGGCATCTGATGTTACAGATCAGAATTGCTTATAATTACATGCCACAACTCTATCTTTGAAATCTATAAGTTGTCAGGTTTGATTAACATTTCGATCTTTTGGCAAATTTTCTATACATTTAAGGACAACTTTGACAACTTGAATGATCATGACCAAGTTCTTTTAATGATGATGTGGCATTTTCGATAAACTCTTTTTTATAAAGAGAATAATAAGGAAAGAAATATATTATATTGGTGAGTAAAAAACCAATTAAGTGGTCCTATATGGCTAATTACAGTAGTTCGGAGAAAGTTATATAGTCAGCTTATCTCAAACATTAATCATCATTACAAATAAGTTAAGTGTCTAAATCTAAGATTCAATTAGCCTTTTAATGATGTCTATAAGCGATTTAATTAAAAAAATTGACATCTATATCCAACAAAAAAAAAAAAAAATGAAACTGTACAAAACTTTAACAAGACAATTACTTTGGCTCGAAGTGATTTGGTGAAGGAATAACTTACACACTCAAATGCAAATCATATACTTAAATTGTTTTCAGATCGATGGATATTTTCCGTCATATATTTAATTGGATAATTTAATATAATAATAGGATAATTTATCTTGTTTTATATATACCTTAAGCAGACAGTCATTATTCACAAAAAAGTAATTTAAAAAGCAAAAGCTGCCATTCCTCCTTTTTCTAGGACACACACGGGTTACTTTGTTCTTGCTGCTGGGGAAGAAAAGGTATCAAATAAAGCGAAGCTGATTTTTTTTTCAAAAAATTATTTCCCATTTTTCCTTTGGTGTCTTATAGTGTAAGGGAGGCATGTTATTTTTCATCATTATGATTTTATTAAAGGTATTAAATAAAGTGAAGCGAGCAAGATGCTAGAAATGCTTTAAAGAATTCTCTGCACTCAATAGTTATTTTTAAGCTATCTCAATTGAATATTCTCCTCTACTCAGTATTCAATACAGATATATGTGCATGTGCTATAGCAGGTTACTTGATCAAAGGTGCAGAGTCAAGCTTAATAATCAAAGTCAAAAGTACCTCACTCTATTCTTATCTATAATATAGTTCATAATAATACACTTGGATTTTTGTTATAATCTAGATAACTTATTATAATATCCCATTCTCCAAAATATTGGCTAGCGTTTGCACGTTCTTTTGCCTTCACTCTTTCCTTTTTTGTGTGTTTGTTTAAGTAAATAAATAAAATTTAAAAATTACATAAAGGAGAATCTTCGGTCAAGTGGATTTGTTTTATTGTCTCAATATCATTTTATCTTTACTAATCAATCCTTCCACCACTACAAGCATGCTTAAGTGAGATAAGACTTTTTTAATTGAATTATTTAAAAAGACCTTTCTTTAATTTGTGGCCAATCAAGCCGTCCCAACCAGCTATACAACGTTGGAAAGTTATGAATAATATGAAGTAGAACCAGCTAAAGAAAAGTTTAGTTGAATTAAAGGAGCCTGACCATGATCATTCAAGTTGTTAAAGATGTTCTTGAATGAATAGAAGATTTGCTAAAACATTTAATTGTTAATCAAATCTGACAACGTATAAAATTTAAAGAGAAAATTGTGTCATGTAATTATGGACAATTCTGCTCTATAGCATCTGATACCCGTGCAAATTGCGTGCATGTCACATAATTAAAGCACAAGAATTTGGCGGAGCCCAACCAAACCGACCTCAACATTCTTCATCCTTTTTTTTTTTTTTTAAATTTTCTTGGTGGCTCAAAAGAATGATTTCCCTGTTTTCCACAGCTGTCCATTCAAAGATTTAAATTGCGTCGCTACTCTCATTAATGGACACGAGTAGGACATGCACTACCGACTCAAAACGTTGACAAGATATATATCATGATTTGTCTGGATTAACATTAATTGTCATTTTTGTGGCGTCTAAAATAGAATTGAATAGACTAAAAAGTGGGAGATGCTCTATTCCTTTTGATAAATCACGATCTTTGTTCATACAAAGTAATAAAAAATTTTATCCACAATTAAAGTTTTTTCTGTTTGAAAAGATGTCGGTCGTTTAACGGATTGGAATCTATAACTGGCAGTGGCTGCTTCCGCTGCCGACCCTTACCATCTTATTTAATACTATTTATCGAAATTATAATCAAATCTTGGCGATGACGAAAGCTAAAGATAAAATAAGTTGAGTAACGTTACATCCATAATACATTTTATAATATATTTTATAACAATATATTAAAATGAAGGGTATTGTGACAAAGATACAGTATTTTATCAAAATATTTTTCATTTTAATATATTATTGTAGAATATATTGTAGAATGTATTGTAAATAAATCATTTTTCAAAAAAAATTATAGGGGCGTGAACTCCAACTCAAGATCTAAAATGATTATAGATAGATAAGGTGACGGGGACGTAGATCTAATATATTATATTAAATTATATAATATTCTAAATTTTTAACATATCATACTATTAATAGAAGATAATATTTCTGATTTTTTGAAGGAAATTAATTGGGCGAAACCTAATCATACCGGCTTAGCTGATGGCTAATAAAGCAATATATTCAAAATAAAAATACTATTTTGTCTACTTAACTTATTTTTTTATTTTGACATTTCATATATATATTTTTTACTTAATAGTTAAAATAGTGACTATTAATATATTGATATATTTTTTAAAAATATTTTAAAATAATAAAAAAAAAAAAAAAAAAAAAAAACCTCAATTGGCCTAAGAGTATAATGGAACCGCCCCATCCAAAAAGCATCACTTTGTTCGTGACATCCATTATCTAGGAACATAATAATATATTTTTATGTTAAAGTTGTCCTTTTCCTTTTCTTTTATGCTGTCTGTAATTGGACAGTGCCTAGACTGGTTGACCCCCATATGATCGGTAATTGTCTAGAGGACTTGCTTGTGGTGATTGGCGGAGGGAATGGTACAAAGTTTGGGTCTCTACCAAATTGGTCCACCTTACACTTATGTCGGGCCCTAAGGCTATTCATTCGGGTCGGATTTTTTCGAGCTAGGTCCGGAATCCGGATAACCGGGTTTACGTTACGGGTTCCAGCCCGAAATACACCTGGGCCAGTACCCGCATTTTAAAACCCTGGCCCATCCGGTCCGGATGCAGTTTTTGTCACCTGGATACCAATTTTAAATTCGGTACCTGGGTTTAGACATAAAACCATCCTAATACGATGCCCTAGCGCCCCCCCAGCCCAACCAAATCACACTCAACTCTCATATACTCTCTCTCTCTCTCTCTCTCTCTCTCTCTCTCTCTCTCTCTCTCTCTCTCTCTCTCTCTCCTCTGCGAAGTGCAATGCCCTACGCCTCCGTGCCCCCTATTCCTTTCTCTCATCTGCTCTCTCTCTAGCTATGCTCTGCGCCTGCGTCTGTGTCTGCGTCTACGATGCCCTAGCCCTCCCTAAATCACTCTCTCATCTGCTCTATCTCTCTCTTTGTTATCTGCGATGCCGAATAGTGGAAGTGCTTGAGCTTGGGATCCAAGAGATTAGAACGGATTTCCGTTTGGGTATATTTTCTTTCTTCCCTCTATTTTGGTCTCTCTTTGTTGATTTTGGGGTTTTTTTTTTTTTTTTTTTTTTTTTGAGGATATTTGAATGTTTGAGGAGTATTTTTATGGGTTAGATCTATTTGAATGTTTGAGGAGTATCTGTTTAGATCTATTTAGCTGCAAAATGTTAGAGCTGTGGGTTATTATTATTTGGAATATTTGTTTAGATCTGTTTAGATTTGTTTAGATCTATTATATCCAATAACATATATATAATGAAGATTTGTTATTATTTTGGGTTGATTTTGATTTGAATGTTTGAATGGAGTAATCTTTGTGTATTGCTTTTATGGGTTAGATCTGGATTTGTGAGACCTAGAAGGGAGAAGAGTGAAAATATCCATAACCACAGAGTCACCTAATAATCTTTGTGTAGTGTTTGGACTCTGAAGAAAGTAGGATAGAATATATTGTTCAATAGATTGAGTTAAAGCTAAGAGAGACAACTACGAAGCTGCTCGACTGAAGGTTTATATATATAAAAAAAATGATACTTCTGTAACTTGATAGACAACACAAGTACTGACATATTGTTGCTCTGCTGATGGTTTAGATATATATTGGACATTGTTTTAAGATAGGCTGATCTTTCATAAAGCTTTTGTTTGCTGTCTTGCAATATATTGGACACAATCTCAATTAAAACAAGAAAGAAAATTATGGCTGAGAAAACAGGAAGTTTTATACTCTGTGAATTAAATGCATTTACTTGGTCAATTCTGAACAGAGAGAGCAAGAAGTTATCTTATAATTAATGATGTTCCTAGGTACACAGATGTTGCAGAGTGGACTCGTTGTATTCTTGTCCATGCGTTTATATATTTTGTAGGCGTGTACATGGATTATAAATTGGAAGAGAATGTCTCTGCATTAGCGGGGTTTTAGGGTTTTATATAATTAGCTATAAAAGTTGGGAGATTAGAGAAGAGAGTTTGAATACAGAGTCCTCATATAGGTGGGAGCTGGGAGTGGCTAAAGGCCGTCTTTGGGAACTTGAACCAATAGAAAAATCATTCACAGCTTGCCCATAAAATTCAGCAAAACCCCATCATTTTAATTTCACAAAGCTTAACTGTCATAATTGGCTCTTAAGATCAGCTTTGAACGCCTCAGTCTAGGTTCCACATACTTCATTCCACCCGCCAACTCCTTCAACTTTCGATAACTCTCAGAGCTTTCAATTCCATCGTGAAGATGAAGGTAAGCTTTGAGTGTGTGTGTGTGAGAGAGAGAGAGAGAGAAGGTGGTTGGTTTGTACATTTATGGGTCACACAGACGCAAAGTTGATGATGGTTTTCATTTGTTTGATTGCAGCTTTTTAGATTTTACCATGGAGTGAGAGAGAGTGTGTGCGATCACCAAGTCGGATCTAGGTCAGAATCTAATTTTGCGCCCAATTCATATCCAAGCTGATTAAGATTTCAATGAATTATCAGAATATAGGAGAAACATATTTCAACATGTTGAAGTAAAGTTTGCATTGGATTTTAGTTTTGATTTCTCCCAAGCTAGCCTACCTCATTTTTTATATTGCCAGCATAAAAATGTTCATAGATCGGATCCCAAGGGCTTTGGTTTTTTATTGGTCCACTTTCCCCATATCAAAGTAGTGAACCGTTTGATCTTATGGGAACTCACAAATCCTATCTCTTGATATGTTTTCTAGCTTTTGATCAAATGGTAGCAGCCCTTTGAGTTATAAGATAACCTCATCCGTGAATGGTATGCATGATCTTGTATGATAATTTTTTTCCTGGAAATTGGAAGGGTCCTTTTTTTTTCTCAAATTTATACTTCTTCACATGTACTCATTCAGCCACAATTTGATACATTTCCCAAATTTGATACATTTTCCAAATTTATACATAGTTGTTTAATTTTGTACTAATTTTGTGATTTTGTAATTGACTTATGTGCAGAATGTGTAGGATCTCTCTCAGTCAGATCACGTGAAGTTGCTACTTGCCAGAATTATTTTGTAATTCATATATTGTAGTTTTGTAAAATAATTCATATATTGTAGTTTTGTATTTTGCAATGTAATGTAATGTGTAAATAACAAAATAGTGCAATATGAAGTGGATTGCATGTATTTTAGTTTTTCATTTTTATATATTTTTATGATTCTGGAAAATGTTAGTATCATGCTTTTTAATGATGACTCAGAAAATATCTTTATAAAATATATGCTTTTATAAAAAAATTATGATTTTCAACACTTTTAAGTATATTTTTAATAAATATAAAAGAATTATGCATATCAACATTTTAATTATAGGGTTTTATAAAAAAAAAACAATTATGCTAAACCCTTTATATGGACTTTAAAAAAAAAAAAAAAAGAAAAAAAAAACCGGATACAACCCGGAACCCGGATTTATGGGTTATAAAAATCTAGATCCACTCAGGTTCCCTCCCGGGTCTGACCCTGACCAACCCAGTCTGGGTTTTGGCCTGGGTTGAAATCCTGGTCTCGATCTAGGTATACCTAAATTTTCGGATTGAAACCTGGATGAACACCTCTAATATCGATCGGTATGAGGATCGAACAATCCTCTTTATTGATACGAAATCTATCCATTTTGAGTAAGCTGTGATAGTTGCATCACTATTATTTTCCAGTCACGATTCTTTTATTCCTTTAATATTAATGATCATTTTTATCTTTAGCTCTGCCTAACCTTTGTGAGTGAGTGTAAGCTTTTGGTCCAAATAATCCTTTTAATGATGTTTCTACTAAAGTAATTAGTAAAGATGGGCATTAATATTGATAAAAACCACTCAACAAGATCAGGACCACTAATAGGAGATTGCAACTTATAGGAGATCAGAGGGTTACGTTGACTAAGCATCTTTGGGTATGCGGGCCCAAGATATGGAGTTTGTAATCCAGGTCAGTTTTTTATTTTTATTTTTTAAAGCACCAGATCACTTATAAATTTATAATCAAACTTATTACAACTATATATATATAAATATATATATTAATATATATAACTCAATTTAATTTTTTTTAAGGTTTCACCGACTCGAAACTACAGAAAATTGATCTTTCGATAAGAATCACATCGCAATTATATATATAAAATATTTATATAATTTACATGTACGTACGTGGGAAGCGATAAAGTCACGTGGGAAGAGGGTTGACCCAAAGGCTGGATAATAAAACAAAATGAAATGATTTCTGCCCCTTTCTCTCACCGCTCTTCTCTTCATCTATTATGCTTGTACTTTTTACCTAACAAGTGATCACAAGTTAGAAAAAAATTAAATCGAGACTCTATTCTTCTCAATTAATTGACACTAGGTCATTGGTTCTGGATCGGTTAAGGTGGTGATTCAATTTACATATAATTGAATTATTACAATTTTTGACTTTTTTTATTCTTTTAGGTTTTTTATTCTTTATTTTTCTCAAATTAGTTGTTGTTGGAATAATACCCTTCAAAGACCGCTAGGCGTTGCCCTCGCATGCTAAAACTGTAAATGTTCCCCGACAGTGACACTACCGCGTAAGGTCTAGGCATCTCTCCCTAAGGGGCTCCAAGACCCAGCGGAAGACAACACAGGCGAACATCAACACGTGCCAAGTTTACTGTGAAGCTGGGCAGGATGAAAAGAAGATGAAGCCCATGGGTTAGGGCACAAACTATTAGGGCTACGTCCCCACCGTAACCCTCCTCATCAATAAACTCCCTTTCCAGAATATTCATGTCTATTGACTCGGGGATGCGGAATGACTCCTTCAGTTTGACGAGGTCTTCAACATCCAAAACCAAGCACCACTAATACCCATCAAAGGAGGTGGGTTGGAGAGCGCGAGAAGATTTTGCCTCTGATCGAGGGGTGTCTTGGCTGAGCAACAACTAGTCATGGAGAATATCTTGAAAAGGGAAGTCAGAGGAAGACAGAGGAGAGTACGTGGGAATTCGTAAAGGAAGAAAGAGCGAAGAAATGAGAGAAAAAGGAATAAGAGGAGAATACAGAGAGGTATGAAGAAGATGAAAAAGCAAATGAAAGTGAAGAAAGAGGTTACGGGGAGTAAATGACGCTTGAAGTGAATATGAGAAAGGAAATCATGAAGGTTCTTGGGAATCTGAAGCGTTGGATGCACCGGCAGTTACATTTCATTTTTTTTTTAAATCATTAAATTAGCTGAAATAGTTATGACTGATGCAAGTCACTTCTTTCCTAAAAAAGAAAGGGCAAGGGATGGTGCACACCACCTGGCAAAAATTACAGCCAAAAGAAGAAAAAGTACGAATAAATGCTTATGGACTAGCGGGGTAAGTAATAAACATTTTTGAATGATTAATTCCATATGAGCCCACTCAAAGGAAATTAGCGGGGTAACTGGAGGGGACATTTATACCCCTGGGTTTTGAGCCCATCCCTAAGGCCAAGCACATCCATAAGTTCAATAGGGCTTATCAAAGACAAAGCTAGGAGTCCCACAGACAAAAGGCTCGTGACACGAGGTGAGACATCCCCAATGAACCGGGGATAGGGCCTGCAACCGGACATGAATATCTTGAGTATGATAACTCCTAACAAAATGGGAGATATCTTTTCCAGTTAATGGGGGATCACAGGAGATAAGCACACGGGACCATTGACCAAAGTTAATGGCCATCACGCCACATCCTTCTATAAATAGATCGGTAAAGGTGACAAACAATTTCTGATTCTTCTTGATATAGATTTTATCCTTGTATTGTTATTAGCTTAAGAATCGGAGTTTACACAGGGCAACAAGCATCTTCTTTGACTGCAGAACATCTGTACGGTTGGTGGTGTGAAATACGTCCTTAACACTTTACAAAGCCAGAAAACCAAACTGGTTCTTGTCAACACACGAAACTCTGTTTTATCTTGCTAGGAAGGAGTTCTCTATGGCTTTTGGGATTACCTGGTAAACTTGGGAAAGGTAGGGAGGGTTGTTAATTTAAGAGAAGAAGAAGATAAAGAAATATTCTTAATTAACTAAAATCATTTGGATAAAATGATTTTCTACAGTTATAATATTTTTGAGATTTTTAAAATATAAGAGGTTTACTTTAATGATGAAAGAATGTGAGAGTAACATAGGAATAAAATATTCTGTATTTTTTCAGTGCTCCCTGGGTCATCCAGAAGTGTGGTTGAATTCTACAGTTCATATATTTGGCTAAGAAAACTGTTGCTAGAATATCCAAAGTCTTTTAATTTCCATATTACTCATATAAGTGTAACGTTTTGGTTATCATTACGATGCTTGTTAAAATTTGTTTTTTTCTCCTATACATTAAATTATTGACTAATTCATTTTATTTAAAAAATTATTTTATTTTTGCCTTTTGTGAATATTAGTAATCTTTCATTTTTTTCCTCCTAACTAGGAAAACGTGCCTTGCAGGTTGACCCACAACTTGTATATATATATATCTATCTATTCTATGAATAAAATAGCCTAGATGAACAGTAAATTTTCTTCACATCTCATTTTTCAATTTTATCCTTGATTTTCTCTAAATTTTGTTTTTCAATTTTATACCTCTTCATTTCCGCTTTTCCCATTTTGTCATTGTCATTTGTTTTGTTTTATTCACAAATTTATGTTTTTATCCCTTTGTTTAATTAGAAAGTTTACGTCTTTGCCCCTATTTAGACCATGCACACAAACCCTAAGAAACTCCAATTGCCTTGCCCATGCTTTTCTCAATAAAATATAGATCATTCGTATCAGACAAAATCAAATACAAACAAATCTGTTTCAATTTCTACATCTTCACTAACAAAATCATACGCCTTTTTTATTCTTTTAACCAGGTGCTTTATGCAAGGGGTATGCGTGCCTTGCACATAGCACCTTAACTAGTGTGTAGAGATATACATATATATATATATCACATGAACCAACTACATCAACCATAAATAAAGCCAACTAGAAATTGACCTAAAAATGTCCAATCCAATTACTCTTAGAAAGCAATTGAAGTTGGGCTTTTAATTTTTAACTATCAAATTAACAAAACTTGGAAGACTTGAACTATTGGATTATTTAATATATATTTTTTAACTTTTAGGTTGCGATTATTTAAGTATTAAAAATTACGCATTTTTTATTTTTTTATTTTTTTATTTTTTTATTTTTTGTCATGTGGCAATGTGATGTGCATACGTAGCACTACATATCAGATTTTCACGAGGTTTTCTAATAAAAACCTGGCGAAGGAGTTCTATTGAAAGAAAGGTAGAGACAATTTCAGCCGGTTGTGCATTCACTGCATAATCCACTTACTGCTAGCCAAAACAATTCAATTTAAATTATAAGGTTTTTAAGGGTCATGCTTAAAAAATGATACAATATTTTCTTAGATGCGGTTTAGATAATGAGATGAGATAATTTTAGATGAAAGTTAAAAGTTGAATAAAATATTGTTATGATATTATTTTTTAATATTATTATTATTTTAAAATTTTAAAAAATTAAATTGTTTATTATATTTTATATAAGAGTTTAAAAAAATTATAATGATAAAATGAAACACTTTCACTATCCCAACCACCCCCAACCCCAAACACAAACACAAGAGCAACAACAACACAACAATAACAGCGATTCCTTAGCGAATGATCTTCTCTGTTTTATCTACTATAACGTGAACCGATATGGTTCCTGACCAACAAAGAAACCTCCATAAGGCTGCTTGCTCTACTTCTACCACCTGCCTCAGACCTTCTGCGACCAAAACCTTTCTGGATATTACTTCCTAACGAAATTAGAATCTCTATGAGAAGGTAAGCCTTTTAAACTAGGAAAGTAATAGTAAAAGGAATGTTCAACCGCACCATATTAGACTTCCCTGCGATAGGTGTCACTGGTAGAATAAGAAAGAAATAGTGTATCAAAGATAACACTTACCTTAATATTCTTGAAAACCCTCTTATTATCACATATTTTCGTGCTGCATGCTTCATGTCGAACTGAATTTATTTACTGGCATAACAATATGTGAAAGTGTAGTGACAATATTAGTTGTGTTAGAAGTTAAGAATGTTGGGCAATATAATCACTTGCAAAAATTAAATCTATTATCCAAGCATATAACTAGAATGATTAAACAAGCAAACAGTCAAAGTAAAACACATCAGATTTTTTACGTGGAAAAACCTCCAGTGTAGAGGGAAAAAACCACTGGGCAACTCCGATCAAATCCACTATAGTAATATAGAGTTTACAATACTCAAGTTTATGCCCAAAAGTTAAGTTCTCAACAAACTAGGAAATACAACAATAATCAATCTCTAAGAAGACAATAATCTCACTCCAAATCACCACCAATTTGATAATGCCTATAAGATCTCCACTTTGAATACTACAACTCTTTGGAGTACCCAAAGAAAAAACAAAACTTAGAGAAATTCCCAATTTTATTGTGTAGTGAAATACCGTGTGAAATCCACACCCAAAAGACAAAAGAAAACTTTTGCCTTTTTTTTTTCTTTTCACTTGTTGCGCCGTCTGTCTCTTTTTTCTTTTGTTTTGTTGCTTTGCTTCACTCTATCTATCGTAAAGCATTTCAACTTCCCTTTTATAGTTGCAAGTAGAAGCCCTAATGGCCTAAGTAAGATCTGGGCTACCACATGTGGGCTGGACCCACTCAACAATCTCCCCCTCCAGCCCATCATAAGAGGAGATTATAATCTAACATCTCAGTTAGAGTCCATGCCGACTGATCCACACAAAACTCCAGCTTCTCTCTGGTAACAACCTTTGTCATCATGTCAGTTGGGTTCTTCTCAATGTGAATCTTTTTCAGCAGTAATGCTTGTTCCACAACTAGCTGGCGTAGCCAATGGTATCTCACGTCAATGTGCTTTGTACGTGAATGATATGTGGCGTTCTTGCTCAAGTCTAGTACACTTTGACTATGACAATGATCCACATACTCATCTTGCTTCAAACCTAAATATTGTAGAAAGCGTTTTATCCAAAGCATTTCTTTCCCTACTTTAGTTGCTGCAATATACTCAGCCTCAGTAGTAGATAAAGCAACACACTTCTACAGTTTTGACTGCCATGATATCTACCCTGAAGTAACCAAGTACCCTGAAGTTGATTTTCTACCATCAAGGTCACCAGCCATATCTGCATCTATATAACCCTCCAAAATTGGCTCTGAGCTACCAAAAATCAAGCACATCTTTGAGGTATCCCTCAAATATCTGAAAATCCATTTCACTGCTTGCTAATGATTAACTAGGAACCTATTGACAACTCCTACTGCATGAGCAATATCTGGGCGTGTGCAAACCATAGCATACATCAGACTCTCAACTGCTGAGGAATAAGGAACAATTGCCATGTTATCTTTCTCTTCTTTGGTAGAAGGACAAGTCTTCTTACTTAGCTTGAAGTGACCACCAAGTGGAGTCCTCACAGGTTTAGCATGCTTCATATTAAACCTCTCTAGTATCTGCTCAATATACTTCTCTTGTGATAACCACAACTTCTTAGCTTTCCTATCACGAACAATCTCCATACCTAGAATCTGTCGTGTTGGGCCAAGATCTTTCATGTCAAATGACTTGAACAACTTTGCCTTCAAACATTGAATCAACTGAACATCTTGTCCAACTATCAACATATCATATACATATAACAGAAGAATAATAGTCTTACCATCAGGGAACCTTCTAACGTACACACAATGATTTGCCTCTGTTCTGGTATATCCATGACCCGTCATGAATGAGTCAAACTTCTTATGCCATTGCCTTGGAGCCTGCTTCAACCCATAAAGACTCTTTTTCAATTTACAAACCATGTGCTCCTTCCCTTTAACTTCAAATCCTTCTGGTTGAACCATGTAGATCTCTTCCTCTAAGTCACCATGGGGAAAATTAGTCTTTACATCTAACTGCTCAAGCTCAAGATCCAAGCTAGCTGCAAGACCTAACACAATGCGAATGGAATTCATTTTGACAACTGGAGAGAATATCTCATCAAAATCTATTTCCTTCCTTTGATTGAAGCCTTTTACCACCAATTGAGCTTTGTGTTTTACTAGCTTTCCACCAATACTCTTACGCTTGAACACCAATTTGTTTCCTAGAGCATTTTTGCCTTTAAGGAGCTCCACTAACTCATAAGTGTCATTCTTGTGTAAAGAATTCATCTCTTCCTGCATAACATTCATCCACTTTTGTTGTTCCTTATGAGTTTTCACTTCTTGAAAACTTTCTGGCTCCCCCTCATCAGTAATCAAAACATAATCGGACTCAGGATATCTAGTTGATGGATGATGCTCCCATGTAGACCTCCTAACCTAAGGTTCTGGTTGAGTAGACTGCTCCCCCTGCACAACATTCTCTGTGCCAACTTCATCATTCTCATCAACTGTTGCTGGCTCATCACCTTGATCTTCAACTTGTATCTCTTCCCCCATTAATGGCACTCTCGGGAGACAAAGAGATAGGTGTAAGTTTAGAAACACATTCAGCTTCTTGTCTTGGCTTCTCTACTTTCTCAAAGTCTGCCAATGTCTGATTTTCTATGAAAATCACACCTTTACTTCTGATGAATTTCTTCTTCTCTGGATCCCACAGCTTGTAGCCAAATTCTACATCTCCATAGCCAACAAATATACATGGAGTGACCTTATCATCAAGCTTAGCACGTTGTTCCTTTGGCACATGTGCAAATGCCTTGCACCCAAATACCTTCAAGTGAGAATAAGGCACATCCTTTCCAGTTCACACTTTTTGTAGAACCTCGAACCCCATAGGAACTGATGGAGACCGGTTAATTAGGTAGCATGCAGTACAAACAGCTTCACTCCAGAAAGACTTAGGCAGTCCTGCCATCTTCATCATACATCTCACATTCTCTAAAATAGTGCGGTTGATTCTCTCTGCCACACCATTTTGTTGTGGGGTACCCAGAACTGTCTTCTCATGTCTAATGCCATGTTCTGAACAATACTCCTTAAACTCATTAGACATGTACTCACCTCCATTATCTAAGACACTTCAAAGATCTTCCAGTTTCTCTTTCTACCATGGCATGGAACTTCTTGAAATATTGGAATACCTGATATTTTGTTTTCAAAAAATACACCCACAGCTTTCTTGAAGCATCATCAATAAAAGTAACAAAATACTTATTTCAACCTAAGGACTCCACTTTAATGTGATCACCTACATCAGAATAAATTAAATCCAACACATTTTGTTTTCTACTAGAGATTTTCTGAAAAGAAATTCTATGATGCTTACCAAGGAGACAATAATCATAAGGATTCAGCGATGTACCTTTGGCGAAAGGAATAAGAGACTTCCTTTCCAAAACTTGCAACCCTTCTCACTCATGTGAACCAGTCGCTTGTGCCACAAGTCTGGTGAAACATCATCTGTAGTTGCATTCATTGTATCACCACACACCTTTACCTCAGTCTTGTAAAGTGTACAGCTTGCTTCTAGCATACACCATTCACCCTTTTGACAGTTTCCATCTTTTGTTGCCAAAATGACTCTCATAACCTGCCTCATTAAGAGCATGTGTAGATGTCAGATTCAAGCTCATATCTGGAACTTGTCGCACATCCTTCAATGTTAGGGTACATCCAACATTTGTAACAATACAAATGTCACTAATTCCCACAATATCAGCATAACTCTCATTGCCCATCTTCACCCTGCCAAAGCTGCCTCCTCTATACATAGTAAAGAGTTCTTTCTTTGGGGTAATATGGTAGGAAGCTGTTGAATCAATCACCCATTTTACATAAGAATCTGCAACATGACAACACTCAGCTAGTTGTAGTATTTTGCTCATCCGTCTTTTTCTAATTTTTCTCCTCTTTCAATTTGTTTTTCCAAGCCTTGCAATATTTCTTTATATGACCCTCTTTATCACAGTAGAAACATTTGACATTTCTTCTTGTCTCTGACTGACTTCTATAGTTCCCACGTCCCTTAAGACCTTTGCTCTTACTCCTTCCCCTGTTCTCTGTAACAAGAGCCTGTGCATCATTCTTACCCAAGTCTTTCTTCTTATTTCTTCATTAAACAAATTGTCTTTAACTAGAGTAAGTCCAAGCACACCTAGGGCTGTAATAAACCAGTTTGCTCGATAGCCCGCTCAGTACTCGTTCGGTAAAACTCGAATCGAATTCGACTCGCGAAAAAAAAGCTCGTTCGTAAAAGCAGATACCCGCTCGAATTATAAATGACACATACCCAACAAAACTCGACTCGACTCAACTAAGGCTTATTAAGGCCTGTTCGTTTATGCTCAAGTCTACTCGTTAGCTTGACTCGATTAAAACTCATTCATATATTGATAAATATATATATACACCTATGTATATATACATATATATGTATTAGCTAATAATATAAGCAAACAATTTTTATAATTAAATATATAATATGTAATCTAATTACTTATGTCTATATAGTGAATATACTTTATATGATAAAATTTAATAGTTTCATATACTAATAAGTAGTATGTGGGAATCATATATGAAATAGATATATGCTATCATATTAAGTGTATATATTATTAATATATGTAGGTTAATATATTATTATTTTGGATAAATATCAACTAATTAGATATTTTAATTATTTATAAATTTTTTACATTTTTATAATTCAGTAGAGGTTCTACTTGTTAGTTATATAAATTCAATATTCGATCTTTTATTTTATTTATTTATTAATTATTAAATTTTATTAAAAAAAATTGAGCTCGGCTTGGCTCGACTGGAACTCGGTTGTGGGACGAGCTCGAGCTCGAGTTGAGAGTTTATCTTATCGAGCCGAGCTCGAACAAAAAATAAAAATAAAAATCTCGAGCTCGAATATTTTGAGTCGAGCCGAGCTTGGCAAGCTAGAGCTCGGCTCCGCTCAGCTCGATTACAGCCCTAAGCACACCGTTCGGAGCAGAGTTACTAAGTGATACCACCAGAGTCTCTCAACTATCAGCCAATGAACTCAGAAGTAATAGCACTATTTTCATTGTGGTCAATTGATTTACTAAGTCTTGGAATTCACTCAAATGCTCAGCAACAGATTTCCCCTCCTTCAGCTTTAAATTCACAAGCTTTCTAATAGCAAAAGCTTTATTTTGAGCTGTCTTCCTCTCATAGAGACCCTCTAATTTTTCCCAAAGGCTATGGGCATCTATCTCTTGAGATATATGATGGAATACATTAAGATCAACCCACTGTTTAATATACCCAATGGTTTTCTTGTTTCCAGTCACTATCACTCCTACTGCTTGGCTTGGCACTAGCACCCTCAATGGGTTCATGTAAATCCTCACAAAAAAGGATATCCTCCATCATTGGCTTCCAAATAGAATAGTTTGAAGCCGATAATTTAATCATAGTCCCCGAAGTATTCTCCATTTAATTTTTGCAAGCTCACCACATCCACACAACCAAGCTCTGATACCACTTGTTGGGCAATATAATCACTTGCAAAAATTAAATCTATTATCCAAGCATATAACTAGAATGATTAAACAAGCAAACAATCAAAGTAAAACACAGTAGATTTTTTACATGAAAAAACCCTCCAGTATAGAGGGAAAAAACCACGAGACAACTCCGATCAAATCCACTATAATAATATAGAGTTTACAGTACTCAAGTTTATGCCCAAAACTTGAGTTCTCAACAAATTGGGAAATACAACAATAATCAATCTCTAAGAAAACAATAATCTCACCCCAAACCACCACCAGTTTGATAATGCCTGTGAGATACCCACTTTGAATACTACAACTCTTTGGAATACCCAAAGAAAAAACACAACTTAGAGAAATTTCCAATTTTACTATATAGAGAAATACCTGTGTGAAATCCATAGTCAAAAAGACAAAAGAAAACTTTTGCCTTTTTTTTCCTTTCACTTGCTGCGCCGTCTCTCTCTTTATTCTTTTGTTTTGTTGCTTTGCTTCACTCTATCTTGCCGTAAAGCACTTCAACTTCCCTTTTATAGTTGCAAGTAGAAGCCCTAATGGGCTTAAGTGAGATCTGGGCTACCACATGTGGGCTGGACCCACTCCACGAAGAATTTTCAAACGCATATCTTAACTTGAGTAATGTCACAACTAAGTTTTTTGTTTTTTTTCATAGGCGGTATTGTCACAATTCCTGAGAAAACTGAGTTGGTACAGAACATTTTTTTCCTGCTTAACTTGTTCTCCCCTTTATTTCTGGAGGTTGATCAACCCATGATGGATTTTCACTCCATGCTAGCATCTGCTTTTCCAGATCAACTTCCCAAGGAATAGATGATCTTTTCTCCTTTCTTAAAGCAGGGGTCCCCCCCAATTTTACTCCTTCCATATCCTTTGCTAACCTTTGGAAACGAGACTGACCAAAAAGGAGAGTTTTTTATAGCTTACCACTAAATTAACAACCGGTAATCCAATTTAGGCTCAAATAAGATGACCAACCTTGAGAGAATTCTGAAGCGTGCGAGGGAACTGAACAAAAAATGGAGAAAATGCCGAATCAAATGCCTTGAAGGGTCCATTTCCCTTGTTCTGGTGGACTCCTACAGTTGTTTTCGAAGCCTGTGTCTCATTTGCAAAATGTTAGGCCTCAATGTCTCATTTTTTTACAACCATACACAATTAGAATTGAAGACTGGTATCTTTGATCATAAACTCATAACCCCGAAACATGGATATGTTCCACTTAATTACAAATTAGACAGCAATCAAACACACAATTATAAGAAGCAGCCATCCATTCACCATTATTTTTACATCCATCCCCCAAGGCCCGAGGATCAAAGATAAAATTGCGACAGGACTGCATAGGAGTCAGATAACCCGTAGTAAGCCTTACCCACTAGATAAAATTGACATATGCACCTGTCTATTTGAGAGTTTTTTGAAGTTCAGGTATGAATTTTGCAAAATTTAAAATCTAGAATCTTGAATTGCAAAAATGTAAAAACTAGTACTAATTTGGCAATTAGCCAAAAAGTTATGCTAAATAATAACCAAAGTTTTGCCTCTTGTTAGTCCGTACTTCTATCATTTTTTATTAATTTACTCAGTTTATTCAGTTTATTCTATTATCATACTATTTTCCTACTATTTATCAATATGTTGAGATATTCTTAACATCCAAACAAAAAGAGAGTCGAGTTTACTATGCACACAAACACATCGTATCGTGTGTTTCTATCTTTTTTTTTTTTTTTTTGATGGAAATAGTTTCATTTCATTAATGAACCGAAGTTACAACTGTTAACTGATCAGTACATGGAAATTCCAAACACTTTAAGCCAATCTACGCAGCAGCTCTGGGGCTTCCCCACACACAAATTGCTTTGTGGCGGACATTGTCTTAACTTCTAAAACTTTCTCAGAACAGAGAAAGCGTTCTGTAAACCAGAACTTGCAGGCCCTCAATCATCCCAAGCGGGATGAGTATAGGACACAGCTATGGACATTAAATCCAATAGCCTATTTCTACTAAACTAAAAACTGAAATAAACTGAAAAAATTACAACTAAACACATTCACAACAAAAAGACCACAAGTATTGGTGAGACTCCGGACGACACGCCCACCGCAAGCCTCGGCATCTCGAGCCCAGACTGAGCGAGTACCCAGCTAAAACACGGACCACAACAATCCGGCCGTGCTATCACCAGCCGTAACTTCGCTCACCACTCTCGAACAGCTCTTGCCCCGGATTACGTTCAATCCAAAAGTTCCGCACCACACTCGGGTCAACAAAGCACCAACAGATTAAAACAAACTAAACAAAAACTAAAAGCTGGAAAGAAAATAATACAAACGATAAAAGCCAAAAACAAAATACGGATGAACAGTAACCGAGAGGTAGCAGTGTTTCGTGCAGGTACTGTTCACGCTGGGAGGAAGACCGTCGATCAGACCTTGAAGCCCCGGATTCAGAGGTTCCACCGAAGCCGAGCGTGACGTCGGTGACGGCCTCCTCGGTGGTGCGTGATGGCCACGCGCCGACGTGGTCCGAAGCTTCGTCCCGCGCGTGCGGGCTATGCGCCACCCCGACGAATACCGGATTTGGTTGGCTTGAAGATCGGCGGCTGGGCTTTATGCCGGTGGGGCGCGTGTAGACGGTAGACGGCCGGAACGACTCGAACGGAAATCCTCCCTTATTTGGCTTGAAAAAACAAAAAAACAAAAAAACCAACTCACAAATTCATATCCCTAAATACACTAGACAGAGGGGAGGGGGAGGAGCCAAAGCTCCCTCCCCCTCCCCTCTTTTGTGGAAGCGCAGAGACTTGAAAGAGTATTCAATTTGTTTAAAAGAGTAGATCGTGTGTTTCTATCTTATTGTGTTTCTTTTATTGTAATCTTGAATGATTCGTGCGGGACATTGTGTCTCGTCGAATCAAAATTATTTAATTTGCTGCAAATCTTGATGGTAATGTTTACAGCGAGTTATCTGATGTAGTCTTTGTTGCAAATAGATTTGATACCTAAACCTCGCTTGCCAATGAAAATTAAATAGATAAAAGTTCAGTAATAACCTTGATATGAGCCGAGCCAACCATTGAAAATACACTTTTTTTACGTGTTTTTGTAATTGGACAATGTGGAAATTTAACCCTGCCTTGGGGAAGGAATCCAAAAGTAAAGACTCCAGGATGAAGTTATCAAGACTACGGTAGAGCTCCAAATCACACAAACTCGATGGACCTGTTTGCTCTTATACGTTTATCATAATAGTAGTCTAGGCCTTACCACATATGTCTTCATACACAACAGTTTGAGGACATGATATGACACTCACATTTCACTTCCACAACACTACTATTTTACACAGACAACACAATTATGTTATTTAAGCCACAAACATATTCTGTAATATGGATGTCTTCTTAAGCTTTGCGGCACACTTCTCCATCACAAATCACTCCATCCTTGGCTTTCTCCCCATCCTTTGTTCCTTCATCCTTCTTCAAAGCGCACTTGGGATGGAGATCAAAGTCACACTGCTTACAGTAAAAAGAATACCCATTTCCCATCTTCCCACAGCCATCGCAACTATATGAGTTCCGACGAGTCTTTGTAAGTTCATGCTCCGAATGCAGTTCATGTTTCACTTTCTCAGGCCACCCCTTCGCCATTTCCTCAAAATGCTTCATACGTTCTTCAGTGAATGGATATGCGTCTGCACCATAAGCTGTTATGAGCTGCCGTGCTTCCTTGGTGACCAGCCTGCCACTTTGGCCAATTACAACAGCAGCAGGAATGCCCTGAATTTTGAATTTGCGTGACAGGAACTTCTTCCTCTCATCACCAAATGGGAGGGCTAACCAGGGCATGCCTCCAAAGAATTCATCAAACGAGGACTGATCACGATCACTGGAGATGAATATAATTTCAAAAGCTTTGTCCTTTGCCTTTATCTCATGGTACACTTCTATCAGCTTAGGCATGAATGCACGACATGGCGGGCACCAGTGAGCTGAGAAATACAGCAAAATGTTCTTCCCAACTAGTTCAGACACCGGGACCTAATAAAGGAATGAACAGAACATTAATTTGCAAGAATTCAATTGTACAATAACTCCCCCAATTTAGCAACCATCAGAAAATCTTGCCAGGTTAAAATTAACAAGAAGCGTACCTTGGAACCACTTTTGTCAATCACAAAGTCACTTTCCCCCAGAACCAAAACTGATTCCAGTGTCTGTGATTCAGATCTGGCCTTCTCAATCTCAGCAAGCTCAGCAACCTTATCTGGTGTAAAAGGATAGGCTTCAATACCATGTTCCTCAATGAGCTCAGCCACATTTGGGTGTACAGTCTTCCCATCTGGCCCAATTATAACCACTGCAGGAAGGGTATTCAACTCAAAGTAACGAATAAGCTTTTCGCAGGTCTTGTCCTTGAAGGGCACTGTCAACCATGGCATTGTTTTGAACCCCTCTTTGAAGTGTTCATCTTCATAGTCCAGAGGTATCAACACAATCTCAAAATTTTCACCTCTCTCCTTGAGTTTCTTATAAACCTCAATAAGTTTTGGGGTAAATTCAAGGCAAGCCCCATGAGCTTGTATCGAAAAGTACAGGCCAACTGTTTTGCCTTCAAGCTCAGGTACAGCGATCTGTCAACAAATAGCATTAACAACTAGTAATTATTGTCATTCACATAGCTTGAACAGAACAAAGATACCAATGTACTTGGCCAAAGGTGTACCTTAGTTCCATCATTTGACTCCAAATAATCGCGGGAGCCAGAAATCAAAACAGAACTCAAGGACTGATTCTTCTTAGCCGCCTCCTCTTCATCTTTCAAAAACTGAATTTTTTCCGAAGTAAACGGATAACCATTCACTCCATATTCCCTGACGATTTTGCACCCATCATTCGTCAAGACCTTCCCATTGGCATCAAGGATGACAAGGTGAGGGATGCCCCTCACTTTGAACAAGCTCTTAAGGCGTTTCCGGGTCTCCGAGTCAGTGAATGGAACAGCAAGCCAAGGCATTTTGGCAAAGTAGTCGTTGAATGATTCATCATTTCTATCAGAAGAAATGAAGACTACTTCAAAGCCACCTTTGGGCAACAACTCTTCGTAAACTTCCACTAACGTTGGGGTAAAATGGCAACACGGACCGCACCATGAGCCAGAGAAATACAACCCCACAGTCTTTCCGGACAAATTACTGATCTTAAGCTATGGAAGGGAGAGAGAGAAAAAAAATCAAAGACCAATATGGTTAAAAAGGAAAATTTTTCATATGAAGTAGGCGAAGATAGTAGAGTTTTTATTTTTTTATTTTTTATTTTTTATTTTTTTATGCCGGGAGCCTCTCCAAGGCAGACCTTCAGACCCTCCCTTGCAAAATAAATCCCCGTCCCGTGCATCGCAACTTTGGAAGTTTTCATTGTTAAATCATTGGCTTTTCACGTGACCCAAAAGATTGTTTGCAGGGTTGAAACTTGAACTTTGAAGAGAGTGATAGCTCAAGACGAAGGCCTTCACTACTTGGGCAACCCCAAGTAGTAGAAAAATCATGTGATCAACTGGGGTTTTTTCAATAATTGGAAATGGTAAACATTCTAGAGTTCTACTTCTTTCTATGCTATGAAAGGATCTCATAATCTGTGAGATAACAGTCATAAAATATGTTCTAATTATATACTTTTTGCTTGCCAAACAATCAAAATAATGAAATCAGGATAACATATTCATGAGAATCATACTTATGTTGTCTGAGAGGTGATCATGTTATATTACCTGGTCCCCATTGTTGCGGACGAGAAAATCCCTCTCCTCGAAGGAGAGAAGCGAAATCAGATCATGAGAATCGCAGTCAACTTCAACGTTAGCCATGCCTTTCGTCTCTCAATCTGTGAGTATTTGCTTTACTTTTCTGCTGGTTTGAAACTTTTAACTTCGTTTTGAGGACCATTCTCCCTATTATATAGGCCAGGAAGAAGCATTATTCTCATTCGTCAAGGTGACTCAAGATCACGTGAGACTTCGAGGCTAAGGAACTAGCTAGGAGACGTCGTTATCTCGTTCAAAACGGAAAATGACTTATCGGTAAAGATAATTTTATTAAAATGAATTTATAAATAGATATTTATTTTATATTATAAATGTTAAATCTTAATAACACAAAATTAAATTATCTCATCTCATATAATTATTATAATTTTTTAAACTCTAAATAATTTAATTTTTTTAAAATTTAAAATAAAAATAATATTATAAAAATATTTTATTTAACTTTTAATAAAATATATCATCTTAATCAAATAAGGAGTAAGCCTCCACCAAGCTTGCCGAACTTTATTTGAAAAAAAACAAATGGTAAAGATAGCTCATCCATACCTCGTACGCACAACGTCCTTCACAAAAATATGGGCCGAGTTAAAAATCTTATGATCATATGAAAACAAGAAATATATTATAAAAAAGACCAATACTAGGGTATACAGTAAATATGTATCTATGCACATTAGTACAAATATTTTTTTTTCTATTTTGTTTTTATAAGTATTTTTTAGACATCATTAATCATTAAGAAAAAATTAAAAAAATATATAAATTCATTAGTAGTCACTTCCTTAACTATTAAAAAAATAAAAAAAAAATATGAGCAGCATATTTAGAGCATATTTAAAAGTCATATTATTATTTTTTTATAAACAAAACACTTCAATTCTCATATAATTTATGTGATTCACCTATTGAGTGGAATAATCTCTATACTCTAAGGCCGTTTAGAAGCGAAAATGAGGTGAAAATGAGATAAGATTATATAAAAAATTTGTAAATAGCAGTAAAATGTTTGTAAATAATAGTGAAACGGTTTGAGTTAAAATATTTTATGGAGTTTTGAGAAAATTGAAAGAAATAAGGAAATTAAAATATTATAAAATTAAAATATTGTTAGAATATAATTTCTTAATATAGTTTTTTAATTTGATATTTAAAAAAGTTGAATTGTTTTTATGTTTTGTTTAAAAATTTGATAAAATTATAAGGATTAGATAAAAAGTTAAAAATTAAAAAATATTTATATTTATAATATAAAGATATTGAGGTGAAATGAAATGAAAACATCTTGCAATTCGAACGGTGCAATACGGAGCAATGTTTCGTGTCCTTTTACATGTTTTGGAGGAAAGAAAAAAAAAATCCAATAATCAAGAAATCGTTATAAAATTTAAAAAAAAAAAAAAAAACCCCGGAAAGTCCAAGACTCCAATGCTGTGCCTACTGCGTAGGCACAAATTACAATCATGCAATGGGCAGCGATTCATATTTTAGTTTTTTTATTGTATTTTTTTTATTTAATTTTTAAGAAAGTGTTTTTCATTTTTTTTAAATATTTAAGAGTATAAAAAATGTATAAAAAATGATGAAAAAAAATCATTTAACCTTATCGGTTGACACCTCTCGTGCTACACTGACTCATGGCTTTATTTCCTGTTTACTTCTTATTAATTTTTTTTTTTAAAGAATATTGTAATGACTTTTCACTATTGTAACATACTGTTCTAATTCATCACATGTAGTATGTGAAACGACTTTGACCATATATATTAGTGATGACATGTTTTTTTTTACCATGTTACTATGGATTTAATATTATTATTATTTTGAAATTAAAAAAATTAAATTATTTATTATATATTGTATAAAAATTTAAAAAAATTATAATTGTGAAATGTAATGAAATGATTTTTATATCTAAACAAGCTACTTTTTTAGGAAAATAAATTCTTGAAGTAAAATAAAAATGAAACAAAAATTAAGGGGTAGTTATATCCACGGCCACCCCTTAATATATATATTTTTTACTTTTTAGGTTACAATCACTTAATTATTAAAAATCACGCATTTTTTTAGTACATTTTTACATTTTTTTTGTCATATGTGGCAATGTGATGAGCATACGTAGCACTACATGTAAGATTTTCATGAGGTTTTCTACTAAAACCTGGCGAAAGAGTTTTATTGAAAGAAACTTTAGACTGTTTAGGTAAACCAAGAGAAAATAAAAGGAGAGTATTGATATGTATCCGTTACTGTAGGAGTGCACACTTTGCATACCTTATGTGGCTGCATTGTCTATAAATAATATATATATATATATTTTTTTTTTTTTTGCGCAAAACCAGACCTTCAGCAGTTCGGCTACCCCTTTCTCTCTCATCATTTCACTCTCTCTCATAATCTCAGATCTCTCTCTCATCGTCTCTCTCTCATCGTCTCTCTCTCTCTCATCATCTCATATATCTCTCTCTCATTGCCTCTCTCTCTCATCATCTCTCTCTTTCATCATCTCAGCCTCTCTCTCCCATCAACTCAGATCTCTCTCTCATCCTCTTAGATCTCTCTCTCGTCACCTCTCTCTCATCATCTCTCTCTCTCATTGTCTCAAATCTCTCTCTCTCATCTTCGAACTTTCTCATCGCGTCTCTCTCAATATTTTCAATTTGAAATGTGTAAAGTTTGAAATGTGTGAAATAAAAGGAAAGTGAGTTTAATTATGAGGGTATTTTGATCATTTTACAATGGTGTGTATTGGCTAATCTCAAATAGTGGCTGATGCCAATATTAATTCATAAAAGAAAGGTAGAGACAATTTTAGCCGGTTGTGCATTCACTGCATTATCCATTTACTGCTAAACAAAACTATTTAATTTAAATTATAAAATTTTTAAGGGTCATGCTTAAAAAAAGATACAATATTTTCTTAGGTCCGGTTTGGATAATGAGATGAGATAAGATGGTTTTAGATGAAAGTTAAAAATTGAATAAAATATTATTATAATATTATTTTTTTAATATTACTATTATTTTAAAATTTTAAAAAATTGAGTTGTTTATTATATTTTGTGTTAGAATTTATAAAAATTATAATGATGAGATAAAACAATTTCACTATCCAAACATCTTATATAAATTTTCATTAAAAAAAAAAAATCAGAACAACTTTCACAATATAAAAATCTTTCACAAAGATTTTCTTAAAAAATGCTAGTTAAACCTATAAAAGTGATCGATTGACTTTTTAATTTTTAATTTTTTTTATTTAATGGTTAAGAAAATGAATATTAATGAATTGGTATTTTTTTTCTATTTTTTAAAAAAATTTAAAGATATATAAAAAAAACAATAAAAAAAAAAGTGCATTTACATTTTACCATCATGGTTGAATTATCAGTTTCTATAACACTTCCCAATTTTCTTTCATTTGTATTCTCAATAGATCTCACGGGTGACTCTTACCTATTTCCTTTTGGGTCATGCTACGTACAGTCCCAGAACTGGGATTCCTTAGCAATCCGCACATGTGAAGTGAGAAGATTTGCTAAATTGCCCTCGATTCAAAACTAAACCCAGAAGAAGAGTTTCAACTTCTGAAAAAAAATTTCCCTGTGTTCGTCAACTCCATCCTCCACCAAGCTCCAACATCCACCAAGCTCCTCCAACATCGTCGGTTTTGAAATTTTTTTTCCCTCTCTTAGCACACTCGGTGAGGAGATTTAACAGAGGGTTGAAAATTAAATTCATTCCCATTGTTCCCTACACAGCAGCCTCTCAATCATTTTTCATTATTCCCTACACTACACAATTTTCATTGCAAGAGACTGTGTAAATTCACATATACTCGTAGTCAGTTTCAAGCCCTGCAAGAAGATAGACTGAAAATTCCGATGGGGATAATGGGTGACGAGCAGCTCCTAAAGATGTTGCAAGATTTTTTACTTTATGGAAATAATCAGTAATAGAGTCTGCAGTGTGGGTATTTGCCTGAGTGTTGGTCTCGATAGTGCATGTGCTGATGTATTCTTTCTTCTTGGGTGACTGCTTGTGCACTTGATTTATTTTCTTCCTTAATAAACAGCAAATGACAAAAAAGCGATAGAGAATGTTATGAATCCAATTAAATTGGGCCAGACTTTATGGGCCTCCAAATTAGTTGTTATTTTTTATTGTATTTGAGTTGTTAATTTTTTAGTGGCCCATGGGCTTAGTTAGTGGAGTAGGAAATTAGTCCATGGCCTTACTTTGGTTAGAGTCGACTAGGGATGTTGGCTCCGAGTATATGTACTGGGGACTCCTTGTTTGAGGGTGCATCTGGAATCTAGAAAATATTCTGAACATTGTTGTTTGCTTTTACTTAGAGGTGGCCTCGAACACACCTTTGCGTATGAATTCCAGTAGATTGAATCTTCTTCCTGTGTTCATCATTTCATTATACACTTAATTCTAGATTTACATACAGCCATCTTAGCATCTTAACAAGTGGTATCAGCTAGCCGTCGATCCTCATGGACGAGATAAGATTCAACTAAGAGCAAACCAAGTTGCTTGAAAATTTTTTGGATAAGTTATTAAAGGTGAAGGAAATAATGAAAGGAATGCAAGAACATTTGTGCAAGAATGCAGTAGAGTTTTATATTGTTGAAACAGACTCTACAGGACTGGCCAGACGAAGAGGAGGAAGAAAATGGACCGATAGCTGAAGATGAAATCGTGCAAGAAGAAAAGAAAAACGCAGTTGGAGTGGAGGAGATAGTGGCAATGCCCATGGTATCGGTCTTGAAACCCATTTTTCCCGTTGTCAAGCTCAAACGCCAACACTGGAGTCGTCTTGCAGATCTCGAAGATGGTGAAATATCAGGAACTTCAAAGGAAACAAGGGATTTATTCCCGGTCTCTAAGGGCGCCGATTCTCATCATAGTGGAGAAATCACTCCATCTATCCTTATTAATCCAAATCCAACATTCACTCGCATCCACCATCCAAAAAAATTACAAACCCAACCCCCTTTACCTTCCAAAAATCTCTTCGGCGACGCCTTCCTTGAGCTCGAGACGTGGGCCAAGCTCACTGCTTACCTGCAACAGGCCAAAAATCTAACTGGAGGCAACACCAAGTGGGTGATTGACCCAGGTGGAATCTATTTCCGTTGTCTATGTTTTTTGTTCCCTCAACCAATTTTCGGGCCTATAAGGGAAGCTCAAAGTCATCTCCGTGCTTATAGAGCTATTGATGTTGGTTTCTGGATTGGGTCTTCAATGGAAGATAGTTCCTCAGCAGTGGTGCAGCAGTACATGAAGGAGCAATTGGTTGCCGGCAGTGAGTTGTTTGATAGAATTATTAAAAAGGGAGATTGGCTTGATGGCTATCTTGCTCGGAAGATAAGATGATGCTAGGATCTGCATTTGGTGCATTTCTAGATCCAGTAGCTAACAAGCTTACGGTTGCTGCCACATTGGTCTTGTTGTGTACCAGACCCGTTGAAGTACCAATGTTTGGGTAAGTGCCATGGCTATTGGCTGTACCTTCAATATTACAAATTGGTAAGACACTTTTTGTTCACTATCGATTTGATATATTGCCACTTAAAGTGGTTTTTGAGCCCTTTGATAGAGGAAGAGATTACCTAGTTGATTTATTACCGGTGTTGGAGAGGAGATTGAAAATGTTGCAATGCACGCAACTAAATTTGAGGAGACTGCCCTTGATGAACAGCATGCTGGCAGTGTAGGCAATTCTAGAAGGGATAAAAAGTGTACCCTAGCATTTGATTATTTATTTTTTTAAGGATAGGAAAAACATCCGACTCTCGTACCCCTTAATTTCACTCGGATGATTCTGGAAGGAGCTTTCACAATGGTCGATTCATACAGAGGATGTGGGAGACGGGTGCATCCCTTCCCAATATACGATTGGAGCAAGGAATCGTTACTTCTCTGCTTGAAGAACATGGAACAATTAAAGGCATGCAGTACAAGACTAAAGATGGAAAAGAACTGGCAGCACATGCACCTCTAATCATTGTTTGTGATGGTTGTTTCTCAAACTTGCGTAGCTCACTTTGCAATCCTCAGGTTGATGTGCCCTATTCCTTTGTTGGTTTGGTTCTGGAAAATTGGGAACTACCTTATGCAAATCACGGGCATGTCGTACTAGCAGATCCTTTCCCCATTTTGTTTTATCCTATTAGTAACACAGAAGTTCATTGCTTGGTTGTTGGACCTGGACAAAAAGCCCCATCTATTTCAAATGGTGAAATGGCAAAGTATTTGAAAACCATAGTTTCTGCTATTGAAGTAATGGGAATGTGTCTGCCTTACAGCTCTTCTACACCTGCTGAATATCCATTGAAGTTGGATGAGTGCCGTTTAGCAGGAAGGTATCCTTTGGAATTACCAAAGATGGACTTGAAACCACGAGACCTTATCACTCGAAAATTCCTATGTAATGCGATGGTTATTGTCATGGCACTAGGTGGCTCTACACATGATGTATTACACTTGATTTCTATTGCAAGGTCTGTGGGTCTGGAACTAACTCTTGATGAATTTCAAAAGGACAGCAATGAGGTTTCATTTCTTGTAGATCTTAAGCCTAGTAGCAAATATGTCATGGAGGATGTACACAAGATGGGAGTAACATCCTCAGTCCTTCGTTACCTTTTGGAGCATTGGCTTCTAGATGGGGATTGTATGACTGTCATTGGAAGAGAAGGGCTATATTTCTCTGGTCCTGCATTTATAATCGAGGTAGAAGAACTTCCAGGATATATAGATGGAGCTTCTACACAAAATAGTGAGGAAGCAAACGAAGGAATGACGGTTGCTGGAAAAGTTAATGTCACTGCTTTACAGGAGAAAACTCTTGATGATGAACCTTTGTTATATGCCAGTAAACTAGAGGCTAAAAATGCATTCAAAGTATTCCTGGAATCTATTAACGTGCAGTCTAATTGGACTTGGGAACAGGCAATGAAAGAGATAATTAATGACAAAAGATATGGGGCTTTGAAAACACTTGGTCAGCGGAAGCAAGCATTTAATGAGTACTTGGGTCAAAGGAAGAAACTGGAAGCTGAGGAGAGGCACATGAGGTAGATAAAAGCTCGAGAAGAATTCACAAAGATGTTAGAAGAGTCCAAGGAACTCACATCGTCCACCAGATGGAGCAAGGCTATTAGTATGTTTGAAAATGATGATCGATTCAAGGCTGTTGAACGAACTAGAGACCAGGAGGATCTTTTCTCCTTTTTTTTTCTCTCTCTTGTTTCTTATCCTCCTTATAGCTATGACTGTCAATCACATCTGCATTTTCTTTATCTATCTTTGCTTGTGGACAACGTTCTTTGTGGGGGAGAAGATGTTATGACCCTCCATAGCAATGAGGACAATAGTAGCTATTGTCAAAGGGTGGAAAAGAAGCAAGCTGTGTAGTACGAAATGCTAAACTGGAACCAATATTATGAAGCTGCATCAATATCTCAACCTTGAGGACAAGGTTCTTTAAAGAGGGGGAAATTGTTATAAACCCAATTAAATTGGGTCAGACTTTATGGGCCTCCAAATTAATTGTTACTTTTTATTGTACTTGAGTTGTTAATTTGTTAGTGGCCCATGGGCTTAGTTAGTGGAGTAGGAAATTAGTCCATGGCCGTACTTTGGTTAGAGTCGACTAGAGATGTTGGCTCCGAGTATATGTACTAGGGACTCCTTGTTTGAGGGAGCATCTGGAATCTAGAAAATGTTCTAAACATTGTTGTTCGCTTTTACTTGGAGGAATAGGGTGGCCTCGAACACACCCTTGCGTATGAATTCCAGTAGATTGAATCTTCTTCCTGTGTTCATTATTTCATCATACATTATTTCCAGATTTACATACAACCATCTTAGCATCTTAACAGAGAAGACAAGGGTGCAAGAATCATTCCAATTCTTGCTACCTAAACCATATTCCACTTGTTTAGAATCGTTTCGCGAGTAGGGCTAGGGAGGGATTCGGATCTTCAGAACTTAGAAGGGGAGGGATAGGGATGAAGCTCTGGGTGGCGTTTCAATTCCCTCTACAGTTTTGCTACGTTCAGATGCGGAGGCCCTGTGCACCGCGCTGATGTGGCACTTATATTTCTTTTAAAAAAGAAAAAGAAAACTAGAGGACGAAGAACTGAAGAAGAAGACCAACGCAGTACCACCTAAGCCACTGCTTCAACCTTGTCTTCGAATTCTGTAAGTTATCATCTTCACCAGTTTTCCATCGATTTCCTCAAGGAAATGAAAAAAAAAAAAAAGAAGATAGAAGATTCAGCTTTGAGCATGAATACTTATTATTAGCTTGATATATTTTGCATTTCTCACATCTAAATAATGAAACATCATTACTGGGAGAGTCTTACAGCAGTACTTGATGTGCATTTAAGTAAAGGGCCATCCTTTTATTTGGTCTATTATATGCTGAAACATCCTTCAAAAATTCTCGTTCGAGCATTTCATCAAACAACTTAGGCGCCTCATTTGGGTTGTATATATTGGTGATAGATTTTGTAGAAATAGACTGAGATAAACAATACATGAGATAAACACGAAAGGAAAATAGAAAAGATAGATGAAAGGCACAACAAAATCCTCAAACACATCAACCCATTGAAGAAATGGACTGAGATGGAGTAGTGAGTTACCTAGGACTCTATCGAACCGGTAGTTTGTATATCAGCCCCAAGGATGGTTAACAAAATGAAATAGAAAAACCAAAAAAGCTCTGATGTTCCCTCTCTTTCGATCTTTGAGAAGAGTCCATTCCATTTCCTTTATTTCGTTGGGGTTGGGGCGGTGGTCATTTGAAAGACATGAGAAAGCAGTCGAGCACGGCGTTTTCCTCATGGAACATTGGAAACCGAAAGACACGGCAACTCATTGAAGTAACCCTTTTCAGAAATGACGCACGACCTCTTCCTAGAAATCCTCAGAAAATCCAATAGGTTTCGTATGGAAGGAGAAGGAGAAGAGAAGGGGAGAAGGAAAATTGGGAGAAGTAGAAGGGGTGAAGGAAACTAGTACTCTGGGAGAGATATAAAACGCACCGTTTGATAGAGAAAAAAATCGATTTGTAAAGTATATGAAAACGCACCGTTTTATTTAATCCAAACGGTGCGTTTGATTTCACATAAGAAATAGTCCGCGGGGCTAGCGGACGATGCCTGCCCCTAGAGTTTTTCTTTCCTCTAATGAAACACAATGTTTCAATAAGCTTGCAAAGCAGTCCCGAATGGTGACTGCAATAAGAGTTATTCTTTCCCTTTTTTTAGAGCAACAAACTCGAGGCACAAACCTACAGCATCCACAACTTCATTAATTTTGCGTCAAATGATTTTTTATTATGATAGATCTCTACGACACAATAGCACACCCAAATTCACATTATATTACATACACTACAGATGAGATACTTCAAACCCATACCGGACGGAGCAGGTTACCATGAAACCTTATTTGCATCACGATAAAACGAAGAAGAAAAAGCCATCATCAAAGATCAACATCTCAAACTTTCAGAAACGGAACTCTCAAGCTTTTTTGCAGACATCCCCATCACAGACCCACCCTTCTTTGGGATTTTCTTCTCCCTTAGAATCATCATCCTTTGGCCCTTTGACTTCTTCCAAAGCACACTTGGGATGGAGACTAAAGTCGCAATCCTCACAGAGATATGACCAGAAATTCCCCTCCTCATTGCACCCACCACATATATAAGTTCCACCACGAGTGAGCACAAGCTCGTGCTCATGGAGTGCGTGCTTTACCTTCTCAGGCCACCCCTTTGCCATGTTGTCAATTTTGGCCTCGATCTCCTTCACTCGCTCTTCGGTGAAAGGATAAGCATCCGCACCATGCATCATAATGAGATCTCTAGCATCTTTTGTGACAGTTCGGCCACTAGGTCCAATGGCTACAACCATGGGGATACCAATGACTTTAAACGTGCGATTCAATGATGCTTTCCTAGGGTCCCCAAAGGGAAGTGCCAGCCATGGCATTCCTGAAAAGAAATCACTAAAGGAGGCATCGTCCTTGTCGCTAGAGATGAAAATAACTTCAAAAGGATCATCATTTGCCTTGATCTTGTGGTATGCCTCGGTAAGTTTCGGTAGAAAGGCACGGCAAGGCGGGCACCAATGTGCTGAGAAGTAAAGGAGGATGTTCTTCCCAACTAAATCCGACACTGGAATCTGACAAGGAAACAAGTAATCAATGTCAAATATCTCAAATGCAAGAACATGGGAGAGAGTGGAAATAGCGGGGAGGGGATTCCATGAATGGTGCAAAGGGGTTAAGAAACTCTGAATAGCACGTAAGATATCACACCTCCAGCCAAGAACTAAATACAACCACACTATCAGTGTAACAAGTAACATTACAAAGACCAAACAAATAATGTGAAATTATAAGTATTCAATTATAAGTTTTGCAGCATTGAATAAAATCAAAGACTGTACCTTGACTCCATCTTTCCCAATGACAAAATCTCGTTCCCCTAAAACCAAAATTGACTCCAGGGTTTGAGCTTCCTCTTTTGCCTTCTCTATTTCAGCAAGCTCAGCAAACTTTTCTGGGGTGAACGGGTAAGCCAGAACTCCATGTTCTTCAATGGTTTCAGCAACATTAGAATGTAGAGTCCTTCCATCTGGCCCTATAATAACCAAAGTGGGGAGGGTTGAAAGTTCAAAGTATCGAGCCAGCTTCCCACAGTTCTTGTCCTTCATGGGCAGGGAGAACCAGGGCATGCTTTCAAAACCCTGATTAAATGATTCCTCATCATCATCAAGTGGTATCATCACAACCTCGAAGCTCTCTCCCTTTGCCTTCAATTTTTCATAAACCTCAACAAGTTTGGGCGTAAAATCACCGCACGGCTTGTAAGAGAACAATGAGAAATACAGAGCAACTATCTTCCCCTCAAGTTCAGAGACAGGCACCTTGTGCATGAAGAAGAAATACAGATTAGGGGAGAGCAGTAAAATGTTGATTGAATGTAAGTAAGAAACTTTATTGATTGAATGAAACTAGGCAAAGCCATGTACATAGGACGTATACGAAAAAGACACCTAATTACATTTGGAGTAAAATGTTTCGAGGAAATAAACTTCTTTCCTTGTTAAATAACAAGCAATGCCATTGAGAGTTACCTTCCTGCCATCAGACGAGATTATAAAGTCCCGTGAGCGGGATACCAAAATAGATCTCAAAGATTGATTCCTCCTGGCGGCTTCCTCTTGATCTTTCAATTCTTTGATCTTTTCTTGTGTAAAAGGGTATCCTTCAACTCCATATTCTTGCATGATCTGGACTCCATTATCACTCACAACTTTCCCATGTTCATCAATGAGTACAAGGTGGGGTATCCCCTGAACCTTGAACAATTCATCCAAGTGATCACGTTTGCCTGAATCAGAAAATGGGATTGCAAGCCATGGCATATTGGAGAAGTAATCTTTGAAGGACTCCTCATCTTCATCAGCAGAAACAAAAATGACCTCAAAATCACCTTTTGGAGAGAGTTCGTTGTACACCTCGACAAAACTTGGGGTGAATCGCCGACATGGGCCACACCATGATGCGGAAAAATAAAGCCCAAGCTTCTTCCCCTCCAAGCTGTCAATTTTAACCTGTAATTCACAATTCAAAGTGATTCTCCCTTAACGCATTCCCATAACAATCATAACAGACAACTGTTGACTTCCAGTCAATGGAGAAACAGTTCATCCAACAAGAAGGCCAATTTCATATGTACCGGAACAATGTTGTTAACTCAATAATTCTTATCAGTATTCATTAAACCACATTTACGAGGCTTACTCTATCATTGATCTTGATAAAATAATAGATGTCACATGATATTATTATCCACAAATAAACAGGCATTCTTCACCTTGTTTCCCCTTTTACTTGTTACAGAATGTTGGGAAAACTGGTCCTTCTGGTACCACCGATAAACGGACAGCTGTTAACAGAAAATTCCACAGGTGCCAAATATGCAATCCCCATTCGTTAAATTTACGTTTCCTGTAAACTTATCAAATTTCTAGCCGGTCTTTTCAAATATGAACATGAGAAAGTTATATGCGGACCGGAGATCTACAGGAACAACATGTATCAAATGAATAAGTGCCTGAATTTTAATTTTCTCCAAAAGTTTCACTTGTTAACTGAATCTCGTTGTTAATGGAAAAATCATCTTCCCCTGAATACATCATCAGTTTTATTGAGCACTGTAGCATAATCCGAGATACTTGCAACTAAGCAAACCCCCAACCCCCTCCCCACAAAGAAAAATCCAAACAAAAAACACATACAAAGCGTCACAAAATACTGGGCGTATAGATCTAAAGGTCTGCATAACAGATATCCATGACTTAAAATTTCAGCTCCTCAACATAATTTTTTTTTCCCGTTTAATATTCAAAGCTAAGCATTATAAAATACAGGGGGGGTCAATAGATCTCAACGTCTTCAGAACAGAAATCCATGAGTTGGCCGTGATCGAAATTTCTGCTCCTCAACTCGACTTTTCTCTCAAACATATAAAGATTGGCTAAATGTCATTGAAGAGTGATTAGAGTTAGAATTTATCCAAGTTTCTAAAATACTGTCCAAACAGAAAACGAAACCACTGCCTACCAATATTATAAACGGCATGCACCGAGGTGTATGAAGAAAAAAGCACCTTGTAATCAAGCGGATTAACTAGTTATCAGCTCAATATACTTAAAACAGAAACCAAATAAAAATAACAGTCAAAATTACAAAACCCGAGCTTCTATTTCTTGTCTTTCAGCTGATTTCCCGAGAAACACGAAAACCTACAAGAAAAGCCTATTAAATCAAATACCTGATCCCCGCTGTTGCGGATAAGAAAGTCCCTATCTTCTCCCGAGAGGAGCGAGCGAAAGTCGTGGCCACCGCCGTTGGTTGTCTCGGTAACGCTTGCTTCGTCCGCCATTTCTTCCTCTTCTCAGTTCTCGTGAAAGCAATGAGAATAAAAGCAGCTCAGAGTGACAGAATACGTGGCTGGTTGGAATTCGATGCAAAAGAGGGTGACTGTTATATAGAGTTCTTTCCTTCTTGGAGAAGTATCTGACCACTGAGAACCAATTTTTCTTTTTTATTTATGCTTCCAGAACTCTCTTCTACCAAAAGCAAAACCCGGACTCGGCCCTCCTAATTAGTGAAGACTTCGGGTAATGTATATGTTTGAAAAATATTAATTTATAACTATTTTTGCAAGAATTTTTATTTTTTTAAGTAAGTTTATGTCATTATTCATTTTTATACTTTATATTTATAGATTTTTTTTATTAATTATAAAAATATTTTTTATAAAATATAAGATGTGTTGAAAAATAAATAATAACTAATAAAAAAGATTTTTTTTTTATAATTTATTTAATCCAAAAGCCGTGTCTTCCATTAAAAATATGTTTAAGTAACTATGATATATATACGTTGGAGTGTTCCCAAAACATTTATTTGATGTTTTCTGCCTAAAAAATGATTAAATGAAAACTCTCTTGGAGCTTAAAATGGTTATAACGTTTTGAAAAATGATATTTATGATTTTAAAGAGTGTAAGTCTCAAGCATTTTATTTAAAAAAATAAATAAATTTAAGATATATATGAAAAATTATTTTTTTAATAATAGATCATATATATATATATTTTAAAATGCATGAAATTTACATATCTAAAATTATATATAACATTTAAGATTTTTAATTTGAGAGCAAACAAGTTGTCGACATTTTTATTAAACAAACATGATTTAAGTACCGGACATTTTAGCATGTTTTATTAATAAAAGACTTATAAATTTGCGACATTTTTTTAAATAAATCTGGAATACTTATGGAGAAATGTGTTTTAATTATAATTTTTTTTATAAAAGTAAATTTAGAATATAGCTTGATATGATATACATGAGATTGTAAAAATATTTTATTATTAAATAGACTTAACGTATTATATAAAGACATCAATTTATAAATTTATTTTTAATTTTTAATAAATTAATATTTTTATTTTTATATAATATTTTAATAAAATTAAAAAAAAATGATACATACAAGATGAATTTAGGCAACTAAAAAGACGGCCATGACCTTACCTCGAGAAAAGAAACGTGATGTCGTCATGGTAAATTCATCGTGCTTACGCAAGCCGATAGAGTTCTTCACTTTTGTGGGGACAAGGACAGAGAGTCCTACGTGACTTGTCGGTTCTTTAAATTGAAAAAATTTAAATTTAAAATAATATTAATTTAAATTTAAAATATAAATATAACAGCATTAATACGCACGTGCATACAAACTCACAAAACTCCTTCAAATTTAGAGTAGAGCTACGGAAGCTACCAGCGGTGGCTATAGTCCCTGTTTTTATATGTAATTTTTTTAAATTTTTTTTATATAAATATTTTTAATAATTTTAAATATTTTAAAAAATTAAAAAAATTATAAAATTATTAAAAAAATATTTTCTTAATTACAAAGTAAAAAAAAATATTATTAAAAATATTTCTTTAATTACGAAGTAAAATAAAAAATTATTTTTTTATTTTATTTCGTAATTAAAAAAGTATTTTTTAATGATATTGTAAATTTTTTTAATTTTTTTAAAATATTTAAAATTGTTAAAAATATCTATATAAAAAAAGAATTAAAAAAATACACATAAAAAACATACACTAGAGCCAGCGGTAGCTCTAGCTTTTATCTTTTGAGCATTGTTATGCATAAGCCTACACACTACACACCAATGTGTTTTTTATTTTTTTTTAATTTTTTTTATTTTATTCTTTTTGAAACATTTATATTTTTTATTCATCATTTATATAATATACATTTAATAAGAAAAATAAATAAAAATAAATAAAAAAATTATGATGTGTAATATATAGACTGATATAAAGATAAATTCTTATCTTTTATATCTGCATCGAGCAGACTGTTGTCCACTACTAACGAATCGCGATTAACAGAACAGAAAGGCATCAAACCTTTAAAAAAGAAAAAAAAAAAAGAAAAAGACAAATCAAGAACGCCACTGTTAGCTTCCTCTCCTCGAAAAACTCATCTCGACGACCTAGCATATTCGTTTTCAGGAAGCTCAGATTCAAAATTTCAAATAAAAGAATAAAGGAAAATGCTCCCGTTTATCATTTTAGTCTGAGGTGTAAAGATCAAAAGAAGTTATTTTATTTATTTTTTTATTTTTTTCTTCTTCTCATCCATGACCCCTCCACTCCCACATTTTATCTTTTTTTTTTGTGTTCTTTTTTATTTCTCTGACATTCACCTGCCCTGCCCCTCCCCTCCCTTTTTGTTTTCTTTCTTTCCTCCCTAACCCGTACGTGCTGCCCCTCTCCTCCTCTCACCCATTTCTGTCTCCATCTCCCCTGCCAGCGAAACGTCAGGTAAACAAAGTGATCTAAAGAAAAGAAGAGGGGAGGGGAGGGGCAGGTGAGAGAAATAAAAAAGAAGACAAAAAAGACAAAAAGTGGGAGGGGGCTACGGGTGAAAAGAAAGGATTTTGTTATCCAACTTCTTATTATTTATCTACACTTTACACTCCATTCTTTTTAAAAAAATTTTTGAATTTATTTTTTTTAAATATTTCAAATTTTTTATTCACTATTCATATAAAAAATATTTGATAAAAAAAATTAAAAAAGAATTTTAGAAAAAAGTGGAGTATGGAGTGTGAATGAATAGTAGGAGGTTGTGAAGATTATTTCGAAAAGAAAACAAAAAAAAAAAAAAAAAAAGATAAAGTATGTTCATTTGGTCTTTCCACCTTAGACAGGAAGGATAAACGAGAGCCCAAAAGGCTCTCTGGCATTTTTTAAGAAATATTTTATTACATAACTTCCTACTATTCACTCATACTTCACATTCCACATTTTAAAATATTTTTTAATATTTTTTAAAAATTTTTTTTTGAATTTATTTTTTTAAACTATTTCAAATTTTTTATTCACTATTCATATAAAAAATATTTAATAAAAAAATTTAAAAAAAAAGATGGAGTGTGGAGTGTGGTAAATAGTATAAGGTTGTGAAAATTATTTGTTCCAAGAATAAAAAGTTTTTCAATCTCAAAAACTCTAAACGCAAGCGTACTGAGGGAAGGCCTCGTGGATGATGTCTTATATGGAGTCGAAACATATCGTTTGGATTAAATAAAACGGTGCATTTCGAGTTGAATACAAATGCCTGCGTATGAACTCCTCTTTCAACAGTCTAAACAGTATGCTTCTAATTCCTTTCTTCTTCTCCTAGATTGCTTGAAAGCGTCAACCAAAAGAGACGCCCCTTCTCCTTACCATTACAGAATGAAACCCTAACCCTAATGCAACCCACCAGTCTCTATGTCTGAGGATTTCTCTTTTGGTTCGATTTAGTCCTAGGTAACTCACTACTTCAATCTCAAACCATTTTTGGAATGTTTTCCCTTTCGTTATAGTACATTTTTGAACCTACGTATTCTTGTCTGCGTCTACTGTTAAATGTAAATTGGTTGTGATGCCATGGAATTTTTTCTGCCTTTTCCTCGATGTTATTAGTGACTTGTTGCGAGGTATTCTAGTTTATTTATCTTTATTGTGCATTGGTTGACTAAAAAGAACATAAATCAAGCAAGATTATGAGAACTCATTTGTATCCTTTACGATGTTTGTAGGTTTGGTTTCGTTTTGCAAGAAAATGAGAACCCAAGTCAGCTAAGACTCTATAGATGTAGGGTTTTGTTAGTTGGGTTCCAAATAACTCAGATTTCACAATGTTTTACTTAAACCTTTTTGCCTATTTAGTAACTTTCTTTAACAATGTATGGAGCATTAGATATTGTCCTTTCGGAATCATTTCACCTCAGTATTGTCCTTTAGGTTTTCATAAGAATTTGAAGAATCTATTTCGAAATGCAAAGGATGTAGTTTCTTGTCATCTTTAAGTATTCATCATCTCTATATGAAGGGCCTCCTTATTTTTTCTAGCTTGTCCATAAGGCTTAAACCATCTCACAACAATGTGTTAGAACTCAGATTTGAGAATGAACTGGGTTTTGAGCTTCTTTTTTTTTTCTTTTTTTTTTAATTTATTATTGCTTGTAGCTCTTGCAAAATGATTGCAAGCTGAAAATTTAAATGTGGATTTGGGATGTTGGTGATGAAGAGCATCTCAAATTTCCAAAGGTGTTAGGACTCAGATTTGAGAATGAAGCTTAGGTTTTACCGTTGTGACTCACATTTGAGATGAAGTTTGTGTGTTGAGATCTCTCCAAATTGTTCCCCTTTCCTCCTAATTTGAAATCTCTCCAGATTGAAATTAAGATCATCACCCAAATCTAGTATTCTGAATCTCTTAGCTATTGGAGTGGAGCAGCCACTTGAGGGGACTTCAAGTCTTCAACACCCTCAAAATCTATATCGTTAATCTTTGAAAAATCATTGCAGCCTAGGGGGGACGAGTTTGAAGGCAAACTTCTCGATGCTACTTTATTTGTTTGCCATATCTTCACTAGGTGTTTTTGGAATTATTATAGGTTTTTCTTGTTTGATATTGGAGTACTGTACATGTTGTCGCTTCTTGAAATGCTTTCTTCTTTATTTTCTGGTTGGCCTTGTTCTTGTTCTTCCAGATGAAGATGGAGCCATTTGAAACAAATAATAATGATAAAAGCTTAACTCTCTCTGCCAAATTTAGTAGTACTTGAAGAGTAGTGAAGTAGTACAAATCACAGTCATAGCACGTACTGAATCTGGCAAGAGTGATTAAGCTGTTGGAACCTTTTACCAAAGGTTAGATTAGAAGGGAATGTCTCTGAAACACAAACTAACACCAAAAAAATCCTATTTTCTAGAGTACTTTAGTTGGGTTTCAAATTAGCACCTCAAGTGTTCATCCTTGATTAATAATTTTTATTGTATTGATTACACTACCTTTGTGAACATTTTGTAATTTAAGCTTACATAACGTACTAATTGAATGGATTCAAACTTGGTTGTCACTTGACTCACCATATTTATTACTTCCATTTTGTTCTCAAGGCAGTTTGGGGTTCAGTTTGATGCTTCTTGTGATTGTGATGCAGTTGTTGTAATGAAACTTGACAGATTTACAATGTCATCATTGGTTTCTTCATCATCGCTTGTTAATTGTCAATTGATGAATGACCCAATTTACATCTATTGGAAACAAGCTGTACGTAAAATATCAAATACTGCAAGAAATCCAGGACGATCATTTTTTGGGTGTCCACAATACAATAAAAAGGTAGAAGCAGTTAACAGTACTTATGTATTAATGTTTTATTCAAAATTTTGACATCAAACATTGTGATTTGTGTACGATTAGGAATTATACTGCTGCAAATATTTCAAGTGGCTAGATAGTAGTGATGTCAGCGAGAGCACTTGTAAAGAGAGAAGCAAATTGTTAAAGATATAGGAAGAACTTCAAAACAGAGAAGAAGAGATTAGGAAGAAGGAGTTGGCACTCCACAACTATGAAGCCTAACTTCATAGGCAAGAAGCTGACATGTGGCACGTACGCACATGACTACTTTGTGTGTATTGGTTGGTCACCATATTTATTTCATTGTATTTAATATGATCAAATTAATGGGGACTTTTGTAATTGTGACGTGGTCCACCTTGTCTATTAGCAACCAGCCTCCATAACTGGTGTTAGGGACTTTGTGTTTGTGACTTGAGAGTTTTTGGCTTATATACTTAAGACTTTATTTAGCTTCAATATAGTTTCAATCTGGTGCATTGAATTGTTGTGCACCTGAGATTTTATTTAACTTTAATGTGTCACTGCTTCTTAACAAAGTTACGATCTTTTCTGAAATGAACATGTCAATAACCCACCTTCCATGGATCGGATTATTGGTTTTGGTGAAAATAATTGGTATACTTCAAAATTTATTTTTTTCCCCAGGACATGGCAAAATGCCACAAACTTAGCTCAGTTTTTATTGCATCCTTTGCACTTAATGAATAGTGGAATCCTAATTTCAATTTTATAGCTTATGTGATCACAACAAAGTAATAAAAATAAATAAAACAAATAATTCAGAGGCACTATCTTTGTGAAAGAGAGAGGAGAGGAAAGACATAAATTAAACAAATTACATCATGTCAATTTTACATATCCACATCCTATCATCATCGTCCAAATCCATAAGGGCGAAAAAGTCATCATTCTTGCTCCTCAGTCTTCTAAAATACTCATGTAGCGCTTGAGCACTACCTTTAACAAAGCGTAGGTGTCGTGCCTTATCAATATAGTTATGACAATTTTTTTCTCCAAATAATACGTTCTCAAACCCACCCGCATTAGTCACAAGAGTTTGGAAACTCTTATTCATTCGTATGCTAGCCTAATCATTAGTAACTAGCACCCTCCTAACGGACTCATGAACTTCTTTATTGCATCTGAAGAACCTGGATTTTCCTGGACTTAGCACATGATTATGTGTGTTAAAGACCGATGTGACGCACAACTTCCCATTCTTCAACATCACATTCATTCTTGCCTTGCTTGTTGGCTGACGCTTATAAACATTTGACATCTAATTCCATGCCTTGCTACCACGAGCACATCCCAGAGTGACATATTTGACAGTCTCATGCTTCTCCCTTCTACTCCTTTATGTCATTATCTCAAAACCACATTGTTTTTCGTACTGTTTATCCATGGCAGAGAAAGTATCCATTACAGCAAAAGTAGAGTTCCATGGATATTGCTACAATTTATAAAAAAAAGATAAAAATGTTGAACGACACTAAGTACATGAAAACTCCAAATAATCACCTGGTTGCTCCATGGATATAGGTAGGTAGTTGGAAGAGGTCTCATTATTGGTATAACAGAACTATACAAGGCAGTGGAACTACTCAAAATAGCGAAATTTGACGTGGCATCGGAAGTAGAGTTCCATGGGTGCTGCTTCAATTTCACAACCAAAAGTAATAAAAATAAAATAATTCAAACAAATGTTCAAGTTCTGTATCTATTAACGTTGTATTTCGCACACCTTTGGACCAAGTTCGAGCAATTTGGATCTTCCGAGCTGGGCCTCGATCGGTGTTGTGTGGAGCCCCTGACAGCGGTCTAGTGCAATTGTACGGTGTCGCTAAGTACATCCATGGCGAAAAACAGTATTTAAATGTAGAGAAAATATAGAGAGATGGATACACAGATTTATATGGTTCGACACTAGACCTACATCCATGGGAGTTTGGAGAGGGGATATTCTATTATAATAAGCTTGTTTACAATCTCTCATAGCCTCTCATTTTTCACTATACAATGAAAGCTGTAGATCTATTTGCTGGAGGAAAAGTTCTGTCTGGAGCTCTTAGGTTGAAGAATAAGTCACAGAAGAACCCAACAGTCGGAAGAAAATTCAGAAGTCGTAAAAAAAAAATCCCCCAATCTGTAGGTTCCCCTTGCCTTTTATCTCTTACCCTCATTTGCTTTAAGTCACTTCTTTACTTTTCTCTCCTGACACCTTATTTTTCCTTACTTTACGTCAAATTCTCTATTTTCCTCTCCTGACATTACTTTCCCGTGCCTCCTTACACTTCCATGCCTTAGTCCCTTCTTCTCCCCTCTCATTCTTTCATATTTTGTTTTCTAGTGAGTCCCCTTAACTTGCTGGGCCTAGGAAACTCCTTTGGGCAGAGGGAAAATCTCTTTACAGTTACCCCGTCAATTCCTACCAAACCTGTCCAACAATACAAGTGATAAAATAAGGTCATACAATTACATGTGATCACAATACATGTACAAAAAAATCACATCACATTTTATCCAAATAATTATTATTTACCAAAAAATAATAATCTAGGCAATCTATAACATAAAATAAAATGCCTAATAAATGCGATAAAATATGACATCATAATATCATGGCAAGCATGTATTAAAAAAAAAACCATTTCTTGATTTGTATTTCTGGCCTTTTGGTGATTTCTTGTTTGAATTTGGGGATTTTAAGTCAACAGGTCAGCAAAAATGCTCCTGGCGAGCAATGGCAGAGTGAAGAGAGAGAGAGAGCACTACCAAGCAAAGAGAGAGGGGAGAGAGAGAGCGACAGGTGAAGGAGAGAGGGAGAGAGGGGAGAAAAGAAAAGTAGGATTTACTTGCATGTTGTACAGTTCCATTATTTTTCTCTTGGTGGGTGTAAAAGCCCCTAATTCACCCTTTCAGCCCCTAACCTCTCTCTAAAATAAAACACTTAGGTGGGGTTTGGATAGTGGATTGAGATTAAAGTTAAATAAAATATTGTTAGAATATTATTTTTTTAATATTAATTTTATTTTAAGATTTAAAAAAGTTGAATTGTTTATTATAATTTTTGTGAAAATTTAGAAAGATTGTAATGATTAGATGAGATGAGTTGAGATCAACTCTGAATCCAAACAGAGGCTTAAAGATATATAAAAGAAATAATAATAAATTAATATATGTGTTAACGTCTTGTTTCGCACACCTTGGGTCAGGCTCTGACCACTCAGGTCTTTGAAAATGGGCCTGCAAAAGATGGTGAAGAGTGCAATTAGGAGAGGGTGTCCTTGGAGCCGGGGAGTCTCCAATGCCAAAGTTAGCAAGTGTTCTTTGGAAGTTTGTAAATAAGTAAAGGAGTTTAGAGATCAGAGAGAGATATTCTCATACCTGAGATATGTTATTTATACTATAAGTCTAAGCGAAAAGATATTACAAGACGAAAGGAAATAGAGTTTTGGCCAAGGAGGTTGTCATTCATTTGTCCTTCTAGGGCAGTGCACCCCCTTACTCCCCCTAGAGCCCAACAGGGCGAGTCTCAGACTAAGGCCTATCAGGGCTCTTCAAGTGGTGTGGGCTTATCCTTTCTTGGCAGTGCCATCCAAGGTGAGTCCACCATCCCTTTAGTTTTGCTCTTGGACGTAGCATTCCCTTGCCAAGACCTATTCGCCTCGAACTTCTCCTACTCCTTGGAGAGTTGGGAACTTCATCTTGAGGTGGTAGGTCGATGTGACAGCGCCCAAGCTGTTGAGGGTGGGTCTTCTAATAATGGAGTTATACGACGGTTCTTATTACCAGGAAGTCGACCACGACAGAGGCCGTGCAAGGGCTTCTACTGACTAGGACCGATAACATGATGGTTCCCACAGGCTGAACCATGCTTCTAGAGAAGCCCCTCAGTGACATGGGGGCTGGTTGTAGTTTAGCAACATTTATTCCTATTCTAGCGAAGGCTCCCCAAAACAAAATGCCCATAGAGCTCCCATTGTCAATGAGGATTTTACAGGTGGTGAAGTTGGCGACGAGCATGGTGACCACCAATGCATCGTCATGGGGATATAGGACCCCCTCCTTGTCGACCTTCGTGAAGGAGATGACAAGGGTGGGGTCACCCCTTCGATGTTTCGCGGGAGGTATTCGGCTGAGTACACCTTGTGGTACCGGGTTTGCCTGGCGTGTGCTTTTCTGCTCGAGGAGGAAACACCCCTCCTGCAAATCCTCCTGCTATGGTTCAGATTTTCCCAAGTAGAAGCCCCTCCTGTGGTGGTAAACAAGGACGAACTTGCTGCGGTTCCTCCAGAAGTGGTCGACGCTAGGGGCTGTCTTCTCTCCTGTGCCGGTTGCCTTGATATCTGCTCCGTTCTCCCGAGCTTCTCCTTCTTCTTGCTCCAGTCTCTGAGTTGGGGGGCAACTTTGCCTTTCCTGCTCCACATATTCCCTCCTTCCTTACTGGGAGAAGCAGTCATCGATATTATGCGAGGTGGACTTGTGGTATGTGCAGTAGCAGCGTGCTATCCCCCTATCATCTTCTCTTCGTGCGGCTAAGGTGTCGACCACGTAAATGGTGAATTTGAGCTGGTCAAACCAAGGTCTTGGTCCCCTTGTTGGGACTTCCTCTTGCCTTTTTTCTTGGGAGCTCTTCTCCGATTTCTCGTGGAGCTTTGGTCGGGGCCTTAACCCTCTTCTCGGCTCACTCCAACTCCTTCCTTCTTGGCTTCGTCAATGCCCGAAAAGTGTCTTCCGCATTGATGAAATTGTTGGCCTGGTCCATGAACTCTCTTGGTGTCACGGGAGTCCTCCTTGCCAACTCGGCCATAAACTGGGACCATGGCCAAATTCTCCCCAGAAGCGCTGCCAAGGTTATCTTTTTTTCTTTGTCATAGGCAGTCATGCTCTCCTTATTGAATCGGGCTAGGTAAGACTTCAGGATCGTGCACCCCCTTGTAATATCTTTCCCCTCAGACTTATAGTATATATAGCAAATATTAGGAACAAGAATATCTCTCTGATCCCTAGACTCCTTAACTTATTTACAAACTTTCAAAGAACATTTGCTAACTTTGGCATCAAAGACTCTCTAGTCCCAAGGCCGCCCTCTTCTAGTTGCACTCTTCACCATCTTTTGAAGGCTAATTTCTGAAGACCTGAGTTATTGAAGCCTGACCCTAAGGTCTGCAAAACACGACGTTAACAATATGAATAGAATCCATCCTTTTATATATTTGTTTTGTAATTGCTCTCTTTTGAACTTTCCTAGCCCTCGCTACCTATAAATTATTTTGTTCTTTTTCTTTTGATTTTCTTTTAAGTATGTTTTAAATATTTTTAGTCATTAAGAAAAAAAAATATAAAAAAACACAATTTCACTAATAGTATGGGTGCTACCCACACCCTACGGGGCGGGGTAGCTCCCTCCCCCACATGGGCGGGGGTGGGGTTTTGCACCACGAAACCCTCCCCCAGTGTGCGGAGGCAGGGTACCCTGTTCAAGTATTGGGGTGTGGGGGCGGACACCCTATTCATCCCCCTCCCCCTAATAGGGTCATGGGCCTTTGGCCCAAAACATATTTATGGGCTCCAAATGTCCCAGAAACCACTAAAATGGGCCCAAAATGGCTCAGAAATTAACAAAAAATAAATAAATTTACAATAATAAAAATAATATACAAATTAAGAGAAAATGAATTAGTACTACAACCTAATAAATTAATAATAATAACTAAGTTATTACAATAATACAAATTAAGAGAAAAAAAATTACAAAATTACAAACATAAAATATTGTATCAATATTACAAATAACTAAATCAATGAATACAACTGAACTATGCGAGCAGTTTGACATTTGGGGCGGGTGGCCAGGGTGGAAAGACTTGTAATTAGTGCTACCTATTGTGAGATCATAAAATCTGAAACATTAACAATTTAATAGAAAAATCAATTAGAATTATAAACAAGAAACAAAAATTAAAATTACAAATATATGGCAATGGTGGGTCCAATACCATGAAGTCATACTACAGCAGAGATAGATGTCGTCTCATGTATTGTTACAATAATTAAATTTGAAATTAATACCGATGAAATGAATATAAATAAATCAAAATAATAAAATGAAATCAATGATTACCAAATCCAGGCTGATCACCACCCTCCTCCTCATCGATTTCTTTAAAGTCAAGAACATCTGGAACATGAATATACGTCCCGTTGATCCAATTCTGTATGCAAATCAATGCCCCTACAGTGGTAGTAGATAATGAACTTCGGAATGGATCCAATATGCTCCCTTCGGTACTAAAGGCCGACTTTGAGGCAACAATGCTAATAGGGAAGGCCAAAATACTGCGAGCTATCTCTCCAAGGAATGGATATTCCACGGCATTGGTCTTCCACCATGCCAATATATCAAACTCTCGTGTATTTGGGAGAAAATCCCCTGCCAAATATAATGTCTACCTCCGACTTTTCCTCCGTAGATTAACGGACTAATAGGGGGTTCTGTGAGAGGCTCTCACCCCATGCCAACTTATACTTTTTCTTTGCCCCAACTTCTGGAGAATTGAGTTGCATCTTGTAGAAATAGCAGTACAAAGGCTCTTCTTAGATGTTATGCCCACATTCCTCACAATAACCTTAAATTCTCCAATCTAGCAGGAGAATATATCACAAATCTCATAGCCGTACTTCTGACTCATGCAACCGAGTCATCAAAATGTTTCAACCCATCAATCACAATTAAATTCAAAATATGTGCAGCATATCTAACATGCAAACAATCACCACCCAAGATTGTCTTATTTGTCTCTCTAAGATAGGTCTTAAAATATCACAAGGTGACATCATTAAACGAGGCATTATCAACTCTAACTATCAAAATTCGTGCCAACTCCACTCCTTTATTGCGGCATCTAAGACCTTCCCAACCATCTCATCCTTGTGATCAGAAATTTGACAAAACGTAACAATTGTTTTGCGTAGTGTCCAATCATAATCAATGAAATACACAGTCAAAGATGTAATTATAATTTTGGACGGATGTCCAAGTATCGGTAGTGAGGCAAACTACTTGACCCTCCAATTGGCCGCTCAATAAATCATACTCTTTCTTGTAATGTTTTTTAATATCATTTGCTACTGTGTGGCGAGAAGGAAGATTAAATCTAGATTCCAAAAAATTAGAATATTCTTAGAACCTTCTCCCCTCCACAAATTGAAAAGGTAGCTCGCCCATGATAATAATCTGAGCTAACTTTCTTCTACACTCATCGAGACCATACTTAGTATACCCTTTCAACGTTGAGCTCCCACTACTCTCATCCGACATTTTTTTTAGTCTAATCTTTAGTCTAAATTGACTCTTCTCCAGTAAGGATTTTAATATTAGACTCTTCTTGCACTGTTCTTCTAAATGGACCTTTAATTATGATGTACCATGTTCCTTATAGTGACATCCATAGAGTTTACCACAGTGGTTACACTTTACATGGGGGTTATTGGGGTCACCACCCTCTAGTTTGGTAAAATGAGACCAAACTATCGAAACACGTTTCTTGCTTTATGTTGCTTGGGGGTAAGGTAAGATTATGTCTCCGTATGGTTAGGACTAGGGTTTGTGGGGTTAATGTCAAGTGTAGGGTTAGGTGTTAGGGTAGGGGTAGGAGAGTTATCACTAAAATCTGTTGGACTAGACATTCCTGATTCTCCAAAACAGTCAAAAATCAAAAATAAAAACATGCCACTAACATTAACAATCAACACCACATATTCACAGCAACACCAAGGATTCACATATGATAAAAAAGATTGTAGTAAAAGTCACATTTCATGCAATACAAGTCACTATTGCAATAAAAAAGATTTCCAGCAATCAGATAGAAAAAGATCGTAATAAAAGTCACCATTTCATGCAAAAATATCCAAAATTTGGACCAATTTGGCCAATCACAACATTCCTATGAGAATATGCTAAAACTAATAATAGTTCCATATTTCTTCACCATCCATCAAGCATTGATATGGGAATTTGCTACAACTAATAATTGAGCCATTTTCAATTTATAGACTGTAGGGATTGAACAATTTTGCTGATATAACAAGTTTCTCTTAAACAAATGTCTCTAGAGCTTCAAGCTATTTACAATGTCACTAATAAAGCTGATAAGAAACTCATTTATGAATTTCTCAAATAATAAAGGATGTCGACCGTCAACTTATTAACACCCACACACACACATATACATTAAGGGTAAATTCCATTTTACAGCCCTAAACTAATAGCCACACCAAAATAAACATAATTTAACCAGAGGGATTGAGATTTTGTAACAACCTATTTGAACCATTTTAAATTTTGAGAAAATCTACAAACAAGCTATGGATTCAAAAACAGTAATATGCAAAATTATAAGAATTTTCACAAATTAGATGTCATAAACTCAATGAAAAGCTCATAAACCCTAGGAATCCTAAAAAAATGACCTCCATAGACTCATAACCCCAACTTAATTTAAGATTTCAGATTGGAACCCTAAACTAATTTAGGGCTCCAATCTGAAACCCTAAAGTCACAAAAACATTAACACAAACATCACAAAACACATGCACAAATCGAATCTCCATAGCACACAATTCACAAATTACAATCTCATCCTCCAACTCCAATTAATCCCATCCTTCCTTCAATTTCCATAACTCAAAAAATATAAAAATAAACAACGAAATAATTGGACATGATGGAGATGCAGACAGATGACGACAGCGTAGTGCGTACAACAGATGTTCGGTGATGGAGAGAGAGAGAGAGAGCGAGGTGCTGGAATAGAGAAGGGGGCAAGGGGGAGGCGTGGGGGGCGGGGTGCTCTTAACACCCCATACCAGAATAATGTCGCTTTTTCTCAAGACAAAACAACGTCGTTTTATGGTTGGGGGTTTTTTTATACATAAATACATATACTTATATATATATATNTGAGAATATGCTAAAACTAATAATAGTTCCATATTTCTTCACCATCCATCAAGCATTGATATGGGAATTTGCTACAACTAATAATTGAGCCATTTTCAATTTATAGACTGTAGGGATTGAACAATTTTGCTGATATAACAAGTTTCTCTTAAACAAATGTCTCTAGAGCTTCAAGCTATTTACAATGTCACTAATAAAGCTGATAAGAAACTCATTTATGAATTTCTCAAATAATAAAGGATGTCGACCGTCAACTTATTAACACCCACACACACACATATACATTAAGGGTAAATTCCATTTTACAGCCCTAAACTAATAGCCACACCAAAATAAACATAATTTAACCAGAGGGATTGAGATTTTGTAACAACCTATTTGAACCATTTTAAATTTTGAGAAAATCTACAAACAAGCTATGGATTCAAAAACAGTAATATGCAAAATTATAAGAATTTTCACAAATTAGATGTCATAAACTCAATGAAAAGCTCATAAACCCTAGGAATCCTAAAAAAATGACCTCCATAGACTCATAACCCCAACTTAATTTAAGATTTCAGATTGGAACCCTAAACTAATTTAGGGCTCCAATCTGAAACCCTAAAGTCACAAAAACATTAACACAAACATCACAAAACACATGCACAAATCGAATCTCCATAGCACACAATTCACAAATTACAATCTCATCCTCCAACTCCAATTAATCCCATCCTTCCTTCAATTTCCATAACTCAAAAAATATAAAAATAAACAACGAAATAATTGGACATGATGGAGATGCAGACAGATGACGACAGCGTAGTGCGTACAACAGATGTTCGGTGATGGAGAGAGAGAGAGAGAGAGCGAGGTGCTGGAATAGAGAAGGGGGCAAGGGGGAGGCGTGGGGGGCGGGGTGCTCTTAACACCCCATACCAGAATAATGTCGCTTTTTCTCAAGACAAAACAACGTCGTTTTATGGTTGGGGGTTTTTTTATACATAAATACATATACTTATATATATATATTTTATAATATATATTTATACGGGGGGGAGGTTGGGCCCCTCCGTCACCCGCCTCCATTGGGGGCCCCAGATGAGGGTAGTAGGATATGAATTAATAGTCACTTCTTTAACTATTAAATAAAAAAATAAATTAAAATAGTTTGATAGGGTCCACTAGCATTTTGGTTATATATATATAAAAAATAAAAAAAAAGGCATTTGGTTTTTTCATTGATCAAGGTTCTATTGGTTTGTCAGTCTCACAGATATTTTCAAAAGAAAGAAAGATTATGGGTTCAAAACTGGGATTCGTGTAAGAAGTGGGGCATAAGGAATAATAAACAGGTGGAAGCAATAAGTCTATTTATTCTTCTTGTTAAGAAGTGACGCATCATTTCCCAGGTTACGCACTCCTGGGATTGTTGGCTTTATTCCCTTTTCTTTTCCAAAGAAGGATTCTGGTAGAGTGCGCTGAACTTCATTTTTTTGCCCTTTGATGATTCAAGAGCAACGATATAATTTAATCATGAATTAATCTTTGTATCATCCAACACATCACACACCATAATTTTTTTTTTTATTTATTTGTTTCTCTTATTAAATGTGTATTATATGGATAATAAATAAAAAAATATAAATGTTTCAAGAAGAGTAAAATTAAAAAAAATTGAAAAAAAATTAAAAACACATTAGTATGTAGTGTATAGGATGATGCATAACTCTAATCATTCTGCGATAGCAACTTGTACTTAGCATCATTACAACCAGGCGACCAAACCAATCGGACTGTCCATAACTTTTTTTGTTTTTCTCTTATCAAATAATTAAATAAGAATAATAAAAAATGATAATTAAAAGAATAAAAGTATTATTTCTCTTACATACAAGAAGGATTAAAAAACACAATTCCAAAAGAACAGAAATAGAGGTCCCTTTCCTCACTGCATGGGTTTTAGAGATTGAGCTGGTTCACAAAAAGCCCAGCAATCCTATACATATCTTTATATATAAATATATATATCTCTCTATATATAAAAAGTGTCTATCTAATAGAAAATTATTGGTTTAACGGTTTTTTGTTGTTTTCCGTTAAAGTTAACAATTTGTCAATCTTGTTTTAACGGAACTACAATCATTTTAATTGTTTTCTTGTTGACTTTCAATCCGTCTGGGTTATCGAAAGGACAAATATCTTAATAGCTTGAATCCATCTCTTCATCTTCTCGTCCAATGAGTTCCACTCAATCCTCTGAACCTCTTTAATGCTCAATTTCTCTATCCCCAAAATTGCAGGACCGCTCGTGGTATGGCTGGGTGTTTTGTTTCCCATCCCAATCTTTTGCGACACTTCAAGTTTACTTCTTTTGTTAGGTCTCGACTTCTCCGCTATGATCTTCCCAGTAGTTCATATAGGAGCTATAGCCGTTTCATTCCTATTCGTTGTTATATGTTCCATATTCAAATAGCGAAGATTCACGAAGAAGTATTGCGCTATTTACCAGTGAGTGGTATTATTGGACTGATCTTTTGGTGGGAAATGTTCTTCATTTTAGATAATGAAACCATTCCTATTGTTGTAACTACGGTCCTCCTTGTTGAAGCTCTCGAAATCCTTGTAGATTTCGCCATCGTTGACAGGGAAGGAGAGCGCGGCCCGGCGGATCGTCGTCTCCCTATCCAAACCACCTCTGTAAGTTTCTGCAACTTTTCTAATTCTTCATGCTCTTGTGCTTGATATTATGTTGTATGTTTTCCTTACGCTTTGCTCTGTGTTTTTTTCTGGAGAAATAAGAAGCAGCGTTTGATATTTTTTTGTAGAAGTGGATTCTGGGTTGTGATTGAAGCCATGAGAATGTTGCTGCAGAAGAATTTCTGGGTTATAGTGTTATTGATCATAGGAGTTGTTGGAGATAATCTGTTTACTATGAAGGGTCGTACACATCGAATACTGTTGGATACAGATGTCGATACCGATAATTTCTTTGCTCTCTTGTACCTCTTGAAGCAAAACAGATCAGAGTTTGAGGTGGAGGTGAGTTCATGATTAATCTTTTTGTTGTGACATCAAGTGATTGAATTTCTGCCATTTTGTAATGGTGACCCAAAACTTATGAACGACTTTAATGTTAATTTCTAATTTTGCATTCTAATTGAGTTTGTTCTAGCAATACGAGTGAGTGCTTTAGAATCTTGATTATATCTGTAGTTTTGAAGACGCAGGATTTTTTTGTTAGATTGCTTTGGTGGATGTTGCAGTTCATACTTTCTTTTTGATGTTGATGAACTATGACTTGGTAGACTGTTCCTTCCAGAAACTGAGTAGTCCAGCATTTTAGTTCCAAAATATTATATTTCCAAGGTCAATTATGATATGTTAGCGGTGTAAAATGTGTGTTATTTACACGGGCTTGCAAGTAGAATGACTTATTCTGAAAGCAACTAATTCATATCAAGTTTTAAACGCACCAAGAAATGTTTATGACTGGTACAGCAGATAGTGATTATTGAATAAACATGCTACAGGGAGTCACTATCAACACAAATGCATGGACTGATGCTGGGCATGCTGTGAATTAAATCTATGACATTCTTTACATGATGGGCCGTGATGACATTGCTGTTGGAGTAGGAGGTGAGGGTGGGATATTAGAAGATGGTACAATTCTCCCTTATGTTGGAGGGTATCTTCCTATTATTGAACAGGTGCGAAGAAATTTCTGTGATCATTTTGACTAAATGGCTTTCTATATAGCTCAATGTTCTAAACCCCAGTCTAAAAGCCATAATGAGTCCACTTATTAATGATATAATTGTACACTACTTGTTATGTGAATGGTTCTAATCTGTGTTTAACATATCAGGGAATCACAACTGGTGGGTATTGTAGATATAGACAAGCTATTCCTGTAGGCCAAGGAGGGCAACTAGATATTAATGCCAACTATGGAATCTGGAAAGCTTTCCTACCTCAGGTATGAACTTGCACAGTAATTGCAATCTGGAATGAAATATTTGTTCCTTGTACTTGTTGGTCCAATTCCCCATAAATTATAACATGTTGATATACTTTCCATAATGATTCCATGGACTTCTTTCCTCTAGAAGTTGATAGTGGTCCTCAGAAATTAATGTACACTATATTAGCTGAAGAACTCAATTCATTTGTCGGTTTTTATAGCAGCTAGAATTGATTGTGTTGGCCATCTTATTGTACTATCAACTCACTTCAAGCTTAGCAGATAATGCTTCTTTCGCCTTTTTTTTGTTGATTAAATAATTAGCTAAATAATTAAGCTTAGCCAGACCACATAATACAGATTGGTTAATTAAATAATTATTAATAAAAAATTAGTTCTTAACAAAAAAAATAAAAATAAATATAAACTAAGCACACGTACATTGCACGTTGCTTTCAACTAGTATATATAAAAAGTGTCTATCTAACAAAAAATTATTAATTTAACATTTTTTTGTTATTAATCATTAAAGTTAACGCGATTTGACAAATCATCTGTATACTATTAAATTTCCATCTGTCAGCCATCATAAAGCTAGCGCCTATCAACATAAAGTGAACTATAAAGTGCCTATCATCATTGTACTAATATAATTCCAATATTTATTGAATTTCAATATTATATATTTATAACTTGTCATTTGTTTTAAAATTAAATTCGAATATTAATTTAGGAAAATTTTATTAATTATTTTAATTTTGTAGTTTGGACCCCATATGTTTGACTATGTGGAGTCGATTTATCCAAAACGAATGTCAGAAAATATCAAAAATTATTAAAGATAAACCAATAATACTTGGAACAAAAATATATGTTCGATCAAATGACGGTATTTATAATAATTAAGCAACTTAGATATTTTTTTCATATTGTATTATATATGCTTGCATTAAAATTGATCTCAATTTCAACAATGGATTATATCTGTCATCACGCCTGTCAAGTACCTTTACAATCAATCCTCCTCTTCCTGAGGTAGCTACAATGAAAAAAATGGTAATTCTCGCAAAATAAAGATTACATATTAATGCATTTATATTAGAGTTAATTATGTGATTTATGTAATTTACCTATATATTTCATTTCCTTATAGGTAATGAAAGCTTCTTCATTTCTGAATTTTAAGGGCGGATAACAACAATTTGATAATTAAAAGTATAATTGCAAGAAGTTTGACATACCCATATGCCCCTCTGTCATCTATTGGTGTTCGAGAAATTGTGAAGAATTGCGATATTGCAGAGTTGATGAAGGGTTTACAACCCATGGTGGTAAATATTATTTTATTTTTAATAAATTAAAATATTTACAAAAGCATTCCTTCTAAAAATTGATTATGATTTAACCTAGAAATCAAAATTTTAGATAGAGGCAAAGATAAATGTGATTGACAGCTTAGACCAAATATTTTATTACATGTCATGTATTGGCTATAATAAAGGAACTGGATATAAATACAATGAAACCTTCGTTTATATATATTGCAAAAGCCAAGGGGTCTGCAAACCACGGTGTGTATATTACAATTATAATTTATAATTGATATATAATTTAATTTAGAATTTTACACTATTAAAATTTAAAATAATATATTCAATGAATTTAAAGTGTTAGGGCATATGTTGAACTGGACGATAATACTGGGAAGCTATCTGCTATTATGTTTGGTGAAGTAGCAAAAGAGGCATTTGGTTGTTCAACAGTTGAGTTGATGGAACATGCTGAAGAGGTATCTTTTAAAATTTTTATTCAAAAATTGAGTTTGATTATAATGAGTTAATTAAAAAAGAAATTTGGTGTTTATCAATTATGTAAAGCTATCAAATTTAATTTTGTAGGAACATCAAACATATATTAAAAACGTTGTGGAGAAATTATCAAAAAAACTTTGGAAGATTCAGGTTTCTCTGGATCTGTATAAACTTGAATCTTCCAAAGTTTTTTTGATATATATCTACTATATCAAAAAGTAGATACAGTAGATATATATCTACTGTATCAAACACTTTGGAAGATTCAACTCTCCTTCCAATCCAATGATATATATCTATTGTATCAAAAAGTAGTGTTTTTTAGTATTTGGAGCCCAGTTGGTATCTTGACTACAAACTTGTCACTATCTAAATGCAACTTCTATTTTCACAAAAAAAAAAAAAAGTTCTTTCAAGCTAATTGTTAGTCAGTGACATAACTAAGTTGTTGGTAATCTCTTTCAATGTCTTCTAGGGAGTGTCATTTTGCTAGGATTTTAGATGACGAGAGATGTGGATTTCGAATTCAAAACTTATCTAATTATTTCTTGAAAGCTAAACACACGGTGAAAGTTTCGTTATATTTTTCAAACACCCTAATTTCTTTGCACGTTTTTTTTTAATGTATATTGCAACGTGCATTAGTTTCCAAATATATTAACAAGATGAGATAAAAGGTTTTGGATTTTTCTTTTTGTGTGCTATAGTTATCATGTAATTATTTAATTACATAAACATTATATTGTTATTTAATTAACCGAAAACATTACGTTCTTATTAATAAAAAATTATTTCTTAACAAAAACAAAAAAATATAAATTAAGAAAACATGCATTGCACATTGCTTTCACCTAGTATATATATATTCACCTCACCGCCAATGTGTGAGAAGTGTGACTCTCTAGTGTGGCGTCTGGCAGCTTGGTTGGGTTTGTCAAGAAGTTTGTTCAAAGTCATGAGAACAGAACAGAACAAAAATTATATAAATATATATAAACACATATATATATATATACTAGTAGTAGAGCAACGTCCAAGGGACGTTTGCCTAGTTAGTGAAAAATATTTTTTACAAAAATTATATGATTTTAAAAAAATGATTAATGAATTATTTAATGCATAGAAACAAAAAAAGGTTTTTAACAAATATCTTTGGACAATAATATGTTAATGAAGTGTAATAATTACATGTTTGGATAGACTAGAAAACAAAAAGATTAGTTCGAAATACACTATAGTTTAATACAAGTTTTGCAAATTGATCATTTTGCTAAATTTGTTTAATACAAGTTTAATGAAAAGATTAGTTCAAAATGCTGGCTGGATGGTCTGTGGCAGACCATGCAATGCATAATAGCTCTTTATAATCGTTGTGTAAATTAAGTCGTGGAAGATGAATATATATTGAACATGTCACAAGTACATATTAATTTGAACATTACATACCTAAAATTCATTTTCTTAATCATATTACGTCCCTTACATTTCATCTATCTTAATGGAGATATCTTAGCAAGAGCATAAATCATACTTATATTTCAAATTGGGGTTAATTATTAGCTTATACTTTTGATCATAATATTAGCTAGTTTATCATTGTATTACAAAAAGATTAATACATGCAGTCAGGTTCACCAGGTCGATCTGGATATGGACCAGATTGGACCGCACCACCACCCTCCTGATTACCATTGATTTTCAACCTCCAAAATGCTTCTGAAATTACTAAAAAAAATCATATAATCAAAAGATTGAATGGCATGAATCTGCATTGCATACAAATTCCTCAAGGTACCCAAAAATAGCAACCCGCATATCAATAAAGAATAAAAATCAAAGAAAAAGAAATAAAAAGGGCACACCACAACATTTCAACAAATATTTCGACTTATAACAAATATAATAACAACATCAAGGAGAGTAATTCAAAAGCATGAATTAATATTGGAATTTGAATTGTATCAGCGATCAAACTTCCTGAAAACACAAAAAAAACATGTCACTGTGATCAACCTAAAAAACTTGATTCTTCCCAGGCCTCAAAATTCATTGCACTAACAATCAATGTTCCTCAAAATCAGAACCGAGATGCCATCCAGCAACGGGCGGAACAAGGCAAAATTACTTGGTTCCAAACAATCCCTAAACTTTTAACTCATACATCATATAAGCTCCCCAAAAGCCAGAATCTTCGGGGCATCGACATGCATTTTACAATGGATCATAACTCATCAAAACACCCACATAGCCCCCAAACACATAAAGCTAGAACAATAACACATACAAATAAAAAAAAAAACCCAAAATCAAATCTTGGATCATCTTCAACAGCATGCAAAAAACAAGATCTTCTATTTCATAAATCTTTAAATCACACAACCAAAATAAAGCTACAACCCAATCGATCAACACAACACCACAATCTTGAAGATGAAAACATGCACATCAAACAAGCAAAAAAATCAGTGTCAACAAAATGAAAGAAAAAAAGGAAACCCATACTCTAGATCCTCCACGAAACTGAAGATGTAGTTGATCAACACAAATCGAACACCAAAAACCTGAAGATGAAAACATGCACATCAGACAAGCAAAAAAAATAAGGTTCAATGAAATGAAAGGAAAAAAAAAAACAACACTGGAAAAAACAAACTTGAAGAGAGAAAGCCATGGACGGTGGAGAGAGAGAGATAGAGAGAACTACTGAAACCACAGTTTCTAAGGCGCGGTGGAGGAGATCGAGAAGAGAAACGACAAATCTGACTGGCTCGGTGTGGCTTGGTACCGTGGAGCCGTTACTACAACATGGAGGGGGTGCAACTGGTGGTGTCGCTAGAGACCACAGAGGCTATGGTCGAAATGATGGAAACAGGGGGAGAGAGAGGCATTGGGGTTGGGTCTCACGACTTCGGTGGTTTGGGTTTTAGCAACACCCACCGTTTTGAAAGCACCACCTATAGAGTCGGTGGAGGCGGTAGCAATATGCATACAGATCATTAGCAAGAAAAATGAGAAAGGGATCTGGAGCTAAAGTAAAAACGAAAAATTTAGAGAAATCCTTGTAGAAACCCAACTATCATGACATACAAACCAAAAAGAAACCTATCTATTCTTTTTACAAACAAAGAAATCGGATGATTTAAAGGAAAATAAAAAATATGAAAAAAAAACTACAATCTTCAAACTAAGATCAAAACATGAAAGAAACTACAATCTTCAGATCAGCTTGAAGAGAAATATATATAATATATAACGTATAGGTCAATCGGGAATGAGAGAGATGGATTTGCATAAAAAGAAGAGAAATATAAGTAATTTACTTGTGTCAGTTGCCAAGAAAAAAAATCTTTTAATTGTGTCGGTTCCCCTATGTAAGTTACGTGTCTTTTTTATGTTGTGTATTTTTTTTTTCCTTCTCTTCTTGTCTCTTTCGGTTTATATGTACAAGATTTTCACTTTTTTGGATCTGAGTAGACTAAAGCTCTTTACACAGACGTCAAGTAAGTATGCATCAGTACTTATCGATTTATCTGTTCGAGGTTTTTTTATTTTCATCTGAGTAATGAGATTGAGACAAAACAGAAGAATGAAAAAAAGATTATTGAATAATGCACTAACACTTTGACTCCATTCACATATACACAAGTAAAATCATCTCCTTCACAAAAAGGGACACAAAAGGACACAAAAGAGTAAAGTGAAAGAACAACAAAGACAACACAACACGGGAAATAAACACGGAATATTAAAAATATTGTTCATTACTGTTCAATCGGGATAGCGGCTTATATAATAGAGAAAGATATTATATAAAGAAAAAGCCCACCTTCTAGCTAGTTAACTCCTAAACCAACGCAACCAATAACCAAATATTTTAATACAAATGCCACACAAACAAACCACTTCCATCGACATTCAAACTAGAACTTTGTAACCAACCTAGTATTATCTATCTACTCCATCGATCATCCCTTCAGTCTGGCTGAAATCCATCGGCATTCAGAGACATCCTCTTTCTTTCACTTCCTTGGGTCCATTAATAATTCATCATACCATAATGTCAACAAGAATTCAGCAGTACATCTTTCCTTCCCTCATCTCACTCCATCTCCCCCTCATCCTCCGCTCACCTTCAGCAGGTTTCTTTCTGTTCACAGAACCATTTTATTATTGCATATACCGGACCCGTGTATAAAAAAATAAAATAAAAAATAAAAAAACCCTTTTTCCTTGCATGCGCATATGAAAGTCTTAACTTATTATTCATCCAGCAAGGCGCACAGACGTACGTACATGCATACACACATGTATAAAGTACTACATCGATGATGCTTCTTTCTTTCTGATAGTTTTTCAGCTGCTGCACCCCATTGGAATATGTTATGGCCGCGTAGTCAACAACCTGCCGTCGCCCTCCTCAGTGATCGACCTCCTTAAATCCAACAACATCAGATATATCCGCCTCTTTGACGCCGATCCCACAACTCCGAAGTCATTCTCAGGCACCCGAATCAACCTAGTGATCGGCGTGCCCAACGAAATCCTCCCCTCCCTTGCCTCCAACCCCACCAATGCTTCCCTTGACTGGCTCAGATCCAATATCTTTGCCCACGTCCCAGCCAACCAGGTCCGCTACATCGCGGTCGGAGGTACTCTTCCTCAAAGACCAATTCTACACCCCCTACGTGGTTCCGGCCATTCTAACCCTCTACCAACTACCAAGCCCTCCAAACCCTAGGCCTCACTGATTCCATCATGCTATCGTCGCCACAAGCAGCGTCTGTTGTCGTCAATCCATACCCTACATCCTCTGCAACCTTTGATTCGTACATTGAAACCGCCATTATACCTCTTCTACGATACCTATACGAAAGTCGTTCTCCGTTTATGGTTAACGTGTACCCCTACTTTAGCTACGTAAACAAGGGAAACCGTGTTTCTTTAGATTATGCTTTGTTTAGGTCCGACAATGCAGTTAGGGATCGTGCAATGGAGTATACCAATCTTTTCGACGCGAGCGTGGATACTTTTGTGTATGCAATGGAGAAGGCCGGGTTTCCAGGCATTCCCGTGGTGGTGACAGAGACAGGGTGGCAGACGAGGGGCGGAGAAGGGGCGAGTCCAGAAAATGCATTGGCCTATAATGGGAACGTGGTGAAGCGGGCTGTGAACGAGGTCGGGACCCCAAGGAGGCCAGGGACTGGGGTGGAAGTTTACGTGTTTGATCTATTCGATGAGAATAAAAAGGGTGGGGAGGAGTACGAGAAGCATTTTGGGATTTATGGTGTTGATGGGGTTAGGGCCTATAATCTTAGTTTTAATTGAGAATATATTATGTTGTAATGTTATTGACATATATTTATGGCTCTGTGTTTGTAGTTTACATGCAGTTGGCAGTTGGCTGGATGATATTTGGGTTGAGTCGTTGGTTTGGACTAGTAGACATGTCACTGCAAATTCATATACAAGCTGTTAATTTTCACCTAAAGTGATAGGGTAACAATCCATCTAAACTTCTATATAACTATTTAATAAAATAATAGTTTGTTTTTAAAAAAAAAATTATTTTCACTTTTACTTTGATTTAATGTATTTAAATTTAAAAAATATTATATTGTTAAGAGGTTGTAGATTGGTTATTGCATGTTGTACCGCTCTCATAATTCTTATATAGTGAGTGGTAGCTAGGTATCATAAGGAAGGCTACTTACTACAGGTACTTGAAATAATTATTCATGCTATTTGTTAACGTCGTGTTTCGCACATCCTTGAGCCAAGGTCCAACAACTCAAGTTTTCAGAAACGAGTCATGCACAGAGAAGAGTATACTTTGGCTTGTGACAGGGCGGCCTTGGGGTCGGGGAACCTCCGATGCCAAAGTTACTAAATCCTCTTGGAGTATAGTAAATAAGTAAAAAAGTCTAGGGATCAAAGAGAGTTTTTGCATACCTGAGATCAGCTATTTATACTACAGGTCTGAAGAGCAGATCATGCCTGCTCTCATGAAATCTGATTTTCCTATACTGTTCTTGTTGACTAGACTGCGTCATTCCCTGGATGACATTTTGCTCCCTGCTTGGATAAAAGACCCCATTTGGGCTGGGTTTCTGGGCTTTAGGGCTCACAAGGCAGTCTCGAGCTGACGAAGGGGACGCAAGGGTGATGGACTTTAAGGCCCAATTTGGATGTCAAACACTTCTCAACTACTCTGAGTATTTCTCGTACGGGTGGGAGTACTCATCCATCCAAATGAGTTTGTAGATATTTTCAAACACTTTCATCCTTTGTGACTACTATTCGTTGAAAGGACTTGACGCAAATCAAGAGTTTACATGCCGACATCTCTCGTACACAAGCAGACCTGAGTCAAATCACTACCTGTCTAGCCATGATTTGTGTCAAGACACTATAATATAATATTTATAGTGAGAAAATATTATAATATTTATTACTATTATATATAAATAAAATAAAATAACTACATTATTTATCATTATTATATATAAATAAAAAATAAAATCAATATAATATTTATTACTATTATATATAAAAATAAAATAAAATCATTAAAATATTTATCACTATTTCAAAAATAAAATCACTATAATATTTATCATTATTATATATAAATAAATCATCATTTCATCATTTAAAAAAAAAAACAATCATTGATGGGACCCACACCTTTTTCAACTCAAAATTCAAAAGTCAACAACTCAACATACTTCATACATCCAAACAACTCAAACTACTCTCAATGGGACCTACAAACTCACTCCAATCTCTACTCACAACACTTCTCGCTACCCAAACACAGCCTAAGGCTCACATGGGTCTCGCACTGAGGAAGGAGATGGATGTTGGGATTACTCTTCTTTCATGCAAGGCTTCGATGAAACCTTTCCTACTTAATGAAACTATGTGTTTTTTCACTTAATAAAACGAAATGTTTTAGCCACATAGGGCGTGCGCAGGCAATCCCCATTGCAAATAAAATTATTCATTTGAATTGTATCCGTGGATGGAAACCAAAACTATCTCTAGAGTCAGACAATTTTTCAGTTAAAATGGTTTCGTTTTCAAAAATACAATATTTATGATGTTAATTCCTTAAGATTTTTCAACTTCAACTGAAAAAACCATATTCAAAACCTTTTCTAAAAAAAATTAAAAATACAATGTTCTAATAACAGCAGTAGCGGACCCACGTTTAGCTTTGGCCCCCTCCAAATATTTTTGAAAACTCAAAATAGCCCCAAGATTTTATTCAATATAATTCTATAAATATAGAAAATGACCCTCCCAAAAAATTTACAATCTCCATATGCTCTATAAAATTTTCTAGAACTTCAATATACCTAGCAATAGCTCTCTCTATTTTTTTCTCTCTCTATTTTTTTCTTATAGTCCCAAAATTGTGTGTAATTTCTATATATTATATATTTTCAAGGATGTGGCCTCACCAAATTAAATTAAAAGTGAGTTTAGAAAAAATAATAAGGTTATTAACATGGATCCCAAAGTCTTTTGTTATGCAATAATATATAAGCTTCTTAAATATAGTTGAGACGTTTTATCCTTTAAACTTCATTAAGCAAGCAAAATTTATTTAAGGTCTCAATTATAATATTATATATTTAATGTAATACGAAAATATCTAAATTTTACATAAATTTAATAAACTAGCTTACTTATTAGAATAAAAGATTACCTTCTAAAAGATCACTTAATAGTTATTATGAATAAATTAAATTCAAAATATTTCATTATACTAATAATAATAGATGAATATTATTCCATGAAACATTATTGTCAGAAATCTGAAACATATATTAAGTTGTGTTTTCAGAATCTTAATTCTACATGTATGTAGCAAATTATAGAGATCTAATTTTATATATAATAATTTTTTAATTATTTTTTAATATCTTTTTATTTGACATCAATGTGTCCCACTGTAGAAAAGTCGACCCCCTTCAAAGAAATTGCTGGTTCAACAGCAGCCAGGCAACCATCCTGCTGGCTCCACTACGGGGTGGCCAACATGCCACCATGGGCGACCTAATCTCGAATAATATTCTAGCCACCATGGCAGTTCGATTTTGTTGGGATGTATGTGGAGACTAGTTTTGTAGCTCAAAAACTGTTTGTTAAAAGTTGGCTTGACAGTCCATTCGAGCCACGTTCACTCGACATTCGCTCAACATTGACTCGAGCGAGCCACAGAACCTAGCGTTCACTCAAGCCAATGTTCATTTGATTGTTCACTCAAGGCGCACTTGACACTCTGCTCGAGCGAAGTACGCAGTTTTTGCCAAATTAGGTTTCCAGCGCCACTTGCTATATATATGTCATGTTTGACATGTCTTGGACTACTGAAGCATATTTTTGAGAGAAAACAATTATCTAGTGAGTGCATATTGTGTGTGAGAGCAAAAGGCCCTAGAGAGTGTGAGTTGAGAGTGAGTAATTGTAATCTCCTCTAGCTAGTAAGATTTATGCTGTTTTGTGGACACATGCAATTTGCCGAACCACATATATTGTGCATCGTGTGCTCGATTGTGTTGCCTTTGTTTTATTTGTCATTGTTGGTGTGTGTGGTTTACACATCATTACACAACAACTGGTATCAAGAGTCAAGGTCGGATCTGAAGGAGAATGATGGCTGAAGATCAAATGAAAGCACACGGGATTGAGAAGTTTGATGATACTGATTTTGGGTACTGGAAGATGCAGATCGAGGACTGTCTCTATGGGATGAGGCTCTATCTTCCACTGTTGGAAAAGAAGCTGGAGAGCATGAATGATGCTGATTGGAATTTGTTGGATCGACAGGTTCTGGGGGTTATTCGGCTAACATTTCCATAACAGTGGCACATAATGTCAGTAAGGAGAGAATCACGGCGGATATCATGACGACTTTGTTAGATATATATGAAAAGCCATCGGCGAACAATAAGGTGCACTTGATGAAGAAATTGTTCAATCTGAAGATATCAGAATGCATGTCTGTAGCCCAACACTTGAATGAATTCAATATGATCACAAATTAACTATCTTCTGTAGAGATTGAGTTTGATGATGAGATTAGAGGATTGATTCTATTGGCATCGTTGCCAAATAGTTGAGAGACCATGATGATGGATGTGAGTAGTTCAGCCGGAAAGTCAAAACTGAACTAAGATGACATACGTGACATGGCCCTTGCTAAAGAGGAGAGACTCGGATGAGTCCTCGGGTTCAGGATTTGCCCTGAATGTTAACAATAGGGGCAGAGGACATGACAGATTAAGCTCCAAGAGCAAGGGGAAGAGTAAGATGAAATCTGAGTAGCAAATCACATGCTGGAGTTGCGGCAAGCAGGGCCGCATTAAGAGAAACTGCAGGAATCAAGAAAGTGCTGAGGATGATGCTGTGAACATAGTGGTAGAAGAAATTCATGATGCCTTACTTCTTGCAGCGCACAGTCTGATCAATGATTGTGTGTTGGATTAAGGGTTTTCGTTCCATAGCACCTCACATTGAAAAATCATGCAGAATTATGTTGCTGGATATTTTGGAAAGATGTATGCGGCTGATGAGAGGCACTGGATGTAGTGGGAGTGGGTGGTGCATCACACTTTCAAATAAGAGCGTGTGGACTTCACAGCAAGTCAGACACGTTCCAGATCTGAAGAAAAACTTGATCTTTGTGGGACAGCTTGATGATAGCGATTTTGTAGTAGCGTTCTTTGAAGGAGCATGGAGGATCACTAAGGGTGCACTGGTCCTAGAGCATGGTAAGAGATCCAATTTTTTGTATTTAACATCAGGGTCCAATGATGTGCAGGAAAATACAAGAGTACAAAAATGCAGGCTTGATCGTGCAAAACATGCAAGGAAGCCAAAGGGAATCAACTTTGTTGTTCCTCATGAAAGCCTGGAAAAGTTGGCTATGGTTGCCAAGATCGGTTTGAGACCTGATACTCCTGGTGCAGTGGGAGTTGTGAGTCGCCCAGTGGATGTGTTGACTAAGGGCGATGTACATGGAAGTTGTGAGCTGCAGAGATGAGAGGGCTTAACTGAAAACAATAGCTGGCATGTGGAGACCCCAGTCTCCAAGTGGGAGATTGTTGGGGTGTATGTAGAGACTGGTTTTGAAGCTGAAAAAGTGTTTGCTGAAATTTGGCTTGACAGTTCGCTCGAGCCAAGTTAGCTCGACACCAGCTTGACACTGGCTCGAGCGAATTCGCAACCCAAGAGTTCACTCGAGTACCTCTCGACACTTCGCTCAAGCAAGACACAAACCTTAGTGTTCGCTCAACCGTCGTTCAACACCCCGCTCGAGCCAATGTTCATTTGGTTGTTCGCTCGAGGCGCACTCGACACACCACTTGAATGAAGTACATAGTTTTTGTCAAATTAGGTTTCCAAGTGCCACTTGCGATATATAGGTCATGTTTGACATGTCTTGGACGGCTGAAGCATATTTTTGAGATAGAACAATTGTCTAATGAGTGTATATTGTGTGAGAGGGAAAAAGCCCATAGAGAGTGTGAGTTGAGAGTGAGTGATTGAAATCTCCTCTAATTAGTAAGATTTCTGCAGCTCTGTGGACGTAAACAGTTTGCCGAACCACATATATTGTAATGTGCTCGATTCTGTTGCTTTTGTTTTATTTGCCATTGTTGTGTGTGGTTTGCACATCATTACACAACAGATCTGGGCTACCCCGTGGTTGACAAAGTTCTTTGGCTGCCCATATCCATACTTTGGCCCCTATGGACAACCCATGTCAAGTCAGAGTGGCGGCTAGAATATTCTAACCTCCATGGTGGTTTGATTATGGCCACTTGAAGTGACCGAAAAAATATAGTCGCTTGTTGGGCCACAAACCATGGGCAGCTTAGATTGAGGTGTCGTGGTGGTCAAAAGAAATATTTGCTAGTTTGTTTATCATTACACCCTCCAAATATATGATATTTTCATATCAACTAATACATATGTATATATATTTATAAAGTATTGATACTAGTTTTTCTATAACTATTATAAGTTATATAGATTGAAAGTAATTATATGCATCAGTCATTATTCATTTTCACACCCCACACCTATAGTTTTTTTTAGAGGATGTGGGGTTGTTTTTTATAGGGTGTGGAGTGTGAAGTAGTGAATAGTAGCTGATCAGAAGAATTTTTCATAGATAGATGAACCTGTTTGGATATAAAAACACTCTCAACCCATCTCATATCATCATTACAACTTTTCTAAATTTCTATACAAAATATAACAAACAATTCAACTTTTTCAAATTTCAAAACAATAATAATATTTAAAAAATAAGATTTAACAATATTTTATTCAACTTATCTAAAATTATCTCACCTCAACTAACTATCCAAACGATATTTTAGTTATAGGTTTATAATTTATACATTCAACACATTGTTGATGTGGAAACTTTGCATCAATAACATAAAAACAGTTAATATTTTAATGACTTTTTATGATTGTAATGATTCCATAGTCAATGATATATTTGTACAAAGATTTATAAGTGACTGAACTCAAAAGGTGAAGAAAATAAAACTTAAAAGAATGGTTTTGGGCAATGTTTTGAATTTTGTTTCCGTGGTCGCTCCAGCTGAGATACTGGAATCGAATATTTAAGTATAGGTACATTTCGGTGTACCGTTTCGTAATAGTCATTACATTGATAAATTATATGTGTATATAATTATATATATACATAGCATAGTCCAAATCTTAAAAATATCATTACAAATCTTAAAAATATAATATAAAATGTAGAGAGAGAGTATACTCAAAAGCTGTTCGAAAGCGAAGTGTAAGAAATGGGCACCCATAGTGGTCACCCTTTCCCTTTCTCTTAGGAGTTATGAAGTGGCTCTTAAGCCACTTCATGAGACTTGATGGTTGGCCCTTAATGGTCAGCCGGGGGTTACACTTAGAGGGGTTATTTATATAACCCCTCCTCCTTTGGATGAATAACTTGCATCAAGAACGATCTCTCTCTCAAATGGTTCTCTCTAGTCACAACATCTAACCTGTGGAACATATGAGTGTTGCTTTGGTATTACCACGTAACATGCTTTGGTATTACCACGTAGTATACTCCACCATATGTGAAGATTGTGGATGAAAAAAGACGCTGGAGAATCCATGGAGCTACCGCACTAGATTTACGATTTACCAACGAGGTAATAGCGCTTCCGCTACGTATTCTGATCTAATATTTCTAACATTGATATCAGAGCAATTAACCATTGTTCCCGATTCATGTTTGGCGTGTATGTTGTGATTTCATTCACTGGATTTTTTTTTTCTATGCACGATGAGAATTTTTTTTTCTCTTGATAACCTTGGCCACCTGAGAGGTGGTGGCACACCTTGGTGTCAGGCCATACAAGATAGCAACTTTGCATGGATGCACTGTGCTCACCACATGAGTATACTGAACACCATAGGTAATGGGAGAACCTTGGTGCTGTGCGCTCTAGAGGGTAGCGGCGTCCACCTGAGGTGTAGCGCACTGACCAAATGGGATTGGTACACCTCGCTGCAACTATGCATACTCATGAGCCAGCGAAGATTCCTCGTAACATGTTTTGCTGCACGCAAAGCTATGCGCACTGTGGTGGTGTAGCAGACAAAACGGCATGCACCAACAGGGTGCCACCACCGCAGCACACACGAAGGGTTGCAGCACGTGACAATTTGCCACAAGGTGCAGAGCACTTAGAGGTGCAAGAAGCACCTAGGAGCAGCATGGCCGCCTCTGCTACATGCAGAGCTATGAGCGCCTCAACGGAGGTGCTGTCCTCTGATGCTTGTAGAGCAACGCGCACCATGGTGGTGTTGCGAGCTCTACTGCTCACAGAGCACGACAACTCCATTTTTTTGGTGTTGTGAAGTGCTACTCGAAAAGCTTCGAGACACCAAATGGATGCTACGTTGCACAAGGCGTTGCGCACACCAACTGGGTCATCTTCCCCAGCGCTGCTTGTGGCAGCTGAAGACAACATGCTGCCCAGTTTCGTTGTGAAGAAGCAACACCTCAGAAACGCTACCATGGCACAGTGCAGCGTGGGGGCGATGCTGCCACAACTCAGTGCCTTTGCCAGGAGCTTTGGAATCTCGGTTAATGGCCACCGCACTGCAACAGGTGGCGGTTACAAGCAGCTAATAAAAAAAATTATCTTCCGTTACAAGAACACTGTAACTGTTGGGAGAAAAAAGAAGCACAGTGTATTATTTTTAAATCATCTTTGGCTTTTGATAAATTTGGGTTGTGGGCTGTAAAACAAGTGGGTTTTTTTATTAGCTCAAGTTTTTAGGCCCGTCCCATGTAACTTTAACTTTTTCCCAACAAAACAAAAACAAGTTTAGTTTGGTTTAAAATATCTTTGAGTTGAGAACCTGTTTTAGGCTTATACTGATTTGGGCCATTTTTTAGAAAATCCGGCCCGTATCATATCCTGTTAAGGGTGCTTGTGGACTGGGTTGTGAGCCCAACAGGCATAGGCCCGCTTTGCAGCTGAGCACCCAAGGGGGTGCGGTCCATTGGCTATCTATGAACAGTGACTTTTGACAATATGCTTGGGTGGTGTTTTGAACCCAAGACCTCACACACAAGGGCTATAAGCCCAATCATTGGGCTAGAACTTATTGTTAGTGTGTGTTGATTTTATTTACTAATTCAGCATGTCTTTGTGGAATAAAATATTTATATTTTTCTAAAATATATTTTTTGCATGTGCTTGTTTTTTCTGAAAAATAGAGATGAGGAAAAATAGAAAGAGGAATACAATTCTCTCACCCTTCTCTTCTCCTAGCAAGAAGAGAAAACAAAAACTAAGAATTCGCAAGCACAAGTTGAAGTTGTAATAGCATTGGGTAAACATATATGAAATTTAATTGTAAAAATACGATATTAAATGGGCATTTAGAAGAGGGAGAGTTTTCCTTCATGACCTAGGAAGATCTTATCAACAAATGCACGGTGACACAAGTTGTATGAAAGTAGGACCAACCACCACAATACCTTCATCTTTATGTTTTCCCTTTCCTCTATTGATCGATTTATTTAGTCTTAGGGTTTCTTTCTCTGTAATGTTAAATCCCAAACAAGAAGAAAACTCAGCTTTATATAGATAGCTTCTTCGAGAAAGAAGAAGCAGATGGTTCTGTGGTGGGGGGTCTGGGTGTTTGTTGGTGTAACAATCCGGGCCAATAATTCTAAAGTCGAGATATTGATAATTTTTTAGTGTATTTAATGGACCATATTGAATAAGCCCAAGAGCGATAAATTATTGAAATTGATTAGAAGTTCTAATTAAGCTTAATAACTAGATTAAATCACATTTATTATTTATTGAATGAGTTAAACTCATCTTACAATTTAAAGATCGGCCATTAGAAATTTATTTCAATTTAAATTTATCACTGATTGAAGTCCCTTATGCAGTCTCAGTCACTGCCAATCTTACATTGAATGAACTACAAGATTATGTTTCTAAATTCAAACTCTTTTATTGAATGATCATGACCGAGTCCAACTCGAACTCAAACTCGAACTCGTCGGCATCCTTTTCCAATGGGGATACAACTCTAAAAGTCATCTTCACGTTAAAACTCTCTAATTGAGTCCAACTTAAACTGGTTGTCATCCTCTCCCAAATCTCTATATAAATATCTCCCTTCCTTGTGTTATTAAAAAAAAAAAAACATAAAACTCCCAATCCAGCACTGTGATCGATTTTATGTCAAGAATTTTAGAAAGCAACACTACAAGATAAGTAGCTTGGTGATAAATTAGGATTAACATACGTTAGACAATTATATATATTATTATTAAAGCCAATTCTTTAGAAGCCGGTGTTTACGTATCACGCATGTCATGATATTTGAAAGCACATCATTCATCATATTTCATTCCATATATTATAGTTATGTATGTATCATGCATCTCACGTTGCATAAGACACGTAAGTTTTCATAAAATCAAGTGTAAGATAAGCTTAGTGCAATTAATAAGACGGCCATTAGATGCATGGTACCAATGTGATTTATGAGTGAACATGCAAGCCACAAATCTAAGTGTGGTCTACCATAGTATAATAGAATACTATTAGTGGCTCCCCTTCAGGCCCCAGGATTTGGGGTCATGCATAACCTTGCACACAGGGTTACGTGTATGGGCCAGTAAGATTAGTATGATAAGTCAGATAATTCAAGACCAATCATGCATTGCATAAACATATGTATGAATGTTCATGATTTTAAGTTCTCAGAATGAAATCTTTTATGAAAAACCTTATTTTAAGTATGTTTAAGTTATGATGAGTTTCTTACTGAGTCATCGACTCATTTTAAGTTTTTTTTTTTATATTTTTAAACCACCCCTTATGAAAATACTTATGAAAGTAGAGCTGCAAGACGGAACTTAGTTCAGATAGGCGTGTCAGTGGCCTAGATCATGTACAAAGATTCTAAGTTATGATTTTTTTAAGGCACAGATTTTGAGAAATTTGAATGCTTTCGTGCACTCTCATTTATGATTTCAATATTTTAATACAAAAAGACTCTATTCATTATAAGGAATCTTTGTATTTGGCGCTTCTTTAAGAATAAATATTTTTAAGTCAAGTTCAGTAGTAGCACTCCAGCTCTCGAGAATTTCTAATAGTGACTTTATTTATTTATTTGATAGGAAATAGACAGCATTTCATTCCATAAAGAAGTTACATCTGTGACCCAAAATTACAAGCCAAACTAACTCTTACTGTAAGCTCCCAGTACACAAATAGCTTTGAGACGGAATTGTCTAAACTTCAAAAACTCTCAAAAGAGAGTATCAATCTCTGTATAAAACAAAGGTAGAATAACCCGAATCACAACTCCATCCTCCAAAAGAGGAGAAGTAAACACCACACCCATCCTCCTAACCTGAAGAGTGAGAAACCAACACTGCTATGGACATAAGTTCAATAGCCTATTTTACATTATTTTTCCTACAAATAAAAACCAACAAACAAACACCAGCAAAACACACCGATATAAAATAAAAAATACAAATAAAACCATTGAAACACACCAACAAATAGGATCGGGAAACACAAAAGGGGAAGCAGCAGTGGTGCGTGTCATGGCATTGGGAAACACTGGGAAGGAGTTGTTTGGTTGATCAAGACGTTGCGAGAGTCACTAGGCCCTGAGCTACCACGCATGGCGTCGACAGAAGATGAATCGCGGTGGCAGAAGTGCACCACGCGTTTCCTTTAAACCGCACGTCGACGCAACGCTTGGGGAGTGGGGTGTTATAATTGGTGCTTCAATCTTTTTGGGTGTTTGTTGCCTATCCATAAACATTTGCAAATTCAAAAAGAAAAGAACAAGATT
>QEOT01003279.1:300155-336387 GCA_003123785.1 Pterocarya stenoptera
AAAAAAAAAAAAAAAAAGGATTTCAAAATATGTTTTTTTTAATAGTAAACTCCATCTTTCTCAATAAGATTACATTATACTTATTTGCCTTATATCTATATATGGTATTACTAAATTCTTTTTTCTTTTTTTTTTATTTGAATCAAACAGAGCACATTTCATTACTTGAGTAGAAATATCAGCAAGTACAAAAGGATGAATATCCATAGAATTTTGTTATACATCAGTTATTATTCACTCTAAATCTGACAAATTTTTCTTTTTATTTTTTATTTTTTATATGGTGTAGGTGTGAGATAATGAATAATGACTGATGAAAAAAAGTTCTTCATATCCATATGTACATCCTTCATAAATACCACATCATCATGTAAAATAAGAGTTCATTTTGCCAGATTATCAGCCACCTGGTTAGCAAATCGCTTAACATGAATAAAAGACCATTCCTAAAAGGATGAGAGCATCATTTTGATGTTTAAAATGATATGACCACAGCTGCTAAAATCTTCATCCGCTCTCATAATGGCATCTACAATTTGCCTTGCATCTCCTTCAAAGATCACCTTTATAAATCCCAATTCCAAACAAAAACACACAGCTACAAAAGCTCCCCAAGCTTCAGCATTTTGAGGAGACAAACAACCAAGTTTAGGAAGTTGTCTGGAAGCTCTAACCTGACCCTTGTAATCTTATGCCCCCATCTAATAATATAATTTATTAACTTTATTTTATAGACTAAAAATTTATATTTTTTAAAAGTCAATCGACAAAGTGGGGTGGATCTAAAAGAGAGACAAGGCCGATTAACTAGTCTGTGTTAAGAGAACCAGTAGGTCTAGATAATAGGTGGCTCATAACCAAGCCGGTAAGGAAATTGGCTAAAAATCTGTCCGTTAACCCAGGCGAGAAGAGATTGATTTAAGGTTGTGGAAAGGATGAATGATTTAACTTTTTTCTAAATTTTTTGTAATCAAAACGCCGCACAATTTGAAGACTGATTCCCCCCAACACACCCCTTCTTCCCCCCCGGGGCGGTGCCGGGAAATCTCTTCTCCCCCGAGCACCTCCCCCACCCCATCGTGCGAATCTTTCCCCCTCAAACATTAAAAAGGGATGACAAATCATAGGCATACCCAAAGACACTTCCTAGGAGGCTAGCCAAGGCAAACTAATAGACAACTTCAAGGTACAAAACCCAGTAGTCACCCACCACAGGGATGATGGGCAGGAATGGTGGCACATAGAACTTGACTTTGAGCGTAGCTTCATCACTGTTGGGGTCAGCCTTGTATGTAGTGCCCTCTATGTAGCCTATTCTGTCGTGATTCCATGTCTCATTGAGCACATGCATGCACTATCCCATCTTCTTTCAAAGCGTTTGTAGCCCTTGTATTCACACCATTCTTAAGCTGGAAACTTGATGAGAATAAGGCTATTTAAGGGCTTTTGCATATTTGGGCTGTTGCTTTAGATGAGGTATGGAGGGCGTTGTTGGGATGTAGTACTGTGATGGGAAGTGAGACGTAGAGAACTATGAGCCTTTCATTTGTTGTGCGTAAATTGGGGCTTACATTTCAAACACGCATTTAGGTTAGCAAAAGGAAAAAAAACATGGTGTCTTGTGTGAGGCCTCTGTACAGAAGAACCCATCCTAGAATACTCATCTATAAATATAATGTGAATCAATATTAAGAGGCTTAATTAGATGAGGTTTGATTGGATGGTGAGAAATGGAGCTTCTTTGCTCTTACCAAATGGATAGGAATCATAGCCAAAATTGTTATGGGCCATGACAGTTGTAAGATCAGCAAATGATAATCTTTTATTATTGAGACTCAATTACAAGGGAGTAATATCATAATAAAAAATGACATACTTAAACTATGGTCTCTAGCCTAGAAAATTAAAGCAGTAAAAGGTAAAATCCATTTTCTAATTGTTGATGCATTTTTTTGGTATAGGTTGGAAAGGAAGAATGAGCCATCCTTAAATGGACTGGGCCACGATGATGGCTAGAGCATCGATATAGTGCCCTTGTATTCATCCATAAAAGTAAACAATAAATGAAATATAAATGAGAAAGACATGCAGATTTACTGGATTCAGCATAAAGCCTACGTCCATAGAGTGTTTGGAGGAAAAATTCACTATGCTTGGTGGTTTGTACAGTCTCTGACTACCTTACACATCTCTCAATACAATAAGAGTAGAAGAATGGAGGCTTAGATCCCTCTTGACTAAAGAAACAAGAGGATGTCTTTGGAGTCCCTAAGATGAAGGTAGAAGAAGTCCATAGTAGTCGTGCTGGTGTCTATAGGGAGATCACCTTTATCGAGTCCTCTGGAGAGTGGTTAGTGAGATGTCAACTTCATGTCCCTATCACCTTTTCCCTTCACATTTCTAACTTGACTTCCAGTGCTTTCCTCTCCCATAGCTCTTGTCTTATTTTTCTCTTCCTTATACCTTTGATTATTGGGTTTGGAATAGTCTATTTTGTACTCTAACAAATGCCCACGATTCTTGAGGCTGATCTGTCTAACAAGAAAGCCATGGAAATCTTCCAATTAATCAAAATAAATATGGTTAGTGAAAATTGCAGGACGATAAATATCGAAAACTTGTCTCTAGTTTTTCCTTATAGTGTGACTCAACAAGGGTCTTCGTGGGTGGACCTCAAAGAGACATGTAAATCTTGGCAAGGGTCATAGGGGATGGACCTCTAGGATGCATCTTTGTGTGAACATATACTGGATGACTGAGTGTACTGATGGTTGTATGTGACTATTTAGCAAACATCGTGGAATGGCATATTTTCGTTTCCGTTTTCGTTTTTGCTGGCACAAGTAGACTTTTTGCCTGTTGAGGCGATTTTGTGCCAGTGTTGTTGTATTGGTGTTAGTTTTAAAGTTTGTTTGTTGTAACCTGAATTTAAGTGATCAGGAGCACGTCGATTAACTGATCAGGGAGCACGTCGAGTCCCTCGGTCCACCTTAGGCAGTTGCCAAGTCAGTTGACTCATTCTCAAAGGCAATCCACGCGAAACCATTATGAAGCTCAGAGGCTCATTCCCAAAGGAAACCCACTGGTGGCAGTTTGGCGAGAGTGTCAACCCCGATCACATGCACATTCCTAAGATCTCGTGTTGCTATAGCGGGAGGCATTGTTTAACTACATACTTGAGGTGCGAGTGGTATCCCTAATTGCATGCACATTGCACACACTTGGCTTGGTAGAGGTGCTAGAGATTAGCTCAACCGCCTCCCAGGTTAGGCAAGCCCCAATCTCATAAGCGTGGGTTGCCTTTCTTCACCTAAATAGGTGTGAGCATTTAACACTGATTGTGTGCACACTGCTAATATTCACCTTAGTAGAGGTGCGGGAGATGTCTGACTACTCTTTAGGTTAGGTTACCTCAATTATGTGAGAGTGGCTACCCTTTCGTCACCTAGATGGGTGGGAGTGTTTACTTCGATCGCATGTGAGTTTTTAATACTCGACTTGTAAGCAAGTGGGAGGAGTGCTCGAATGCATTGCTCCTACTGGAGACATACTCAACAACAATGTTGTGGAGAGAGCGAGGCTCCACCGCATTGCGGTGGTGGGATATAGTGCTCGATCACACTGCTCTATAGGAGATGTGCTCAACTGCACTGCTACGAAGGAGGTGAGTCTCCACCATGCTGTTGTGGCGGGATGCAGTGCTCGACCTGCTCCTGCGAGAGATGTACTTGACCGTGCTACTCCAGTGAGAGGCAGTGCTTGACCGCTTTTCTCCCACGGGAGATGTAATCAACCACGCTATTGTAGAGTGAGGCTCTACAGTGCTGCTGCGGTGGGACACAATACTTGACTACTCTGCTCCTGCAGGAGATGTATTCGACAGCATTGTTGTAGCGAATGCACGCTTGCTGCTACGATAGAAGGAGTTGTTTGACTATATTGCTCTAGTGGGAGGCATGTTTGACCCGCGCTGTTGTAGCAGAAGGCGCGCCTAACTAACCGCGCTGAGAAGTTTTCACAAAAAACCAAACTGGTTAGTGTAGATAATCCAAATCACAAGTTTTAAACTTGCAAACCTAAGTATTGTTGCTAGTTTGAAGGCTTGAAGCGAAATGGTGACGCTTGAGGGCAGTCCTACCTTTGTGATGATGAAGATCCGGCACACCCAAGCGAGTGCTCTAAGACAGTTCGTTCTGGTGATGATAAGGGGTTAAGGTGCCCAATGGGAGCTCGAGGGTGACCCCACAGTCGGTTTTCCAAACCAGGTGGATGATTCCCAAGCTTCTTTTCTAGTGGTGATTGATTGCCCTTGTGCATCCTTTTTCCAAGCTTATTATTTGGTGGTGGTTGACCTACATCGTGCATCATTTTTGTCTTGTTTACTTGTTTTAGGGCTCTTATTTGGGGTGTGGATCATCTGAACCTACCTTTCATTGTGGTTGGCAAGCAAAGTGTGTTCCAGGCACATGTAGCCACTGCTTCAAACTCTTGCTTGACTGATATGGATCGCTGCTGAGTGACTTTTACATAGTGGAGTTTAATTGTCCCTGAAAATTTTTTATATAAAGGAGATTGTCCATTTTCGAGTAGGTTTTGTTTTGCTTACACGAGGACTCATGGTTACACTCAGAATGCATGTGCATTGTTGATTAAGATCAGTGAGCGAAGCACACCACTTACCTATTTGCCTGTCTCTATGTTCCCATATTGTGGTTCTTTAGGAGTTTCTTGGAGATCCAAGGGGTTTTGTAGGGGAAAATCTTGAAAACTAATTTTTGTTAGTATAAATAAATTTAAATAGTAAGGTATAAATAAGCAAACCCGAGCTATTTGACTACTGCTTTCAAAGATTTTCCTCTTCCGAGCGATTTTTGGTTAGCACGGATTGTTCACCGTTGAGTGACTTTTGCTATGAGTTTGCACCACTTGCGTTCTTGGTCGTAGCCTCATTGCTTACTCATGATCCTTTTCTTTCAAGACAAACATAATTTCTTGCCTCAAATTTTTGTTGCTCAGAATGGGCTAGTGCTCACCCCATCTTTCCATTAACAATAACAGTAGCACCTTGCACATTAATAAAGCCACTTACTCCTCAGCAATGTGGCGTGAGTTTGCCACCCTCAATGATGCTTCATGGAGCCAACTCTCTATGTTTCTATTACCCATGGCATGTTGAGGGTTAAGCTCATGGTGACGATGAATGCCTAGGTACAAGCTGCTTCCACGTGATGTAGTGGACAGGCATGGTGCTGCTTTGTGGGGCGTCACGATTTGAGATGGTGGTGAGCTGATGCTTCATTGTTCCTTGCCTGGGCATTGGTGGCCAACTTCCATAGTGGGAGAGCTAAAGTTTGCTTTCCATCCCCTGTACGGGGCACAAGCGAAGCTCACCCTCTTGAGTTTTTATAGTGGCGGTCTCCTTGGATGAGCTTACACGAGGAAAATCTCATGGGAGCTAGGCGTTGGAACTTGAACTGTTCGTTGGCAACTACGAGCAACACAATGCAAGGTAGTGGCGATTAGATTGCTCGCACCTCTAGCCGAGTGCTTCGTGAATTGTGGTGTTAAAGGAAACTATTACTTGCAAGGTGCTCGCCACGTTACGTGCATGGTCATGCGCAGGTGGACTTGAGTGGTGTTCCAATGAGCATCGTAGTTCTTCATGGTGGCAAGCTTATGTTTGGCATTGCGAGCCAGCCCCAAACTAGTGCTCTTGATCTCCGCGATGTTGAGCTATGGTTCCAGCCATGTAAGCCATAGTGGGCGAGTAATGAGGCTCACTTCCTGGTTGGCAGGCTCTTTGCTGGCCACGGGGAAGGCGAGCTGCCGTGGGAAAAATGCTTGCCCAATGTCTTCCGTCCATGGTGAGTCCCTCTCGGTTGGCAGAATCGTTGCTCATCATGGGGTGGCAAATTGCCGTGGGCAAGTCTAGTGCTTGTCCATAGTCACCATTTCCTTGTCCGCCATGGCGAGCGGCGAGCTACAGTGATAATGGATGCTCAGGTGACAGACACATTCTACGATGGTGCATTGGTTAGGGATCAACACATGCATGGTGCTAGAGTTTACATAAAAAGGTCATGCCTATCCATGTGATGACAAGGCCCTTGGTAGGTAGCCAACTATATGAGCTGACAAGATGCCAATCTCTCCACGTTCAAAGGCCTAGACATGTTGTGCATGGCACGTATGCTAGCTTTTAGCTAGACCACTATGCCTTTTTGCTAATGAAATGATCATCGACCTTATGTGGGTGAGCTGTAGTCTTATTCAAAACGGCCACTTAGCATCATTTGGCTTCAAGCTCTTCCACTGTGAACGAGCTTGCTTTAGTCAGGATGTAGCTTTAATGGGCAATCACTCTAAGTTTGCCATGATAAAGGAGTTTTTCGTGGGCAATGTCTCAATGGATTTTTTTAGTTTAGTGGTGTAGATTGGTGACAATTGATCTGTCGAGTTGCCCTGTTTTGGTTGCTTATGTCAGAAGAATAACGAAAAGGGTCTTCCCCTACGATGGTTCAACCTCGATTCTTCGTTGGTGGTCAACGCAAGCCATTATACCTCCTTTGGGCTAGGCTTCATGGCGGAAAGGGACTTGTTGCGGTGGAAAGTTACTGTCGTGGTGCATGTTGGGAACTGAGATGCTTTACATGTATTTATGGTGCAATGCCACAAGAGTTTCACCTCTGGTTGTTGGTGGCTGCATAGGGTGGCGTTGGTTGACTGTGGCGGAGTCTAACTTACTAGGCTGGCAGAGTCTTGGCTGTCAGCTAGTTCCAGTTGTCAGTGTTCGTGGCTATCAGTGTCCTCCTGCATCATGTACTGGCGGCAATTTTTTTGCCACGCCCATCTCGATGCAGGTTCATGTCTACGCCCCTCGTGTGTGGCATGGGGGGCGAGCATCTTGCTTGCCCAGTACTTCTATGGTACGGGGAGGATTTGTCCACCACTCAAAGCATGGTGGGGAGCTTCAAGCTCGCCCTCTAGGAATGGTGGTAAGCTCTGACCTTGCCTGAAAACTAGTTTAGGTGTCGTCGTGTGAGGCTTGACCGGTGAGGAGCTAGGACTCTCGCCCCCTGTACACATCCTCGTGCTTGTGTTTTTGCGTGCCCATTGTCATTAGACCGGAGGGAAAGGTCCATCCAGCGTTCTATACCTAGTCTCGTTTGTGTGTTTCAATGTGGCAGACAAGCACCTGACCGCCTTGGACTATTGGCGAGGTCTAATACAACCAGCCTTTGTGGTGTGTGGAGGCGAGGGATGGTGGAAAGGGTCTTGTCGTCATTCTCTACCTAGTCTAGTGTAGTGAACGGGAGCTTGCTCCCGATGAGAGGACATTGGGGCATCTGTGCCCACCTTTGTAAGACTTCTACCCACTATATGTGTCTGGTAGGCTCCATCCCACCAACCTCTAGGGCTCTGGCCAATCGTGGACCTACATGAAATGTTCTGCCAACCCCATTTGGGTAGGTATAGCCATGAGGGCGATGCCTAGCCTGTCATCTTCCGAGGGATGCAGTGGCGAGGAACACTCCCCAGGCATAAGGTGATGGGAGAAATGAGGAGTTTTGGTTGTCATATGAGGCTAGGCTAGTAGGGTTGTGGCTCTCAGCAGATTCTGGCTTGGTCTAAGGCCATCGAAGTCCTCACATCGCCACAAGCAAGCTGCATGCTCGCCCACCTATTCGCAAGGTTGAGGCACCATGCACAGCAACGTGCACAATGCACACCATGCAACCCAACTCTATCTTTTTCTTTCTTTTCTTTAGTAATTGATAAAAGAAATACCAGACGAAAAGAAGCATGACATAAGAGAAACTTATCTACATTTCTGGATGAGGTCTTGTGAGCCAGACGATTGTTCCCATAGTTGACGTCAAACTGTTGATGCATTTTTTGGTATAGACCGTAAAGAGAGAAGGAGCCATCCTTGGATAGACCAACCCACGATAAGGTTCCTTTGCGTTCATTCATGAAAGTAAATAATAAATGAAATATAAATGAGAGAGCAATACACAGATTTACTTGGTTAAGCCTAAAGCCTACGTTCGTGGGGTGTTTGATAGGGAAAATTCACTATACTTGGTGGTTTGTATAGTCTCTCATAGCTTCAGATATCTCTCAGTACAGTAGGGGAGTAGAACAATGGAGGTTGAGGTTCCTCTTAACTAGAGGAAGAAGATGATGTCTCTGGAGTCCCCAAGATGAAGGTAGAAGAAGCTCCTTAACAGCCGTGCTGGTGTCTATAGGACGATGCCTTTTTATCGAGGCCTCTCGAAGTAGTTGGTGAGATGTCAGCTTCATGTCTCTGTCACATTTTTCCTTTGTGTCTGACTTGACTTTCTTTCCTTTCCTCTCTCTCTCTCAGCTCTTGTATTGTCTTTCCCTTCCTTGTGACTTTCATAATAGTCACCCAATGGGCTAGGACTAGTTTATTTTTTACCCTAACACAAACCTTGCCTTCTAGGAGTGTTGCATTTGTCTAATTGTTAGGGCCTAACTCCCAATAGATATGGGATTTTATGATATTGTTTGTATTTTAATATGCAGCACAAAAATATTCTAAGAAGAAATATTTAGTGAGCAGCTAGATATAATGAACATTGGTTAATGCATTACAATAAATGGATTTTAGAAACAATAGTTATTTCAGCCACTTAACACATGCAATCCTTCCCACGCCGGGTTGGTTCTTCACAGTTCTGTTTACACAACAAGAATTGGGAAATAAATGGAAATGGGGATGATTCTAGTGAGAACTTTCATCCTTGCACAAAACATAGGGAGGTCTTTTTATCCAGAAGTACTCCCGAAGTGGACTGCTAATTATTATATAAAAATCAAAATCATCATTTTCTTAGTATTGTTGGTTTGAATTCCCTTTATATGTATATATATAGAGAGAGATAGAGAGATAACTATATGTATATATATATATACTATTGTTATTCATCAGGAAAAAGCTTTAGCAGGAGGAACTTCATGCTCCAAAGTCCATTATGTTTCAACACCTTACGACCCATATGCTAAACCAATTTCTTCTAAAACTACTCAGTATTTTCTTCCTGCTTCAAGCTGTCTCTTGTTTCAAATGCTTACTTAGAAAGTGAGCCTGCTTCATCTCTAGAAATTGACAATAGGTCCAGGCTCTTGATTTGTCATCCGATGAGCTTCACGTGGCGACCCTACAAGCATGGTATTTAAGAGATGCCCTAAATCTTGTATGATTGGTTGACAAGGTTGATGAAAAGGGCCCTTGCTACTTATTGCTGTTGTGAAAATGCATCAAAGATAGTATCTGATCTGATCTCCATGTGATGCGACATTCTGACGTTACGGCAGGGCAACGTGCTTCGGGCAGAACCGTCAAATCCCCACCGATTTGCAAGACAATTTTGTTTTGACCAATTCATTCCAACACCCGGTCACGACGTCAAGCACGTCATCTTTAACCTTTCGGAACTGGCGGGGTACTGGGCACATATGATGAGAAAAGGCACCGGGGTTGCTTTCGTGATAATGCCGGATGACAGAAAGGGCAAGATTTGAGATGATCCTTACTACTTTAGGTAGTATTCTTACCATTAAACCTGCATCATTTGCTTCAACTATTTCAACCCCTTTCGACCCATATGCTAAACCAATTTCTTTTAAAACTACTCAATATTTTCTTCTTGCTTCAAAACTAAGTACATCAAAAAACTATACTCGTGAAACCTGTTTTATATTGAACCTAATAGGTCAATATATACAAATCCATTCAAGATCATATTTGTGTGGCCAGATAAAAAGATAAGGTCATGATACGCCCCTTCATTGAATATACCTACCGGACCAAAAAGATTACATTCCTGGAAATTTGTTTCTTGTAACAATCTAAAATACTCGTTAAAAAATGTATTGGTATTTTTTTTATTGGTATGTCGGTGTTGGTATTTTTTACATTAGTGTATTGATATTTTTTTATTTTTTAAAGATATTTAAAATAAAAAACAAAAAAGAAAATAAAAATACAATTTGCACTAGAGTTCACATTGGATTCCCCATAAAATTTCCTATAATTTAGCTAAAAATTGCATTCCTTAAAACTTTTTCTTAAATTTAACTCATCTTTAAAAAACCTTTTATATCCCATTCGCCATCCCTATCTCTATTCTATTAAAATAATATTTCTCTATTCTTTCTTTATTACTTTTTTCTCTCACTTCTATTTACAAATTTAACTACTCAATATTTTTTCTTATATTTTGAACTATTACTCTAATGAATATTTTAGATAGAATTTAAATTATTTTTAATATTTTTAAAATATTATTTTTTTATATTTTCGGAGTTATTTAAATTATTTTAAAACTATTATTTAAAATTATAATAAATATGAATATAAGAGAAAGTGTAGATGATTGGAATAAGAATTAATTTAATTAAAATGAATAAAATATTGATAAAAGTGATTTGGGGAATGAATAGTGGTTCCTCAAATATGGAGAGCCACTATTCATTCCCTAAACATTTCCCCTAAAATGGGGAACCGGATGGGGAGGGATTTTTAGACAAAATTCTATAATTATCTCTAAATTATAGGGATGGGGGAGGGATGGAGAACTGAATGAGGATGCTCTAAGTGGACAAATTTAAAGGACATAGTAACACTACCCATACTCATATGGCCTCGATGCTTTTTACACATTGGCAACTTGGCATGATAGTTTGGGCTCCTTTTAAAATTGCAAGATGGTCTCATCTAAGGGTACTGGCTCTACAGTCACCGCTCCTAGCTTCAGCCGAGAGCTACCATTAGTTATATTAGTATATTTTTTTTACATATATTGTTTTGTCACTTTTAAATATTTTTTAAAAAAAAGCAAAATATTATTAACAAAAATACTTCTTTAATTACTAAGTAAAAAAAAAAATTTTAAAATCCAGCTGGAGCCACTAGCGGTAGCCCCCAACGGGAAGAGTAGTGTTTTTCCTCATCTAATCTTATCCCAACATTCAAATACCAGAAGCATGAACATTTTTAATTTTAAATTTTTAACTATTTCACTAAATCGTTATAATTTTTACAAATTTTTAAATAAAACACAAAAAATAATTCAACTTTCTCAAATTTTAAAATAAAAAATTATATTAAAAAGTTATATTCTAATAATATTTTAACTTTCTAATATTTTTTTCTCTCATTTTTTAAAATCTCATTAAATATCTTAACTCAAACTATTTCATTAATATATATATTTACAAATTATTTTATTATTATTTATAGATAATCCTATTTCATCTTACTATCCAAACGAAAACTTAGTCATAACCTGATCCTTTTCTCTACTTTACTGTTCAAACCATGACAACAATTTACTCATGATGTTTATTTCTTTTACACTTCATGATATCCTATATATAATTCCAACTAAATCTCTAAATAATTACCGAAAATGGATGATAAAAACATGCATGAACCGTACCATCGGAAATTTGTGCAACGTGTAATGATCAGAATGCATGAATCGTACGTACGTGTTAATAACTTAATAATGCAGCAAGTAATTTCATAGTACACATGTATATGTTGACTGGGTCAAGTCGTAACATAGTTATGAACAATGGGTCTCTTTTTTATTTATTTTTATTTTACTTTTCAACAGGGTCGGCCGAAGAGCATATGTGTATAGTTATGACCAAGGCTCTCATTTGCATTTGTTTTGCGTTGGATAATGCCCCAAATGCATGAATTCTTTGTTATTTTTTACATTTCCATGGATTTCGGCATCTTCTTCATGCTTCGTCGCGAATGATCTTGGACGGTCAAATTATAACGCTATGGACCTGCCGAATCTGGTCGTAGATATTTAGGGTGTTCTCCGTTGGCCGCCTTGACTATTATGCCTTTTGCTATTTATTGAATCATGTACCATAAGACTTTGCTTCTCAGACCAAAAAAATACCTTTTTTAGATTTGTCAATTGTGTTTTATTTTTTCTTTAGGTATGATTTGTCAATATGGGGTTGATCATCGAGTTAAGTAATTAGGATGATTATAAGCTACATGTACAATAAGCAAATTCTTTTTGATTCTCAAGCCTAGTCCACATCAACGAATTGTTTTGTGTGCTAAAGAAAAGACTTATGGTTTGGATAAACAGTTCATAGAAGATGAGATAAGATATTTTAAATAGTAATGAGATTTTTTGAGTTAAGATGAAATAGTTTGTAAAAAAATATATGTTTGAATAGTGATTAGATAAGATGAGATAGTTTTGATTTATAAAAAATGCATGAAAAAATAATAAAAAGAAAAAAAGAAAAGAAAACACACTGGGCGGGATCATCCCCATATGTGGGTGTAGAAGCACTCTTTTTTTATAATTATAAATTATAATAATTTTGATTATTGTAATAAATAAGTATATGAATTATGTTTTAGATTTGTTTTAAATAATTTATTAATTTTGAATTTTCTAATAAAATCTCAAAATGCACTTCTATTCAATACTCACAAATTATCAATTTCTTTATGAAAATATATTATTCTAGTAATGACTTAATCTCATTTTTACAGATAAGATGAGATACTTTCATCCCATCGGCAAACCAAACCGGGCTGTACAAATAGATTTGTTCTTTATTGTTGCGACAGTATGAAAATACAATCGGACAAGTATCCCATAGAATTGGCGGAAGTTTCTTTTTAAATATTGACAATTGTTTTGAGTAAGATAGTTTGAGATTTTATGACACTATAGCTCCATTTGGATACAAAGAAGTATTTCATCTCTCATTATTATAATTTTTCTAAATTTTTATAAAAAAATATTAAAAACAATTCAATTTTTTCAAATTTTAAAACGATAATAATAATACTAAAAATAATATTCTAACAAGATTTTTTTCAACTTTCATATCATTTTAACTCATTATCCAAATGGAACATAAAAGAAATAATGTTTGCAATCTTGAAATGTGCAGTCTCTGCATACTCTATTTGATATAAGTGACTAAATGCAGTCTTGAAATGATGTCAGCACATTATCCACATTATTTAAATTATTAGATTTGATTTGTAAAATTCAAAATTTAAAATTTATCTTATAAATCAAATTATTTCATGTAAACTCTTGATTAGATATAACATTTCTTTGCATAAAATGATTTAATTTATTAAAAAATTAAATATAAACTCATTTTACAAATTGTTAAAACAAAAAACACATAATCTCTACGTCGATAAGGACTATTAAATTAAATGGTAAGCCAATTGTTATTAGCATAGTTTTAATTTTCATTTCATTTTGTTTCGGTTTTGGAATTTTTTGTTTCGGTGTAGTATCTGATATACTATACCTCCTCATTTCATTTCGTTCCGTTTTGGCCATTCTGATCAAATTTCAACCATTCCGGCCAGAACTGACCTTCCGGTCCCTATTTCATTTCAGATTGTTTTTGTAATTTTTTTGTGTTTGAATGACATTTTTTATAAATTTTAATTCCATACGGTATTTAATTAATTATAGAATATAAAATGTATTTATATAATTTTATTCTTTTGTAACTTTATATATGCCTCTCATTCTCTCTTTTTTTAAATATCATTATTTTTTTATAATTTCTCTATTCTTTTATGTTTTTTTTCTTTGTTTTTGTGTCTCAAGACTCTCAACTCAAGTTTTTTATTTTTTCAATGTATATTCATTTTATAAATCTTCAATTATTCCATATATGTACACATATACATGATATACACTTATATATAATTGTATTTATTATATTAGTTGTTAGTTTATATATAAATATAAATAAGTATATATAATATATAATTAAGCTTAAAACGGTACAATGTAATACACATATATCAAAATATTTTATTCCAATACTTAAACTGAAATAATTCTCGAAACAAACTTAAAACGTTGGTTATTAGTGCTTTAGAGTATTATTGGCGCGTCATTCACTGTTGTAGTGGACCTTTATCAGCATGCTACTACATTCCATATTAGCACTAAGAGAGAAATAATATATATATATATATATATAAATCCTAAATTATAGTCACGTGCATGTTTTTTATAAATAAAAAAAAATGACTCTATAAAAAAAGTAAGTTTTTATATTTTTTTAATGTATTTTTTAACAAAATATGACTTGCGAATGTAGAGGCTTGTCCTTAATATTACTTATATAAATATATATTGTGTACAAGCATTATATATTTGCATTATATTATTATAAAAAAAATTATCAGGTTTAGAAATAAATTTTATATAAAAAATTTATAAATTAATTTGGGTTAATAATAAAATTACAAAATATCATTTATTATAAAATAAATCAAACAAATTAAATTTTTGTAAATTGACTTAAAATATTTCACTACTCGATAAAAGGACTGAAACGCGTTATCATGGACACAAGTCCCAAAGTATGATGCACGTAAAGCTTGTACACAAAACTAACAACGAAATTTCCAGGACTTTTATTGGGAGCTGTTGAAACTTGAACGTGACGGATATGAAGCACTTGTTCACACCTACCAACCAATTATTCTCGTTTTGGAAGGAACGGCTGTGAGCCGCCGCGCTGATAACAATAGAATAAAGACAAGTGCAATCAATCATCATAGCCAAATATGGACCATTTTGCATTATGAAGCGGCTAAACATGCATCTTTGGCTACCAAATTAATAATGTTGGAAACTGGAAAATTATGAAGATTATGTGTGTCACTTTCTTTGGGGCAACAATAATGAAGAAAAAGCAACCCACTTTCCACATTTATTAGAGCTACTAAATCTAGCCGCCATATTTATAACGAAATTTGAAATAATGAAAAATTAAAATAGGTGTGTGATGTAAGTTTGATTAATAGAAATTTTCATTAAAAAAATTGCTAGTTATGCTGTATAATCTATACGTATAATTTTTTTTTATATATCCACGTATTTTTTTAATTTTTTTTTTTAAATAATATACTTATAAGAAGGTCATGTAAATATATAAATTTTTTGATAAAAGCTCCCAACTAGATAAGTTTGAAATCTATTTTCACACCAGTCACGAACAAAACTCCACATAGGCATTCCAAGATGAGGAACTTTGCACCTACATGCACTCGGCGCCCTCTCCTTCTTTCTCTTCCTGTCCCTCCCCCATTTGCGTTCGTCATGCCAGCTCTCTCCCTTCCTCATGCACTCGACGCGACGCCGACGGAAGCCCTGAAGTTGCTGCTTGCATACAAGTTATGAATCTGAAAATGATTGAAAAAGATATAAAGGGCAGAGATACCCAGTAGTTTTCATTGCAAGAAAGCTAGGGCTTTGTACTTTCCAATTCTAATGTTCTCTTCAACCAGCCGTCTCAATCCTCCTCCATACTTTTCCTCATTCTCATAACGTCATTTTCCTCCTCCTTTTGCTAACCACGAACGTGGTGACATTTTCCTGAACCAATACCATCACGTCCTGCTTTCCGATCCATTTTTACCCACCAATGCTCCATTTCCAGGAAACATCAATTTTATAGTTTTAAATCATCCAACTATGAATAGGGAAAACAATATTGGAGAGTACCCACCTAGTATTTCCAATTTTCTTGTCAACAAACCAATGAAGAAAGATCAGCATTAGGGCTTCCGTCAGGGAAAGGAGAGAACGAAGAGAAAGGGGAGGGCTGGCATGACGAACGCAGATGCGAGAGGGAGAGAAAGGAGAGGGCATCGAGTGCATTTGGGTGCAAAGCTTCTCTTCTTGAAATGTCTACGTGGCGTTTTGTTAGTAGGTGGTGCGAAAATGTGTTTCAAACCTATCCGGTTGGGAGTTTTTATCAAATTTTTTATATGTTTTTTGTGATCATTGCTCATAAATAAAATCAGCGCCTCATACTCGATCAAATGGTCAATGATCCATGAGAATGGAGATTTGCATTTATAATCAAAGCAAAAAATAGTCTCCCATTTGACTTTACCACCATATATACCTCTGTTTAACGATTTGATTAATGAAACCACGATTTTCATATATTTCTTTAATGGTCTCCTACTCTAAACCAACGTGAAGCTTGCCACCCAGGTTACAAGTTCCACTACATGAGCACAGCTCCTTTTACATCACATGACCCGCCCACGAGCTGTCACCCTGCGCCTCATCTCTCGAATATGATTGGTCTTTAACAACATCCCGAAACAAAGATTAATTGAATTGAATTGACTCCCAATTCAAGTCAATGCTCCCCGATCAAGTTTTTTTTTTTCAAACAAGTTTTTTATAATTTCAATATTCAAATTTCAAAATTTATCTTAAAAATCAAATCATCCATATAACTAGAGTAGAAAGTGTGTTCTTGCATCAACATGCAAACAGAATATAAAAAAATCCTAGTCCTAGTATCCTATTGAGAATACACAATGAGAGGACACCGATTGAACCCTCTTTTTTTCTTTTCTTTTTTTTTCTTTTTTTTTTTAACTTAAATGGTTAAAAAAATACTTTTAAATGACTTTGTCAAATTGTTTTAATGTTTAAAGTGTTTACAAAAATGTTTTAAAAAAATTTACATGAGAATTCTTGTAGTGATCACATAGAATATTTTATTATATAATTGTATAAAAGAGAAATTTTATTTGTAATTCGGAATGAAAGACTGCATGTGCAATCCTATTGATGAATGGAGGTAAAAGAAAAAAAAAAATATCATTTTTAAAAAGATATTATTATAATTTTAAAATTTTTTTAAAGATAACTGTATGAACTTGCATGAACAGTCTCTATTTAAAGACTATATGTAGACTAAGAAATCTCAGCCGCTCTTCTTCTATCACCACGTACATAAGAGTATGGAATTTATAAAATTATAAAATGATGAAAATCAATGGTAAAAGAAAACATCATAATACATAATAATAATAATAATATAATAATAATAAAGTAATTAAGAAGGCCTTCGAGAACCAAGGCAACAATTAAAGAAACACATGGGCAGCTATTAAACAATACGCGCGTGTAAGAATTTAAAAAAANTATCATTTTAAAAAAGATATTATTATAATTTTAAAATTTTTTTAAAGATAACTGTATGAACTTGCATGAACAGTCTCTATTTAAAGACTATATGTAGACTAAGAAATCTCAGCCGCTCTTCTTCTATCACCACGTACATAAGAGTATGGAATTTATAAAATTATAAAATGATGAAAATCAATGGTAAAAGAAAACATCATAATACATAATAATAATAATATAATAATAATAATAAAGTAATTAAGAAGGCCTTCGAGAACCAAGGCAACAATTAAAGAAACACATGGGCAGCTATTAAACAATACGCGCGTGTAAGAATTTAAAAAAAAAAACAACAATACGCGTGTATGTGTGAACACGTGTTCCTTGTTAACCAAGACATTTTATTTCAAATATTTTTTCTAATGAAAATCCAACACCCAGGAGGTGGGACTCTCGCTCTACTCGGCTTCTAGGCTATATCAACGAAACAGCATTGTTTCTTCCCCTCCATCGAACGCTAATATAAATCCCGTCCCGTTGGAACTCATGCTCATCGCTTTGTACTTGTCTCCCTCAACTACCTTATTAAATCCTCAACGAATTCCAAAACGCTTCCAGTCTCTCTCATCTCTCATTTCTCATCTCTCTCTCTCTCTATATATATCCGTATGTTCTTCGCCTCCTCTGCAACGTTGATTGATAATTTTGGAAATTAGGTTCAAAGGAAAAATGCAAGAGGGTTCAGTATTATCCTTATCTCCCAGCTTCAATCTTTATGCCCCTCCAAGCGGATTTGCAGAAGTCGCCAAAGTTACCGAAGATTTTGGCTCAAAGATGAAATTCGACGCATTTGGTACCGAGTTTGAGGAGCCAAAAAATGAAGGTAGCTCGAGATCCGAAGCTTTGGATGAGGAATCCAGAGATGAACCAGCGGAAGGTGAGAATATTAAAGAGGAAGAGGATGACGACCAAGAGTTCTCTTTCGCTTGCACGAATCCCGACGGGTCTCCGATTTCCGCTGATGATGTATTCGTCGACGGCCAGATCCGTCCGGTATACCCGCTCTTCAACCAAGATCTCCTATTCACCTACGCTTACGACGGGGATTCGAAGCCCAAGGACGTCTCGTCCTCGCCTCTCCGACCGCCGTTGAAGAAGTTCTTCGTTGAAGAGCGCGATCTTCCGTCGTCGTCGTCGTCTGAATATGACGAATTGGATGGAGCTGCCGAGGGTACGTACTGCGTGTGGTCCGGTAACTCCGCGGAGGCCGCGCCGCGGGAGCTCTCCAAGAAGAGCAACTCCACAGGGTTCTGTAAGCTCTGGAGGTTCCGAGACTTGCTTATGCGAAGCAACAGCGACGGGCACGACGCGTTCGTGTTTCTAAATCAACCGTCAGGAAACGCAAAGCCGAGAAACGAAACATCGACGGCGAAGAAAAACGAAAACGTCGATAAGAACGAGAAGGGTAGGGTAGGCGTCGAGAAAGCGAAACCAAACGAGAAGGTGAAGGCGAAGACGAAGGGGGTGAAGGGATCAGGTGAAACGGCGTCGTCGGCGCACGAGAGGCACTACGTGAAGAATAGGGCCAAGAAAGAGGGAGATAAGCGGAAATCGTATTTGCCGTACAGGCAGGTTGGGTTTTTCACTAATGTGAACGGGTTTAGCCGGAACGTCCATCCCTTCTAACCCTAAAGCGAGGAGCCCTGCAACTAATATAATTCTCAATTTTCTGGGTTTATTTTATTTGTTAATTAATTTTAATGTAAATGCTAGAAATTAATTATAGCAGTTTTGAATCTGGGATTGCTGTTAACTTGTTGGATCTGTTCTGTATTAAAAGAAAGGTTTGGTTCTATTAATTGTAATTATGTTCGGTTATTGAATTGCCTCCTCTCTTCTTCAAAATTATTCAGCAAATATACGAGAGAATAATTTTTTTAGTTTAAAAAGAGTATTTATCTGGTCGTCTTCTTTATATCGATAAACCGTCGGAGCACGTAGAGCCGTTGGATTTTAATGTTTGGTTAGCCCTGCTGGATGCTATAAGCAATTTTTTTTTTTTTTTTTCAAAATTTTATGTGGGGTGGAATACAAGGCCATGCATTAAAAGAGAGAGAGAAATGGTACGTGAAGATGGAGCCAATGCTAATGAATTTAAATGGACGGCAGATGTTTCATTCAATAAGCGCGTGGGGTACCATTTCCTTTTCTTTCTCAGACAAAATCATTAAAAAAAACTAGGACATGTATTCGATCAGCCGAACGTTCACTTTCATTTTACATTTTAACTTATTTTTCTGCTGACGCCAAATCATTCACTAATTATTAGCAACTTTCTTTGGCTTTTAATTTAATTTCTAAAAGATTTTTAGCTTTTAAATTTTTTTAACAAATCAAATTCGGAGATATATTCTTCGGATAGACTTACAAATATACATATGAAAAAAGTTGAATAAAATGTAAATTATAATAATTTTCTTCGAATAATCAGTTACTATTTTTAAGTTGAGTTGGAAGGAAAAGTTGGATCTTTTTATTTTATAAGTTGATAAAATTACACGCCAAAAGGAAAATGGGATGAGAATTTAGTATCAACTTCCTTTTTATGAGAATTTAGGAGAAAGTAGTGAGAAATTAAGAAGCTTTTATGTCATGTCAAAAAGAAGAAAGTGGTGGGGAAGTTCCACTGCCACAGAAAGGTAAGGTAGGAGAAAATTATATACTTTTTTAGAATTTGTTTTTAGTGCAAGTGGTCGATTCTGCTTACTTGTTATGGATCTTTCTCGGAACGTTACTACGCGGTTTCTGGGTACGCACCTACCAAACCAGCTTTCTGTCCACCTTTTATAATTGGATTGGACAACGTTCACTCCATAACAATCTCTCAATCAACCATTACATTTGAAAGAGGATAATGATGGGGTTACTCCGCCACTCATTTATTATTATATTTTTATATTTATTATTTTTAATTTATTATTTTACTTACTGATTAAATTAACTATTAGTAAAATTATTTTAAAAGAAAAATTCATTGTTAAAGATTTGTACTTTCTTTTTTTAATTTATATATTTTTCAATTAAATTTAGTCCTGTCATGTTCTTTCTAAACAAACAGATATTTATCATGCATGTTCCCAATCCCACTAAGATTGGTTTCGAACCCGACACAGTTTTTGAAAAGAGTTGAGATGTGTTTTTAGAGCATTGCTATGCATCATCCTACACATCACACATCAATGTGTTTTTTATTTTTTTTTAATTTTTTTTCAATTTTTTTTTTATTTTACTCTTCTTGAAACATTTATATTTTTTTATTCATTATCCATATAATACACATTTAATAAGAGAAACAAATAAAAATAAATAAAAAAAATTATGGTGTGTGGTGTGTAGGATGATGCAAAGATTAATTCGTATTTTTATTTGAGTTTTTTTGTAAAATTCGATAGAAGAAGCGGGATAAAAAATTATGGACAAATTTTTTTTTTTTTTTATTTTTTTATTTTTATTGGGGTTTGTCATAGCTAGATTTAATCATTTCTTTGAATGTAGCATTTGAAAAGGTTTTTCTTTTTTAAGTTTTAGGCTACGATGGGGTAGTAAGGTAATCATATAATTTATTAATAGTAATAAAAAATTGATGAAAAATAATGGTAAAATATTAAATAATAATGAATAATAATAAAAAATATTAAAAAATATGTAAAAAATAATGATAAAATATTTGACATTTGGATAGCGAAAATGTTTCGTATCATCCATTCATTACGAATTTCTTAAATTTTCATATAAAATATAATAAATAATTTAATTTTTTCAAATATAAAAATAATTATATTAAAAAATAATATTCTAATAATATTTTATTTAATTTTCAACTTTTATCTCAATTCACTATCCAAACGGCATCTGAATAGTCCCAAACACAACCTTAGTAAGATTTTTGGGTTTTGCGTTTTTTATTTTTCACAAAACTTAGGTAAATGATTAGATAAATTTTTTTTGGAGATTTAGATAAAATTTTATGAAATTTAAAACTATCTGGATTAAAGTTGAACACTTTGTGTAAAATCTTGAACATTTCTTTCTATCCAAACGTTTTAGGGCTAGTTTAGAGAATGAGATGAGATTAGAATTTTGTTAATAGTAGTAAGATATTTTGTGAATAGTATGACACTGTTTGAGTTGAGTATTTTTTGAGTTTTGAGAAATAAGAGAGAAAAAGTTGAATAAAAAATATTATAAAGTTAAAATATCGTAAGAATATAGTTTTATAATATTATTTTTGTTTGAGATTTGAAAAAGTTGGAATTTTTTTTTTATTTAAAAATTTAAAAAAGTTATAATGATTAGTTTGAAAATTTTGTAATTATTAACTTGAAAATTTTATATTTGAATTATATTTAAAAATAAGATGAGAATTTTGAGACGAGATTCCACATTTTGACTATGAATGGAATGGTATGTATTTGACTCTGATTTTTATTATGATTGAAAATTTCTATTTATCTTTTTCTATAAAAAATAATTTATAATCATTAAATATCACATAATGTATGGCTAAACAGGAATCTTCAAAATTGAACACCGTCAATTAGAATCTGCAGCTGGATTTTTGAACTAGCCAAAATCAGTAGAGAATCAGTCGATTGGCGGTCCAAATTAATAGAAATTAATGTCGGTGATCACAATTATCACAATTCGGGATCAAACCAATGAGCCCATCAATATAATATATATTTTATTTTATTTTTATTTAAAACGATGTTGTTAACTTTTTCTTTTTTGATAGATAAGTGAGTTTAACTTATTACGTTTGGATCTCAATTAATTCATCTCAATTCATCGTTATAATTTTTTTAAATTTTAACATAAAATATAATAAATAATTCAATTTCTTTAAATTTTAAAATAATAATAATATTAAAAAATAATATTATAATAATATTTTATCAACTCAACTTAATTTAATTCAAGATACAAATGCAGCTTGTCGTTTTAGGACATGGCTCCCCATCCTCTTCATTTTTCCATTCCCCAACGTCGTTTACTCTCTTGTCGTTTCTTTCAAAAGCTCTCCAATGTTGTCCCACCAGTGAGACTCATGTCACCGACGCCGTGTCTCTCCCTCACATCTCTCGGCCAGTAAGTTAAAATTTCTCTCTCATCTCTCCGTCGTTTCTTGTTTATTTTTTTATTTTCTGCTTTTTGATCTTTTTTGAAATAATATTTTTTTTGGCTCAAGTGGATAAATCGTGCCATCTCTTTTTTATCTTTTTCCCTTTCAGCACACAGATTCTAGGTCCCTCTCTCTCTCTCTCTCTCTCTCTCTCGCTCTCTCTCTCTATATATATATATATAACGACTAAAGTAAGTGGATAAACGACTGGTAAGTAGAACATTTCACAAAGTTTAATTTGGCAGGCTATTATTCTTTCTCAACGACGGCACCGAATCCGTGCACTGTTAGTCGAAATGTTGAGTGCTTTGTTCAGTGGTTTTGGTTGTTTCTCAGCTTATCAATGATCGGATCAGTGTTAGACAGCAAAAACCAATACTTGCAATCCGATGACTTATGAACTTGATGGAAGGAGCTAAGAACCAATACTTGAAATCATATTCTTACTTTTTATTTCATTTACTTTATTGAACAAGATGGAGTTCACAAAATCTGACATAAGAACAGTTTTTTTTAGCATGAGCATGTGCAAAGAATAAATTGATGTAAATTGTAGAAAGATGAGTAAACTAAAATCTTAGACTTGTGATGTTTTGCTATGTTGCAAACTGCTATGTAATTGTGTTTTTTTGTTTCATTTTTTTATATTTTAATTATTTTTGTCTTCCACATGTTAGATGGATTATGACTGTTCATCCGGGTTCTGGTTCGGGAACCTGGGTATACCCAGATCGGAGTCCGGACCAAGTTAGCCCAAGTCAAACCCGGGCTGGAACCTAGATTGAAACTGGTTTTTAAAAACCCAGAACGGTTTTGGGTTGCACCCTTTTTTTTAAAAAAAAAAAAAAAAAACAAAGCCTAAATGTGATGAATATTTTTCCATGAAAAAAATGTTGATGCAACATTCAAACTCTATTTATTTAAGTTTTTAAATTAAAACCTACATGTTCATTGACCACCAATAAAAAACCACATGGAGAATAATAGAATAAAAAAAAAAAAAAAAACCATAAAATGGATGATTCATTGGATATAATATATATTTTCTTTTTGAGTTTCTGTCAATTTAGTTGCTAGAAAGGAAAAAAAAAATCAAAACATTCAAACTGAAAAAACTCATAACCGGAACCCAATTATTCAGATTCCGGACCGAGTTTGGAAAAAACCGGGTCTGGATGAACAGACCTAAGATGAACTTTTTGTCAACTCCAATTGATGTTGACTTAAACAAACCAACCACAAATTTAGGAGATGATTTGAGAGATATCGAAATATCAGGACCCTTAGTGCCTCTCCCCATAGTACTTGTCCACTACTTAAGAAACGAAAGAGGAATGATCCACCATTTGTTTGGGATTATTTTAAGAATGTAGAGGGATGTCTCGTGGATGAGCCTAAGGCTAAGTGTAACTATAGTGGCAAACTATACGTTTGTCACTCAAAGAGGAATGAGACTTCAACCATGCAAAAGTATTTGTCTGCATGTCCCAAAAATTCAAACAAATGCGGGTCATTGGATATGTACCAAAAACAATTGGTGGGTGAGGCAACACCTGAGCATGAGGTTGAAGATAATGTTGGTAGTAGGATGAGGAACATTGTAACCCACAAGTTGAAAAGACTGTGAGGTTGGTGACTGCAAAGATGATAATTATAAATGAGTTACCATTTAGAATTATTGAAGGGCAAGTGTTTTTAAGAAGGTGTTGGTTTTTTGAACCTCGATTTAGAGAGTCATGTTGCGTCATTTGCAGCAAGAGATTGTGTGAGGGTGTTTGCATTGGAAAATGTAAAACTCAAAAAGTTGTTTAAAAATGGTGACAAAAAGTTGTTCAAAGGTTGCATGAGGGGGTTTCATTGACTACCGATACATAAACATTAATACAAACTCTTAAATATATGTCTAATTGCACATTTCATTGCTAGGGATTGAAAGTTGCAAAGAAATCATTAATTTTTTTAATTTCTAATCATCAAGATGAGACTATTGTGAGGAAAATATATGCATATGAGATGTTGTACTCATATTTTGAACCTTATTGTAAATGAGGATTTGAAGGAGCATAATGATGCCATCACAATGGTTCAAAATACAGTTAGATATGTGCATTCTTCCCTACAAGATTAGATAAGTTTAAAAGATGTGTAGAAAAAGAGAAAATTAATTGTAAAAAAATGTTGTCACTTGATGTACCAATTTGATGGAACTCAACATACATGATGTTGGAGGCAACTGAGAAGTTTTAGAAGGCTTTCAGATGTATAAATTGTGAGGATTACAATTTTCTTACTTTGTTGGTGGACACATAGGGCCTCCTAGAGCCGAGGAGTGAGAGCTAGTGCTAGTGTTTGTAAGGTTTTCAAAAATGTTTTACGATGTGACTACGAGATTTTTAAAGTCTTTGTATGCCACGACCAACTCTATTTTTCAAGAGATTTGTCAACTCCAAAAAGAGTTGATTTGGTTGAACTAGAGTGATAATCATTGTTTGATGAGTATGACTACAAACATGATAATTAAATATGATAAATATTGGAGGTCATTAGATAAGTCAAATTTGTTGATATTGATTGCAGTTGTGCTTAATCCACGTAGCAAGTTACGATTTTTGGTTTTTCACTTGAAGAAAATTCATGATGAGAATCGGGTTGGAGAGTTGGTGTCGAGTGTAAGATAGTTATTAGTGAATTTGTACGATGAGTATAATGCCATATTATGTTTTGCCACGACTAGCCAAGAACATGAGCCCCTTTCGACATCTACAATCATAGATGATGGTGATGGAGATGCTAAAACACGATGCTACAATGAGTGAAATCAAACATCATCCACCTTGAGATCTACTGTTGCCAAAACAGAGGTGGATTAGATGGTTGCAAGGCCTTGACCCCATCTCGTGGCTTCTTTGAGAACTGTTGAACCCTTTTATTTATGCTCAAAATCGATTGAAACATATGTATGTACTAATTGATATTTGAGAGTCTATATATAATGTAGAGAGCTTCTTGGTGGAATCATGTAATGTTTTGTTATTCATTCAATATTCATTTGTTCTTGTAATTTAATTTTAGAATTTCTTATTTGATTTTTTATTCTTATCTGTTTTTCTATAAAGTTGGGCGCACAATCAAATAGAATAAGGTAGTAGAAAAATGTATTTCTTTCCCAAGCTGGGAAAGAGGTACTCATTAAGGCTGTTTTGCAATCTATTCCCACTTATGCTATGAGTGTGGTCTGTTTTCCTAAGAAGTTATGTGCTGAGATATCTTCTCTAGTTGCTAATTTCTGGTGGAGTAGTGTGGAACATGGTAAAAGAATGCAGTGGGTTAGATAGAATAAGGTAGGGGAGTCTTAAAGTATGAGGGGTTTGGGATTCAGGAATTTTTTATGTTTGAACAAAGCCTTGTTAGCTAAACAAGTGTGGAGGTTAATTCATAACCCTTGTTTTCTGACTGCTACTATATTAAAGGAAAAATACTATTTGGAGGGGGATCTTTTGTCTGCAAACTTGGGACAGTTTCCTTCATATATATGGAGGAGTTTTAGGGAGGCAATATCTTTGGTGAGAGATAGGTTGAGATGGAGGATTGGAAATGGGAAAAAAGCGCATATCTGGAAGGATAATTTTTTGCCCACTCAGACTGCTTTTAGAGTGTAGTCTCTTGTTAAATTGTTGAGGTAAGATGACTTAGTGTGTGTGCTGATTGTTGCTGAAGAAAAGGTGTGGAAAAGAGATTTAGTTTACCAGATTATGAGTGAGGAAGAGGCAGAGGTTATTTGTAGTCTTCCTCTGAGTAAGCTAGGAAAAGATGATAAGTTGATTTGGGCTATGAGTAGAGATGGTAAATTTAGTGTCAAAAGTGCTTATTTTCTTGTTGTTCAACAAAAGAGGTAGTTTAGTGGGGAGCATCAAGTAAAGATGGGATTAAAAGGAGTTTTTAGCATATATGGAAGATGGAAGTCCCATTAACTGTGAAGACTTTTATCTGGAAAGCTATTCATGAAGGGCTACCTACAAGGAAGAATTTGGCTAGGTGTCAAGTTGTTGATTCAGCTTTGTGTTCCATCTGCAAATAGGTTGAAGAGACTACTTGTCATGTGGTATGGAGTTGTATGTCTGCCTTTGATGTATGGGCAAATCAATTTAGTGTGGTTCATAAGTGGGATAGTAGAGATATGGATTTTTACAGTTTGTGGGAGCTATTAACTATAGGTTTATGTCTAAAAAAACTTGAACATGAGGCATGTGTGATGAGGAGGATTTGGCTTAGGCGAAATCAGTTTATTTTTTAAGGCAAGTTTGTTGACCCCAGGACTGTTTATAGAAGTGGTTTTAGGGAGATGGAGGAATTTCAGCAGGCACAATAAGAGTCTCCTAAAGCAAATGATATCTTCACCAATCCAGTTGTGAGGATAAACTTTTGGAGGGTACTTGTTGTTGGCACTTTGAAGATTAATTGGGATGCTGGTATAGAGGTGAAAGCTGGCAGAATAGGTGTAGGTATTCTGGTTAGGGATTCGATGGGCAAGGTGATTGCTGCTATGACAAAAGTTCAGGATTTATTAGTATTTCAACCAGTTTTAGTAGATTTGTTAGCTTTGTGGAACAGTGTAATTTTCTGTTTGGAACTTGGATTCAAAGCTATAGTGTTTGAAGGGTGTAAGGGGATTTTCCCCCACTAAGCCCAAGAAGCCTGTGAATGGAAAGGAAGCAAGATAAAAAACCTGGCCCGGAGTAGAGAGCCCCTAACCCAGCCCATGGGAAAGCTCCTCTAAACACGACCTGCATGAGGGATGGTGCTGCAGGGGATGAGACTTGTCGATCTGAGGATCCATTGAGTAGTGTCCAGTTCCCAAATACCTGCCCGCACAGCAGGCGTGATATATGGGAAACCATTGATCTACGGGTAGAGAAGGCATGAATGGACCAGAGGGAAGACAGATTGGGAGAAGGAGGTCGGATAACCACGCCGCATTAATGGCTCCATCGCCAAGACAACACGCCACATTAATGACTCTGTCGCAGAGCCACGCAGCATTTAAAGACTCTTAACACAAGGAACAGTACAGGGGACACGTATTTCATGGAAGCAGGCACTATCTACTCCTTAGACCTATAGGATAAATAGCAGATCTCATATACGAAAATGACTCTCTGATCCCTAGACTCCCTTACTTATTTGCTATTCTCCAAGAATATTTACTAACTTTGGCATTAGAGGTTACCCAGCCCCTAGGTTGCCCTCTCAAAACCGCAGTCTTTTCTACCTTTTGCAGGGCCCATTTTCAAAGACTTGAGATGTTGGAGCTTGGCCTAAAGGTGTGCGAAACATGACGTTAACAAAGGAGATGCCTAGAATTTAATCAAGGAGATTAATAGCTCAGATGAAAATTGCAAATGGTATGGACAGATTTTGGAAGATGTTAAAAGCATTCTTATGGACAGATCTTCATGGAGAGTACAATATGTGTCCAAAGAAAGTAATCAAACTGCTCACCATTTAGGGAAGTTTGTTTTAAAGTATGTTGAAGATGAAATAGTGTGGATGGAAGAGGTTCCGGATTGTATTTATTCTTTTATTGCTGCTGATAGACAATGTAATGCTTGAGATTTGATAAATGAAATTCTTATGAGGTTATTTAAAAAAAAAAAAAAAAAACCCATTGAAGATTAAAGCAGCAAGAGTGAAGAATGAAGTCGAAAATTATTTATCTTATATTTTCTAATTTTCTTATTTAGCAATATTTGTATGGTGCATTGGTGCAAACAAACAATTTGGTTTGTATTTGTAATGTGTATTAACTTCTAGTGGGATATTTTGACTCTTTTTTAAGTTATCTAGTATATACTGACTATTATACTATTTCTAATTTGTTTCTTTTTTAACCTAACATTACAAATATAGTTTAAAAAAATAAAATGAAACTCAAATATTAAAAATGGATTTTAAAATGTGAGTGGATGAAATTATGACTTTAATTTGGCTCCTAATTAACAATCTAGACTTAGTTAAAAAAAATCCAAAAAATACACAAAATCGATCAGAAACCACCAAACTGACCAAAACTGGTCCGGCCAGTTTTCTCCTCATTAATCGGTTAAGTTCAGCCGATTTAATACAAATTGAAAACTGGTTGGTTCAATTTTCAGTTCTAATATCAAGGGATGATTGGAGAAGGATAGTAAAAAGAATAATAAGTGCAGGGCTGGTTGGAATGTCCTTAACTCTGACTCCATTGTGTGACATAAATGTCAGAGCGTAACTGGAGTTAGTGGATCTGAGTTGGGATAAAACAAAAATTAAGAATAGAAAGGACGGTGCTACTCACATCGAGAAGCCATCGACACTTTGTGCTGAGATGTATTAAAGTATTTTTTTTAAAACATTTTTCTGTGTATTTTTTTTAAAGTACAAAAAATAAAAATAAAAAAACACTATACTAAAAAATAAACAAATACAAATACTACAAAAAAGAAGAAGATACATTTCGGTACAAAAAATCGGTAGACTCTCTGTATGAGTCTATCATTTTCCAAGAAAGAAAGTTAATAAAACTTCAAGGATGACTCTACAGTTATAGGATGGCTCTACCGTTAATAACTTCAAGAAAGTTATTTTTTGACTATTTTTTTAAGGTTTTATTGATTTATTTATAATTTCTTTACCTTGAGCAAGAAGTCGAGCTGGTGCATATTGTGGCTTTGGGCATTGCTGGTTTATAATGGAGGTTGAGAAATTTGGAGCACGGGTTGACAGGGAGGCAGATTGCAGGGCAGATTTCGAATCTCCCTCAGATAGCTACCCAACTAAAGCCCAGTAGTATAGGAATCCTTAAAGCTGACAATGGGACAGACCATGGAGCATGCGACCCTAAGGAGGCTCACGGACTATCAAGAGATTCGCCTCGATGGGAGAAGGGATAGAGAGGAGATAACGTTGCACAGAGAGAGAGAGAGAGAGAGAGAGAGAGAGAGAGAGAGAGAGAGAGAGGTCAAGGTACAAAGTCTCGACAGATTTCAGTTTTCACTGTGGGGGGATTCTCTCGGGAAAGCCATGGCTTGGACTGTGATGGGAGGAAAGTGATTTGGGGAAGAATGGAAAGGCGAAGTGCGAAGGGTGCCGACAAAGAAGGAGAGAGAGGAAGGGTTGCTAGGAGAAATTTGAGTGTCATTAGAGTCATTTCACAGAAAGAGTGTAGAAAATCACATGTTTCTGACTTGGAGTGTTTGAGATATGTTTAAATTTGTTTGGATGCAAGACTAATCCCACCCATATGAGAATATCTAGAAGAGCTGAGATATCTTGAGCCCCCAAACTAGGCCTTATCAGACTGATTAAATATTCTCACGTCCTCGCTCAGGCCAATCAGGCTAATAACACCATGTACACCACAAAACTAGTGCTACTCCGCCACTGTCACCATCACATCCACCATAGACCCAAGCACCTTCCACACACCTGATTTGATCTGTGAAATTTTGATGCAAGTCCAACTTCTATTCATAATAAAACAAAAACAAGAATAATTTAAATATTGTTCAAGTCTGTTTTAAAATATACTTCTATTTAAAATTAAAAAAGTCATAATCGAGAACTTTGATATTCAGGTTCGATCTATACAACATATGATATTCAAATCAACTTTCTATCGAGAACTTTCCCAGCTAAACCCGTTCAACTGAAATAGCAATGCTACACAATCCAACTCAGAAACTTGTAATAAACACACTTCTCAAATATTTTATGTCATTATTGTTACAAGCTGTTGAATATGTATCCTCATAATCTTAATGAGAACATTGAGAAGGTACTATTTTTTTCTTTTTGATGACGGGGGAACCACCTCACGGTAGAGCCCTTAGGACTACTCATGGGCAGGTTTGAGGCATTAGATGAGACACAAAATTCTCATCTAATCTCATTTCATTTCATCCCATCATCTCATTTTCAAACATAATTCAAAATTAATTATTACAACGTTTTTAAACTTTTAAATAAAAAATAAAAAAACAATTCCAACTTTTTCAAATCCCCAAATAAAAATAATATTATAAAACTATATTATTACAATATTTTAACTTTATAATATTTTTTATTCAACTTTTTCTCTCCTTTCCCAAAACCTAAAAAATATTCAACTCAAACTATCTCAATATTATTCACAAATTATCTTACTACTATTCACAAAATTCTCATCTCATCTCACTTTCCAAACAAGCCCTAAATCTCTAGGGAGACTCACGTAACAACCCACCACCATGACCTCCCACATAAATCGCAGTTTGATCCCAGGGAGAATCCAACCTGTGACAGGGCTCATGCATACAAGTTCGCCCTTACAACTTGGGCTACCCACGGGTACTATTAATGTCAGAGATTTACATATCATCATTATGGGAGACGCATGCCTGAGCAGCTGAGCTGACCTCTGTTCCGTGGTGTAGCTCAGGTCATGGCCCTGTTTACTAATTCCTACAAACCAGTCAACTGTGCACAAACATGGAGAATCCTACTTTCAATGTAGGCATATCAGCGCAAGTCAAATATTTCAAACCTCAGATTTGAATTTTTATAGACATTGGAGCAATCCTCGTAAATGGAACTTCCATCCACGAGTTCTTTGTGAGAGTGAAATCCCGCCTCTTGGCACTCTTTCAGCACACTCATGCCACCAGGGTCAGATAGCCGAAATATTCCATGGCTCCTGGAGGAAATTCCTTTCATAAGCTTCTGAATAGCATAACTCAGATAAATGCATAGATTCTAATCAGGAACTTTGTGTTTAAATACTTCATTATCACAGTCTTCTGTAATACAGAGACCTTTTTACCCAGAAGTTCTCTGAGGTCTTCAAAAGAATAAGCAGAGACCTGTGTTCATAAATGACTGCAGAACTTGTTTTTCTGGGTTCACCAACATTAACTACCAGTTTTGCATCAGAAAAAGACATTACAAGTTACGCGCAGGGTGTTGACTAGGCAGGCAAAGCAGGAAAAATTAGATATCAAATGCAAATTTGAGCTAAAGGCTGGCAATTAATGAACGGGAAAAAAAAGAACCAGTAGAGCGGGCCAAGTGATGCATAAATAATGACTAAACGCTGAAATCCACGGACTGGTGGAGTGCTATCACTTTAACCTAAAGCAAACCCATTTGTCATGGCTTCACTAGGGAAGAAGCTCGGCATGAAGGCTAGGGCTCGTGGCTGAGAGAAGAAGTGTGAAAGATTGAAACCAACTGAAGCAAGTGAAGTGTTTAACCCAACTGGAAACACACCGTTTAGAGAGAAGGGAACGCACCGTTTAGAGAGGATAGAAGACGCACCGTTTAGAGCAACTACTTTTATTCTAGAACATTTCAATTCTGAGTTTGTTACTTTGTGTCTGAGTCTGTTATTTTAAGGGACACGTGTTATGCTTTTATTTGTTTAGTTTTCATCCCTGCGTGGATAAGTAGTGGAACCGAAGGAAAGAAAAGGATCTGAATATTTACACTGAAATTGTACTGGAACGTTGGAGGTTAAGGGATCCCTCGAAAGAACCCTTTTATCTGTTCATTCAATCAAATTGGCTCTGCCATTTTCACAAACAGCTTCTGCGCATCTTTAATTTCACTACAGATTTCCATTCATTCACATACTCGCCCAGCTATTTACAAACACTAGAAGCAGAGTCATTACACCATTCATGTTAAAGGCACTGCATGGAAACCAAGAACTTTGGTTGAAGTCGTGGTGGAAAGCACAGTTGACTCAGATTTTAAAACTAATATCATATATCTACCAAAAGCACTTCCTCCGTATATGGGTTTAGTTTGTACTGACACTTGGATTGTCGTTGTTGTTAACTGGACCCATGAATTCACTTATAGCCCTATATAAGTGAATTAGCTTGTCTGAGGCTTGGAGGCTGATCACCCTTGAAGTTTATCATGGCCTTTGATTTCCTTTCATTTTCATTTACTTTCCTTTTTCCAAACCCGAAACTGACTTATCCTCATCTGCGTTAAAATTTTTGTAACTGGTTTTTAACCACCTAGAGAGCTCTATTTCTAATCTATGCAGAAATAAGGAAGAAAAAAAAAAAAAACAGCATGGCCCTAAATAGAGGTTAAAAATAATGAAGTTGGTGAGCATATTAAACTGCAGAGATGTTCCACACCTTGATGTATCAGTTGGAGCCATGACAATGGCAAAAGCCTCAGGTACCATCACCTGAAAATAAAATATAAAAGCAGTTCAATGTCTGTCTTCCTCATCAGTGAATTGGGACCCAGAATAAACTACTGAATGAACTATTATCTACCTTTGCAAGTAATACCACTGAACTGATTTATAATCGTGAGAACTAGTTGAAAGTGAGGAGAACTATAATCATGCTTATCTTCTTGTGATTATTTTAATCCTAACATCAGAACAAACACTAAAGTGATCTATAAGCACGAGCACTTCCCAAAGAGAATGTATCACTTTACTAACGCAAATCTCTCTGTTGTTTCTTTTGATCCTAACACCTGCTCATCGCATAAAACGATATAACCTTACCACCAACCTTGTTGCAGAACCCCATCTATTAGAAGTGCTATTTCAAGATTACAACTACGCAAGAGGCCAATCTGCATTATACTTATGGAGGCTTTAAGTAGGATGGTGCAGGCTGCTGTTGGGGGAGGTTTCTTATCGGGTTTTCAGGTGGGCAATGGTTATGGTGGCCCTATTATCATCTTACACCTCCTTTTTGCAGATGATACGTTAGTTTTTTGTGAAGCGAATAGTAGCTAGATCCAAACTTTACGAGCATTGTTACTTTGCTTTGNGAAGGCTAGGGCTCGTGGCTGAGAGAAGAAGTGTGAAAGATTGAAACCAACTGAAGCAAGTGAAGTGTTTAACCCAACTGGAAACACACCGTTTAGAGAGAAGGGAACGCACCGTTTAGAGAGGATAGAAGACGCACCGTTTAGAGCAACTACTTTTATTCTAGAACATTTCAATTCTGAGTTTGTTACTTTGTGTCTGAGTCTGTTATTTTAAGGGACACGTGTTATGCTTTTATTTGTTTAGTTTTCATCCCTGCGTGGATAAGTAGTGGAACCGAAGGAAAGAAAAGGATCTGAATATTTACACTGAAATTGTACTGGAACGTTGGAGGTTAAGGGATCCCTCGAAAGAACCCTTTTATCTGTTCATTCAATCAAATTGGCTCTGCCATTTTCACAAACAGCTTCTGCGCATCTTTAATTTCACTACAGATTTCCATTCATTCACATACTCGCCCAGCTATTTACAAACACTAGAAGCAGAGTCATTACACCATTCATGTTAAAGGCACTGCATGGAAACCAAGAACTTTGGTTGAAGTCGTGGTGGAAAGCACAGTTGACTCAGTTTTTAAAACTAATATCATATATCTACCAAAAGCACTTCCTCCGTATATGGGTTTAGTTTGTACTGACACTTGGATTGTCGTTGTTGTTAACTGGACCCATGAATTCACTTATAGCCCTATGGCCCCTATCTAAGTGAATTAGCTTGTCTGAGGCTTGGAGGCTGATCACCCTTGAAGTTTATCATGGCCTTTGATTTCCTTTCATTTTCATATACTTTCCTTTTTCCAAACTCGAAACTGATTATCCTCATCTGCGTTAAAATTTTTGTAACTGGTTTTTAACCACCTAGAGAGCTCTATTTCTAATCTATGCAGAAATAAGGAAGAAAAAAAAAAAAACAGCATGGGCCTAAATAGAGGTTAAAAATAATGAAGTTGGTGAGCATATTAAACTGCAGAGATGTTCCACACCTTGATGTATCAGTTGGAGCCATGACAATGGCAAAAGCCTCAGGTACCATCACCTGAAAATAAAATATAAAAGCAGTTCAATGTCTGTCTTCCTCATCAGTGAATTGGGACCCAGAATAAACTACTGAATGAACTATTATCTACCTTTGCAAGTAATACCACTGAAGTGATTTATAATCGTGAGAACTAGTTGAAAGTGAGGAGAACTATAATCATGCTTATCTTCTTGTGATTATTTTAATCCTAACATCAGAACAAACACTAAAGTGATCTATAAGCACGAGCACTTCCCAAAGAGAATGTATCACTTTACTAACGCAAATCTCTCTGTTGTTTCTTTTGATCCTAACACCTGCTCATCGCATAAAACGATATAACCTTACCACCAACCTTGTTGCAGAACCCCATCTATTAGAAGTGCTATTTCAAGATTACAACTACGCAAGAGGCCAATCTGCATTATACTTATGGAGGCTTTAAGTAGGATGGTGCAGGCTGCTGTTGGGGGAGGTTTCTTATCGGGTTTTCAGGTGGGCAATGGTTATGGTGGCCCTATTATCATCTTACACCTCCTTTTTGCAGATGATACGTTAGTTTTTTGTGAAGCGAATAGTAGCTAGATCCAAACTTTACGAGCATTGTTACTTTGCTTTGAAGCAGTGTTAGGGTTAAAGGTGAATTTGGGCAAGTCTGAGATGGTTCTTGTGGGTGCGGTCTCTAATATCCTCAGCTTAGCAAGCCTTCTAGATTGTAAGGTGTCCTCTTTTCCAATGAAATATCTGGGCGCCTTCCGCTGGAAGCAACCTTCAAGAATAGAGCTATATGGGATGGGGTAATGGAGAAGATAGAGAAAAGGTTGGCTGGCTGGAAACGGGTGTATTTATCAAAAGGGAGCCGCCGCACTCTTATCAAGAGTACTCTCACTAACCTCCTCACCTATTTTTTTTTATCTTTGTTTCCTATGCCTGTAGGGGTGGTGAACAAAATGGAGAAACTCTTTAGGGCGTTCTTATGGGGAGGCATGGGGGAGGAGAAGAAATTCCATCTGGTTAGATGGAAGACTGTATGTGCCTCAGTTGTGAATGGGGGGTTAGGAGTGTGTAACTTGAGAACTTTTAATAAAGCTTTATTGGGAAAATGGCTTTGGAGATATTATTTGGAGGGGGATCATTGTAGAAAGATATTATTGATGTTAGATATGGTGTCGCTTGGGGTGGTTGGTGCTCTAAGGAAGTGAGAGGGGGGTATGGTGTGGGTTAATGGAAGCATATAAGAAAGGGGTGGCCATGTTTTGCAAATCAAATTCACTTTGTAGTTGGTGAGGGCATTCGTATCAAATTTTGGCGGGACGTGTGGTGTGGAGACCACGCATTGGAAAAGGGCTTTTCCGGCCTTATACCGTATTGCAGCTAATAGGGAGGCCTCAGTGGCGGATTTGCATTTATTCTCTCATGGTGCGCACCAGTGGAATATTCTTTTTAATAGGGATTTCCATTATTGGGAATTACGTATTGTTTCAAAAAATTTCAGCTTACTATATTCCACGGAGACTCCTATGGCATAGCAAGATAGTTTGAAGTGGCGGTCTAATAACCACAAGATATGTACAGTTAAGGCATATTATAGCATCTTGACAACACAATTTGATATTACGCCGTTCCCTTAGAAGAATATTTGGAGGTCTCGTGTGTCTTCTAAAGCTTTTTTTGTTTGGAGTGCTGCTCTTGAGAAGATATTGACCACGGACAATTTGACGAAGAGAGGATGTGTAGTGTTGGATTAGTGCTACATGTGCAAGAAGAATGGAGAATCTGTGGACCATCTATTACTATATTGTGAGGTAAGAAGGGTGTTATGGGATGAGATCTTTCTAAGGGTTGATGTTGCTTGGGTTATACCTATGAGGGTGGTGGATTTGTTGGGTTGGTAAAAAATGCAAGGCTGTCATCAAGTGGCAGCAATGTGGAAGATGATTCTGTTGTATATTATGTGGTGTATTTGGAAGGAAAGGAATGCATGTTGCTTTGAAGATAAGGAACGCACAATGACTGACTTGAAGAATTTTTTTCTCCACACTCTAATATGTTGGTTTTCCACTATTGTATTACATGGGGATAACGTTCAGGAATTCTTGTCTTTAATTTATCGCTTTTAGAATGTATTTAGGAGTTCTTATGTATACTTCCTGTGTATAAGGGCTGCGCCTATTTCATTCATATATATAATATCTATCTTTTACTGATAAAAAAAAAAAAAAA
>QEOT01003279.1:339076-373033 GCA_003123785.1 Pterocarya stenoptera
TTTTTTTTTTTTTTAATAAATGATATTTATGATAACTACACCACTATTTTATAGTTTTAACACAACTCTTAAATAACATATTATTATTCTTTGAATTCAAGTTCCTAGATTTTTTTTTTTGAAAATATGAATTTGAGTGAGACTAATATGTATTATGACTCCATTAATTTTCGTGTGTTTCATTTTATGTGCTAATTTTTATTTGTTTGTTAATTTAGCAAAATTTTATTAAAATAAATTAAGTTTTTTATTATTAGTTTTGCTTATAATTTTATGGGATGTGAAGGTGATCAATGTATAATTTAAAAAATATATGATATTTGTAGTTTTAGGATATGCAAGTTTCGCGAATTCTCTTTATAAAAAAATAGATAAATTTGAGACTCATATAAAAAAATTATTTTTTAATAATAGATCTCATATTTTTTAAAAAAGTATATATAAGACTTATACATTCTAAAACTGTAATATTTTCAATTTGCATTGCAACTGACGTCACAATATTTAATCTTAAATTGATCACTTCTAGTTTAGCCATAGGTACAAAAAATAAAGGTTAAATATTAAAATAATTTTTGTTTGAAACAATAGAACAACTTTATTTAAATGCATGCTCAGATAAATAGCAAACGAATGAATTGTTATTTATTCTTTATAATATTATGTTAATTAATAATTGAGTAGCATTATTCTAATTAAAAATAATTGCTTATTATTTGGTAGTTGAAAGGGCTCTGTATATATCATTATCAGTGCATAGTGGGTTTGGCAACTGTTTGTTGGAAACTTGCCAATTATTTCATCACTTTTAATTTTGATGGATTTATATATTTTTTTATAATGGTGTTTTTTATTGTAATTTTAAATTTGGCTTTTTTTTAAGCCAATTATTTGTTGTTGGTTTTGTTCTAATTTAGTATTTATTAAACTTGTGACACCTTGGTGAGTTGGTGTTTGGTTGGCGCTTGCCTCATTGAGCTTGTTTTTAAATCGACTAATTTGGCGACAAAGGGCAAATATTGCTGTTGTTGTAGGGTAGGCAAAGAACTTGTGAATGTGAACGTTGTTGTTGTTGCTGTTTTTTTTCAGTATTTTTCCTATACGCGTATGGTTTTGTTATTTTATATGTGATGTAGGCATAGATCCAAAAAAGTAAAAATAGGAAAAACTAGAGATATTAAAGTACAAGTAACAACCACAGCAAGTGACCTTAGACAGATAAACTTGTATGTGATAATCATGTGGCACTATCACATGTCAATGTGTGGTAGTGCTCAACCATTTCGATACAAGAATTTTTACAGTTATAAAAATAGATCACAAAAGCAACTCACAAACTAATGTGACTTTATTACATATATTAGATCTAAGGCTAAAAACTGAACCAACTATTACTTATTTTCCCAAAACCAGACGAACCGACCGACTAGGGGGAGAGGATGAGTTGGACCGGTTCTTGTCTGTTCGGCAGTTTGGGGGTCGATTTTGGGCCTTATACTCGTTTCTTTGGTCATATCCAAACAAATAGAGTTACATCTCAAACATAAAAGCTAACATTGATTGAATTCACAAAAGAAAGATTCGAAGAGCACAAATATTCAAATTATCATCCAAGAAAATATTCAAGATTCAACCAAAATGAAAAAAATTAGGGTTTCAGAACATATTCAAGAACACATTTGCTTTACTTCACGCATTTACCAAGAGGGGAAGGAGATTTGAGAGAGAGAGAGAGAGGGAGAGAGAGATGGGACATGAGGGAGAGAGTAGTGACATCGGGGTGTTGGGACCGGCGAGTTGAGTCTCACCTATGGATAATCGTGCGGTGGTCGAAGGCAAAATGGAGAGAGCTCTAAGAGATGAGAGAGAGAAACGGCACTAGAGATTGAAGAGAAGATAAATGAGGAAGATGGAGAGGAAGGGCTTGGGGCTTAGGCTTCAGCCATAACCTAAACGACGTCTTTTGGTGTAATAGGGTTGTTTGCTTTCAAAACTCTTATCAACCCATTTCAACTCATCTCATCTTTATCATTACAATTTTTTTAAATTTTTATACAAAATATAATAATATTTTTTTTTTCAAATCCCAAAAGAATATTTCCAAATTCTCATACCAAAATATAATAAACATTTAACTTTTTCAAATTTCAAAAAAATATTCTCAAATTTCCACATAAAAAATAATAAACAATCCACTTTTTCAAATCTTAAAATAATAATATTATTAAAAAATAATATTCATAAAATATCTTATTCTACTATTCACAACCATCTCAACTCTCCTACCAATCCAAACCACCCTAAATCAAACAACGTTGTTTCATTTTTTTTTTTTTTTTTGTAGCAACTTGTTGTAAACGATGCCATCGAGCTGAATTAAGTTAAACGGCGCCATTTTATACATGAATAAAATAATATATTATCTTGGTTAGTTCACCAGTTTGAACCGGAATCGAACTGATGGCCTATGTCGGTTTCATGATATTTGGACCACTGGCCGACTGAATCTTCACCGGTTCCGATGGTTCATGTTCAACCCTAGTTAGATCTATTTTACAATAAAAATAACTTTACAATATGACATATTGAATCAAGCGACGTTAACTTGTAAGTTTATTTTTGTGAAATTGTTGTGACTAAAATATTTCTACCTTGATAATGTTCAGTTCACCAAGAAGGCGGCTGCATTTGAATGCTAGGTGGCTGCATTTGAATGCTGACATGATCTCAAATAATTTGAGTTGATATGTGAATAATAGTTTTTGTGAGTCCTATTGAGATGTGTTTGATGTAAATATGTTAAGATATGCGTTTGAATGTATGGAATATATTGAGATGAGTTTAATTTTTTTATGAAAAATTGAAAAAATAGTGAGTCACATTAATAATTAGTTTGAAATAAATTGAATTGATTTCAAGAACCAAACATAATCAGAGAAGCTATTGAAAAAAAAAAAAAGAGTGTTAAAACACGAAAACAAACGTCGGGCAGAAGAACTGGACCAAACTCGAGACACCAATCTGGCCAAGTTGGAGTGGGACGGATTTAAATGATTACATTGACGAAGTCAGAATGTGGAGCCAAATTACAACTACAGTCAGAATTGGATTTCAAAAAGGAAAAAAGGAAACTTGTGTTTTGATATGGTCGTTGCAAATATGGTTCAATTATAACATAATTACCGATCAAGCTCAAACTGGTCAATCCCAAGTCCCCATTCCCCAACAAGAAGATTATCAACTACACATTTCAGCAATCCTATGTAATCAATCTGTACAAACCAATGGAAATCCTGACCAATTTATACATCAACAGAGAAGCTGATTGGGACGTGCGCAGAAGAAGCGTAATTGGGAGATAAAAGCCTTGAAAATGAAGGCGGCTTTCACGGGAAATTCGTTGACTAATAGAAACGAACTTTAGTTTGGTGCAATGCAAAAGACATAATAAAAAGACGACTTTAAGGTAATGTAGAAGGTGGGAGATTCCGATCCATAGGGATTCGAGCCCCTGTGTTGTCTTTGCCTTTCCATCGCTTTCTTTATCCCCTCACAGGCCACTCAGTCGCCAGTCTCCAACTGTTTCAATCATGCCCGATATTCCATATGGACGGACCCGACTTCAGTTTCCTGCTCACCTTTACTATTCGTTTGGGATAGTCTTGGACGTCTCCCTCATCTCGCGTGGTGGTTTTTTGGTAATAGTGTGTTTGAACCATTCGTTTATGGCTTATTTCATCATAAATTGCAGAAAACAAAACAGACCAGTACTTACGTGATTCGAAACTAAGGCCTTACGTCTGCGGATTTAGGGTGTAAAAATGTACAAATTACAAGCACTATACTTTTTTTTTTTTTCCTATTTATTATATGGTGAAGAAGAAATGAAGAAGCAAAGTCCAATCCCAGCCACTTGACATAGGATGTCCTTTTATATTGAAAGCCATTTTCTTTTCTTGTTTTGGTGGAGTCTATCCGTCTAAAGAAATTACCTCATTGTGGGACCTAAAGGATGTAATATTCCTGCAACCCATAGTAAAATCTAAATCTAAACTTGTCTAGTAAAATTTCAACCATATTAATCATAGAAAAAATATATTCTTTATAAATATAATCTTTATTTTAAAAGATTGACTCTTAAATGTTTTGCGTATACGAAGGAAGGAAAATGCCAACCGACCAAGCTGGTTGGTGCTGGACCGAGAAAACCCTCTTTCAGATCCCGTTTGGACGTTAGATTGAACTAAGATCAATCTAATTTAAAACTAAGTTTAACATAAAATATCAAACTTACCAAACTTTCAAATTAAATTACTAAACTCATCACAATTTAAAACTTTTTTTACGCGTGAGATCTATAATATTTTTTAACTCAACACCTTTTTACACACGAGACTTATATATTTTTTTTAATTTTTTATAAATACATTTAAATTTATCTTAAGTTGACCTCATAAAATTCACACCATCATCTTAACTTATTATTATTTATAAACTCAATTCAGTTCAAGATCCAAATTAGACTAATGAAGCGCATCAACATTTATAACTGGCCACTTGCTAATTGCTATCAATCAGATTGGACTTCGAGTTGCACAAATATTATTCAATTATTTTCAAACCCCAAAAAACCCGTCATGGAGTTGGTGAAATATAAATAGAAAAACTGTTAGCTTCGTCAACTTCCCGCCCGGTTGTATCCATCGCCGTGTTGACCACATATATCTTTTGTATAATCACATCGTTTATTTTTTAAACCTAGCTGACGCGATCCATTTAATTTGACTTTATTCCTCAAAATATTCAAATTTTCCGTCCAACTTTCCTTCAGCCCTTTTGCTCACACGTTGCATGCACCAATCGGCACACAGAATTTGGTTCATCATTCTATTTATGAGAATGCCTCTTCATTGGACAAACGCTGAAATAAGTCTCATTAATCATCAATGACTCGATCATAATTTTGGTTACAATCCACTTGATTAAAGTCTATCGAACTTTAATTCTTGATACCGTTTTCCAAGCTATTGTCCACAAAGACCTCTTGTTTATTGGCTTACACTTTGACATATTAAATTCTAGAATGTACTGATTTTTTTTTTTTTTCGAAAAGAGAACAGACTGAAAATTTTAAATTATAATAGATGATATTTTAGAAAAATTTTATGCACCATACTTTCATTTCACCGTGTATGATGTGACACATTTATCAATATTAGATTATCCTTTATTAGATATTTTTTATCATCCGACGATGATTAATGTATGACATCTTACATAATGAAATGAGAGATTATGTATAACATTATTCGATATTTTATGCTCTCTATTAAGATCTAAGGATCAAGATTTATACCGCCACTTATTTGTATTCATCTTAATGGCGATAAGGGAATTGGGATGCAGAGTGTCCATTCTCAGTAGTTTGAGAGTACACTAGGTTAATTTTGAATACAAAGTCTAAACCCTTGATAATTTGAAAAGGCAAAATATTTTTCCCTATAAAAAAAAGACTCCTTTGTTGGTTGCTTAATTGGGTAATACATTATTTTTTTTTTAATTTTATGGGTTGATTTTCTTTGGGTGGCAGTTCTAAAAATATTATCCAAAAATTGCTCTATAGAACTTATAATAAATCCCCAAACTTAAGAACAAATTTTGTTTTGTTCCATATTATTTTAAATTTATCTGATATTATCCATCACTTTTTAATTATCTCTTATTTTTTACAAGAATTTAAAAATTAATAGACAATATAACTTTATCATTCTGTTTTTGTTTTTTTAATAAAACTTTATCCTTGTGTTGTATGATGAGATCAAAATGAAATTATAATATAATATATATATAATTATTTTTATTAATTTAAGGTGGCTCGCCGTCCAATCGTAAACACGTTCCCCCTACCGGCCATGTGGCTACCATCATGCGTCTTTTTAGTTGACTTTCCCACCACCCCCCTCGCCTGCTGCTGTTGTTTTTCATCTTTGGATCGTTGGGGATTGATTTGGTCTCCTTCCCAAAAAGTTGAGGGGCGGCTGCTGAGTAGCGCTACTAGTTTATACCGCTGGTTGTTTTAATAATTTTTATTTATTTTTATAATATATTTAAATATTTAAAAATATATATATATATTAAGACACTTAAAATCATTTCTTTCATCATTAAATAAAAGAAAAAAAAAACAAAATCATTGAACGGTCAAATAGAGCGGTAAGTTTTGGGCGACACAGTAATTGTTTCCATAATTGAAAGGAAAATACCAGTATGTCCTTGAATTTGTTCTCTTACTTTAATTGTTTATGTATTTAATTTTTTTTTTTGTAATTTTATTTACTTAATGATTAAAGAAGTAATTTTTAATGTATTGATATATATTTTATTTTTTTAAAATATTTAAAAATATTAAAAATATAATAAAATAAAATAAAATTACAAATTTGTGCTAGGCAGGCTAGCATGACTCATAGTTGAAAACCCTTCTTGTTTGCAGCTGGAGACTTTCTAACAGAAGAAGTTCTACCATATTTAATTTGACATAATTGCTTATAAATAATTATTTTTTTAGAAAAAGTCTACTTAGTGGCCCTACACCATATAATTGCTTTTATTTTTTTTTTTTTATTTTGTAAAATTTTACTCAGCAGCTCTACACTATGCATCTACTAAGGAAAAAAAAAAAAGAATTCGTCTCGTTAGCCGGTGTCTGGTGTAGAGTTTATGAGTAGAATAATTCTTTTATTTTTTGTTCATTTAGCATATATGTAGTATAAGACTGATGAGTAAAAGAATTTTATTTTATAATTTTATTATTCTTAAGAATCCTTTCGCCATTCAAATAAAGTGAAATTTAAGACAAAATAATAAAGGTACGGATCTATGATCAAACATAATTAAATAAACAAAATTAAATCCAACTCAATTTAACATAAGTATAATTAACCCCGATTAATAAGCATATCATTTTCAAGTTAACTCATGTAAGCCGAGAGTTATTATACTCATTTAACAAACTTTTATAGAAAATACAATAAACAATTTAATTTTTTAAATTTTAAAATAATAATAATATTTAAAAAAATATTTTAACAATATTTATTCAACTTTTAACTTTCATCTAAAACCATCTTATCTCGCTATCCAAATCCCGCCTTAAAAGTAGTTTAGATAGTGAATTAAAATGAGATAAGATGAAAGTTGAATAATATATTGTTATAATATTATTTTTTAATATTAATTTTATTTTAAAATTTGAAAAAGTTGAATTGTTTATTTTATTTTGTTTGAAATTTTAAAAAAATTATAATGACTAGATGAGATGAGTTGAGATCAACTCATTATACACAAAGTATCAATGATTCATTAAAAAATAAAAAATAAAAAAAGAAAAAAGAAAAAATTAAAAATTATTACAGCCCTAAATAATAAAAGGAAACAAATGCATCATACATCTATTTTAGAGTAAGATCCAAAAATTCATAATTATTGAAATGTGAAAACCTTTAATTAATCATAAATAATCTTTTGACCTTTTGTATTGTAGTTTTAGACCAAATATCACTCCAGTTGGTACCGTCCCTACTCCCTATCGATGAGAACATAGAAACTGAAGAGCTAATCCATACTCCATTTGATCTTTGAGTTTATGTAAATTTTGCTAGTTTTTCCAGATTCCTAAAATACTTGAGGTATTTTAAATATCTAGCCTATATTTAATTCTTAAATATTATAAAAACCTTTCAGATTTATTATATATCTGACTTTTATAAACATTGCTAATGTATTGATGTATCCATATGAGTGACGGGAAAATGTTTAGGGGATGTTTGGAAACATATTTCATCCCATTTCATCACATCACATCACATCTCATCTTATTTTATTTCTTTTCTAAATATCATTCAAACGTAAAATCTTTCATACTAATAATTAAAAAATTTTCAAACTAATCATTACAATTTTTCTAAATTTTTAAATTAAAAAAAATTCAAAATTTTCTAATCCCAGAAAAAATATATATTAGAAATTATATTCTAATAATATTTTAATTTTATAATATTTTTTATTCAACTTTTTCTCTCTCATTTCTCAAAACTTAATAAATAATTAACTCAAACTATCTTACTATTTACAAACTATTTTATTACTATTTATAAAATTTAAATCTCATCTCATTGCCCAATCATTCCATAGAAAGCATACAATAATATTGTATTAATGGATTGGATCCATTCTAAAATTTTTCTACTATTTGAATGTTGGTTCAAGTGGTAAATGTCTTAGTCTTGATAGTAGATCTCTCAAAGATTCAAGATTCAAATTTCTATTGAGTATAAACCATTTTTAAGAACCAATAAATTGGAGGATTTTTTTTTTTTTTAATTAGTCGAAATAGACATTTGGGATTAGTTGAGATACTGTTCCAGGACACCTGTTGTCAATCAAAAAGAAAAATTGTTTACAATTCAGAAAAGCAATTAAAGGAATGTTGGTAGACAAGGATCCAAATAACATTAACTTGACTTATCCATTTAGATACTCAAATAAGACTATAATTAATGAGAATGTTATAGAGACAAATAGATTATATAAAAGTAAATTTATAAAATAATGTGATTTCATGATATCTGTTAGATCTACTTTATAATAAAAATAATTTTAAATAAGACGTACCAGATCAAGTTACGTCAATTTATGAGTTTATTTTTATGTAATTCTTTTGTAACTAAGTATTTCCCTAATTAATTTGTTATTGATCCAAAGTCCAAACTCGGTTGATTCGACATTAACCTAAATAACTTAATATTCCCTAGGTTTTCTCAGGTAAAGTATCATCCAACCAAATTTAAATTACTAGTTTAATTTATTGTGAAATTGTACTTTATAACCAATAAAATAGAGGGATTTAGATCTAGTGGAAAAAGATAGAAGTATAAAGTGAGCCTTATAATATTTATTAAGTAGTTATTAGTGAAATTGTATATTTAATTTTTTTTTTATTAAAAATATTATAAAAATAGAAAAAACAAATACATTGAAAATAGTGAAGTGATGGTAAAAAGATTCTCTACCGGTCTAAGCCTTGAAGGATCTCAATCCCACAATCTAATTTAGATTATCAATATTACTATATTCAAAGAATGTGTACCGGATACTTTTCTATCTTTGTCAGTCTTGAATTCATGATCCATGACCTCAACTGGCACCCACCCACCTCTACGGTCTGCCGTAATTAATGAAATCTATTTATCATACTCACGTGATTACAAATTTACACATGATTATACATGATTTTTTAATTTTTAATCTTTTTTCTCTTATTAAATATATAGTATAGAGATGATGATTAAAAGAATTCAATTAATTTATAAAAAATAAATATAATATATGGTGTGTGAAGATGATGAATAACAAAATTCTTATTTTCGTAGACAATCTCAAAAAATAACTCTTTTTATCTTAATGAGAGTTATATTTGACCCTTTCAAATTTTCATTTTTTTTTTTTGTATTTGATCATTAAAATTTTGAAACTGATCATTTTAATTCTTATGTTAAAATTTTCCCGAGAACATCATATCATGTTAAGTATTTTAATTTTAGGATGGAGAAAATTATTATTTATGAATATCAATTTGGAGGTAAGGTGAAAACTTTGATAATTTTGATGGTAAAAACACAAACTGAATATAATTGAAGGCAAGAAATGTAAAATCCCAAAACTGTTTTCTGGTCATCTTCGGATTAAACGGACGTCTAGTCGCCCACAAAACAGGAAATTGACAATAAAATAAGCCAGGGGCCGGCCATGCCTGCCTTTATCTAGCACGCTATACCTGAGTGGTGGAATAGTTGGGGTCGGAGCTCCTTAAAAAGGGATCATTTGTGATAAATTTTAGGTCCTTCCTTAATTCTCTTCCAAAACCCAGAACCAGGGATCAGAAAGAATCACAGAGAAAGGTCCGTACAGTACAGATACTCTTTTTTGATCTTCTCTCCAAAACTACTCACGCCTTCTCCATGTTTTGACGTCTGTACCATGTACTGCATCATGCATCTTCTTCGAATTTGATTTCGATCTCTCGATTCTTGCCCACAATTCTGCATTTCTTTTGTTAATTCCATGATCGTTTCCGAAGCCAGTCAACCGGCTTTCTACCTGCTATAATTGTTTGAGCTGAATTCTTATATAAATCTTGTGAACTGTTTTAACTGCCGATCTATTTTTCCGGCATAATTATTCTCGTTTTTGCCTGATTTGTAATCTCTGTGCAGTAGCTTCTAAACCAAATAAATCCCAGTGAGTACATAAAATCCATTGAATTTCTTTTCTATGAATAACCAAGCTTTTATTAAATCCATCGATTTGATTTCTTCTTCTTCTTCTTTTTTATCAAAAAGACTGTAACTCGTTGATTTCTTCGATCATTATCAAAATGATTATGACATGTCGGTTTTTGGAATTGGCAGAGGGAAGACATGGCTACGGAGTCATACGAGGAGGCCATTGCAGGACTCTCGAAGCTTCTCAGGTTTGCAGTTTTCCCTTGTCGTTCAATTCCTTGTCCAAAAAATCCATAGTTTCTACTGTCCATAAATTGACAATTAATTATATATGTTGGCGTCCTATGATGCCATTTCTTTCTCCATCCATAAGAACAATAATGGATTAATTCAGACAACCTTGCAACACCGCGTCGAGGTAGTTAAAAATTCCCACGTGGGACCCTCGATATGAACGGCTTGGATCAGCCGTCCACGACATCGGGTCCTACTACTTGAACTAACCGTAGCAGAAAGTCTGAAAATCTGACCGAGCTTTAAAACTCTTGTCGGTTACAGTGTGAAAGCTGACCTCGGGGGCGTCGCCGCCGCAAGGATCAAGCAGATAACGGCCGAGTTGGAGGCGGTCGGTTCGAAGCAGTTTGATCCGGTCGAGAGGATCAAAACCGGGTTCCTCCACTTCAAGAAAGAGAAATTTGAGTACGTACTTTAAATACTTTTATGTCCCATTTTACTGGAATATGCCAGAAAACATTTCATCCACAAAGGTTTGAGTAATTAATAGGTACGGTAACGCCATTTCAATGGCCTGAATTATTGTTTAGAAGCAATATAAATAGGGATAAAGTAGGGGTGCGGTCCACTAATTTTAATTGCTCGTGATGAAAAGACATTAATTATATATGTGTCGTCAAAAGAGCATGATTCTCGAAAATACTATAAAGATGCCACAGGTTTCGATGATATGGACAGGACCATTTCACGGATTGTTGGAGAACAAAAGGCTTCGGAGATTCTAGAAAAAAAAAAAAGAAGAAAAATGATAGGGACTCCAGTTTTTTTTTCCTGATTTCTTTTTTTATTTTATTTTTAATTTTTTTTTGACTAAGTGATTAAGAAAATATTGTTTAATAATATTATGATTTTGACTTAATCACTAAGTCAAAAAAAAAAATAAATAAATAAAAACTAAAAAAAATAAAAAAAGTAATTGGAAAAATCAACCGGAGCCCAGGCGCCCGAGAATTGCTTTAAAAAAAAAAAAATGTATTTGTTTCTGGTAACAGAGAGAAATTTTCTATGCAGACTTGTTTAATGTTTTCCAAAGTTTTGTAGATAAATAATAATAGACTTATTATCTTTCTACTACTTATTTATTATTCTGTTTATTTTTTTATTTAATAATTAAGAAAGTGACTATTTATGAAATTATATATATTTTTATTTTTTTCTTAATAATTAAATATATTAAAAAATACTTAAAAATAAGAATAAAAAAAATAAAAATCTCAAATGCATTATAGAGTGATAAAAAGTTGGTTGAAGGATAATAAACCTATCCTCCTTTGGAGGTTATCCGTAATTTTTTTTTTTTTTTAACACTGATTGATGAGGACGGCATGCCTTCTTTTCAGGAAGAATCCTGCGTTGTTCGGTGAACTTGCCAAAGGCCAGAGTCCAAAGGTTTGTCACGCTGTCATGAGTAACGTTTATTTAGGTTTTTGTTTTTTTATAATAAAGTTTAAGATAGTAGCTACTGAGAAAAGATTCTTGCACTTTATTGGCATAGGTCACGAAATAAATGAGTTATAATAGACACACCTTCATTTATACGTTAGGTTTACTTTATATTAAAATTTATTTTACAATTTAATATACAATATTAAGACATGTCGGTTTATAAATTTATTTTTATAAAATTTCTTTGTGGATAAAATATTTTTCTTGAATATAACATTCCATGACTGTATTTAATATTTTTATATATAAAATTAAGCTCGACGTTCTAATGGTCATAAATAAATTGGGTTTATTTCATGTGTCAATGTTATCCGTCCCTATACACGTGTTCAATAGTGTACCTTTAATAGTTTCAACTCTTGACTCACGGTCTTTGAATTTAATGTAATTGGTCATGAAGTTATTGATGTCAAAATAATAATTAAATAGTATTAAAGTGGGGACATGTTGTGTAAAAGAATGAAAATATACGTCCCTCCATAATCTTATTGTTGTCAATAAGCACGGCTTTTACGCTATTTGGCTGGTACTCGTGTATTATTAATAGAGGCTCAAATCTCTAATATTGTATATATGTCTATATATGTGCGCAGTTTCTGGTATTTGCATGTTCAGACTCTCGCGTTTGTCCCTCCCATGTCCTGAATTTCCAACCGGGGGAGGCCTTTGTGGTACGAAACATCGCCAGCATGGTCCCGCCCTACGACACGGTTTGCCTCCCAAAAACTTTCCTTACTCATTAGTTTTTTGCTTTCAATTTTCATTGCATTCATAACTCATTTATTACATTGGTTTATGGATTCAAATCTTGACTTTACTGCTTAAACTTTGTCAAACTTGGCGACATTAATTGGTTTATGGATTATGACAATATATAATCAATTCTTCAAGTTTTATTTAAGAGTGCGGCTACTCTGCTGTCCCATTTTTATCTTTTTTTTTCACATTTTTTAAATACATTTGAAGGTTTTAAAAAAAAAATTTCAATACATTTAAAATCACTTTCTTAATCATTAAGTAATTTTTTTTTTTTTTAAAGTGGTCAAATGGAGTGGTACAAATAGGAGGGCAAACTAGTATTTTTTTTTATTATTTAAGTAATACTACTCATGATCTCAATTCTTATCATCTAATAATATGACATTAGATGACTAGAAACTATTTATTTATTTTATGCTTTTGGTACTTTTGGATTAGGATACTCCTATAGGGACTGATGGTTCCAACCGATGGTGAACCGATGCAGTGTATTTTTAAATTTTTTTTATTTTCTTCAAGTATTTTTTTTTTACATTTTTAAATATATTTTTTTTATAAAAAAATACATAAATTAAATAATATTCACTTACTTAATCAATAAGGAAAAAAAAATTTGAAAAAAAAAAAAAAAAAGCATTGGTATACCATCGGTCCAATAAGCATTATTATCCTTGGATTAAATTTGTTTGGTTGACTGGTTCTTGATGATGCAGACAAAGTACTCAGGAGTGGGGGCGGCCATTGAATATGCAGTGTTGAAACTGAAGGTGAAAATATATAAATGGCCACACTTCTTTTTGCTGTCCCAACTTTATTCATACGCGTTATTTAGACTTCCTTTAATTTTATTGGTAGTTGCTCTTCTGGCAAAGGAAAGGGAGTCCTTTGTGGGGACAAGCTAGCAACGTTATATATATATATATATATATATATATATATATATATATTTATATATATATGTCTTTTATGTTGAGAAATAATCTCATATTATTTGTGAACTAAATCCTAGACATATTTATAAAGAATGAGTAATCATCACTTATAAAACCGATTTTATATACACATATAGCCTTCCTACACCTACTAATCACTAATGCATATGCGTTGACTCTAGAAGCCAACCCAACTACTACCTCATGTGCCACCAGAGCAAAAGATCTGCTAATTTACTTTATAATTAAGTTGTGCAATTTTCAAATCCAAGGCGTCTCGGACTCTCGTGACCTTGAAATGGCAGCCCAGCCAATATTAATGTTCCTACCTTGGGGAGAAATAAATAGATCAAAGTACCCAATGATGTATTTATTATTCCTAATCACTCCTCTATATTGTGACATGTAAAACCCAAAAAACAAAAACGATTATTTTGTGTTAATCTGGGTACGTTATTTGTAGTTACGCAGAAGAAATGCGAAGACAGAGTATTTAGTCTGCCTAAAATGAGAAAGTATTCTGATATTGGATTAACAAGAGAATGAATTTCAGGTGGAAAATATAGTGGTCATTGGACACAGCTGCTGTGGTGGTATAAAGGGGCTCATGTCTATCCCAGACGATGGGACCATTGCCAGGTACGCAATTGAAGTCTTCTTTCTTGCTTAATGTTAAAAGGGATGAGAACTGGTTAGTTTGATAAAGAAAAGGAATAGGAGTATTTTATTCCAAGTGGTGCCATATTCTTGGAGGCATCCATCCAAAAAAGTATGACAAAGAAAAAAGGGAGCTTTCTTCCAAGTTTTCTCCAATCCATTATTATGTCTTTCCATGTCAACTTGAAAGGAATTCGCGATGCATGGGTGGGTCTTTAATTAATCTTGCCTTTTTCTTTTTCTTTTTCTTAACGTGTGATGTGACGAGGGGGAATGCGATCTAATCCACTATGCATTGAACTGTTTATATTTATTTGTTCTGTTGCTTTCCTCTCACCAATAAGAATAAGTAATGACGATCTATCAACCTTAATGCATAAGAGAAAATCCATAACTAGTTCTGGATTTGCGTGCATTAATGCTAGCTACCAATAACTATATGAGTAAAAAAAAAAAATCACGAGGGCAAAAACTCGAGTGTACTTAAAAGTCTTCCTTTTCTGTGAATTGAACTTGCAGTGAATTCATCGAACATTGGGTCAAAATCTGTTCCCCCGCAAAGGCCAAGGTCAAGGCAGAGTACAGTGAGTTAAGTTTCCATGAGCAGTGCACCAACTGCGAGAAGGTAAATTACTCCACACACCAAGTATCATCATCTTAAATAATTAGATCCATGAAAAAGAAAATGATATGTAGAGTAAGGCTGTGTTTGGATGTTGAGCTGAACTCAGTTGAGTTGAGTTCTTTATGAATAGTAGTGAGTTAAGTAGTGGAGGGAGTTATGTGGAGTCTATCTAAATTGAGTTTAAAGTGTGTTTGGATGTTAAGATGAGTTTAGTACTTTTTATGAGAAATTGAAAAAGGTTGTGAATCTCATGTATAAAGATGTTTTAAGTTGAAAAAGTTTGTGGGTCCACGTGTAAGAAGGCTTTGAGTTGGTATGAGTTTAGTAATTTGAGAGTTTAGTGTTTAGATGTTAGACTCAGCTTAAAATTAGACTGAATTCAGTTGACCTCAGTTGAGTTTGGAAACCAAACGTAGCCTTAAGATCCATTTGGGATTCTAGGCCCCCAATCTCAAAGTCCAAACACCATTGACAATAATAGTTTGGCATCAATCAAGAAACCATCTAGAATATAAATTAAGCTAAGAGTAATGCTGCATGTAGAGAACTCTCCATGCACCAATTATTACGGATTAAATATTTGTGACTCACCAAGCAGTAAATGCAAATCAAACCACTCAAAGATATACTAGTCATGTTTATAAGTAAAATTAGGGCAAATTACGGTTGTTTTGGGTCGAAAGTAAATGGATTTGATCCTAAAGATGAATGTCATATTTTGTTACACTAATGCAGGAGGCTGTGAATGTATCACTCGGAAACTTATTGACATATCCTTTTGTGAGGGATAGTGTGGTGAACAAGACAGTAGCTCTCAAGGGTGCACACTACGATTTTGTCAATGGAACTTTCGAGCTCTGGGATCTTGACTTCAAAATTACACCCTCCCTGTCTGCATGAGCATCTAGTATATATTGTCATGATCCTCAGCTCGCAGGGTCTCTTTTTATTTTATTTTATTTTTCCTCCTACAGAGAATGCTGTAAATTAATGTTGATGACAACTGGAAAATAAGAATAAGGTATTTCCATCTAGTTGTTATCTTGCCTGAATAATAATGTCTATGAACCATATAAACTTTGTTTTTGTCATCTAATATATTTTGATAATTATTGACGTGTTCTCGAACATGTATCGGATTGGTTTATAATTTTCAAGACAGACAAAACTTTTGAATTCTATATATAGCATCTAATTAACATTGGTGGTGGAATGTTTCGAGTAACATCAAATAATGTAGATCCCATACATTTCTCGCTGAATTTCACCTTAAAATTAGGCAAGGAAATTCGAATGCATCTAAACCCAAACTAGATAACTCCTTCCTTGATTCAAGAAATAGCTGTGCTACTCTGCCGTTCAGAGTAGCTCGCTCATTTTGACCGCTAGGCCAAAATTCTATTTTTATTTTTTTTCAATTTTTTATTCATATTTTTTTATCATTTTAAAACATTTTTTAAAATATAAAAAAATATCAATACATTAATAATCACTTTCTTAACTATTAAGTAAAAAAAAAATTAAAAAATATGAAATGTCAAAATAAGAGATTAAATTAAATAGACAAAGTAACAATTTTCTTCCAGAAATTATTGTATACCGTAGCGGTTCTAATTTGTGTCAGTAGCTAAGGTACGTTGGAATGGCTCGGCCCAATGTTTTTGTAAATGGAACTCAATTAGGCCTTTCAAAACTAGGATACTTCATCAAACAGGAAGTGTGTGGTTTGGGCTTTTCCTCATTTCATGTTGGTTTCCAGCTTTTGTAATGAATACACGGACTTGGGCCTACCCCAAGTTTTGGTACTTCCAGTGCCGAGGTATTAGGGTCGTTGGGCTTAATTTCTGACCCCTTTTATGTTTGAGGTTCGGGGTTACTTTTAAAGGAATTTGTTGGCATGTTTAACTAAAGGGTTTCTGGGGGATGGGTAAAAGTTAAATCACATGGGTATTGTTGAAATTGGATCTAATCCACTGTGGAATGGGTACTCCCCTCAGTTTTTTGGGGTAGCTGCAGCCGGCAGTGCCGCTTTTGCTTAAGTCTAAATTTTGACTATAGTCAAAATTTTTGGAGAGATTGATTTACATTGGACTAGTTATTCTATAGTCAAAATAGTAATATAATATTATATATTTTAATAATTTTTTAAAATTTTTTAAAAATTTTGCAAATAAACTTGTATTAATATTAAATTTTAATATTTTTACTTGTATTTAATATTTAATATTTTGTATTAATATTAAAATTTAATATTAAAAGAGAAAGGTAGCTGTTTGGGAAAATCATAAAATATTAATTTGGTCATTCTACAGTGACTCTTCAAATATGATTAGAGCACTGGCATTGGACCCATCAAATGAGTCCAATGTTTAAAATTTGATGAATTTTGCTAAAAAAAACCGGCATTAGATTCATTTTTCACCTCTTTGTGAAGCTATGAGCTAAAGTCCCTTCTTGTTTATCTTCAAATTTGTATCTTCAAATTTGAAGAACCACTGTAGAACTTTCGATCGCATTATTTTATTACGAAAATGCTAAGTTTCGCACGCAAACTCGTTTTTTTCTTTCTCTTTCTCTTCCGCTTCTCAGGTTTCTTCCTCACCCCCAAATCCCAAAAGCCCTTTCTTTCTTTCTTCCTCTCCTCTCCTCTCCCTTTTTTTCTTCCTCTCCTTTCCCTTCCCAATTCCTAGTACAATTTTTCCTCTCCCTTTCTTCCTCTCGGTTTCGGAACCTCCGTTTCCTCTACTGTTTTTCGCCAAGCAGCAAATTCCCTTTGTCGTGAGAATGAGCATTTTATCTTTGTCCACTGGGGTTGAAGATCGTAAGAGGTGTTTCAGGCTTTAGAGGATCTCCATCACCTCCATAGGCGCACCGTTACTGCTCCCATTGGGTTGTTCGATTCTACGACTTCGTGAGTGCTTTCTCCTTGTCTTTATATATTAATCATATATGCATGTGTGAGAACAAAATACTAAATTTGTATGCTTGATGGCTTTCGATCTTGATTCGAGTCGTCTTTGCGGCCTGCATCTTTTAGATGTGCCATTGCTTGATGGCTAGAGGGGGGAATCTCGTGATCCTGGAACATGAAAGCATGGTACTATTATCTATATTTTACTTATACAACAAACTGTGACTTCTTGAAGTCCAGAACTTGGTTGAAAAAATTAGAAAAAAAAACAATCCATGTCGAGCATAGAGGAAAATTAGAGGGAAGGAAAGGCCAGCAGGAAGAATGGCTTTGTTTCTGCAAGTGTTAGAAGAATGGATTTTACTAGCAACATAAGTGTTTCGGTAGCTTGATTTAATTTGAAAAGAGAACCATTAAAATATTTGAGTTTGTATTAGTTATGACAAATTCACCCCTGCACTCTGCAATGCTTGTGCCAAAGCATTCAAAAGCCTGGCCAACACCAAAACCAATCTATCAACAGCTAATACATTAGCACCTGAACCTATTAGGCTTTGTGAAAAATGATGCAAGTACATGCCATTAGCGTGAGCTGGTGGTTTTGTGTTACACTAAGCTAATTGATGAAATTCAAAACCCCTGCATATTGTCCTTACATGTAGCTTAAAATCCAGCAATATCGTGCATGATTGAATTATTGGCATGTTGATCAGATCGATGCCTTCTTGTTGTACAGATTTGACATATATGGAAATTGAAACTTCTAGCAAGGGTTTTATATACTATTAGCTACATCCGAATGCTTTATTATTCGTCAATTTTCTATAACGGAATTGTGTTGTGGCTTGTGATCACTTTTTCTAAATATCATTTAAGAAAATGCTTAGATTAAGGATAATTAACAAAATTAACTCGCCATTAGTAAAAGATTTTTCACGGTGGCATGAGTTTGCTAGCATGTTTCAAGATGCTAAATGGTCAGTTATAAAGTACAAGCTTCAAGCTATATGTATCATCATACTAAACGAGTTGAGTTTGAGCCTAGGCAAGCTTTGCAATTTTTTTAATTCTCAAAACAAAAGTTATATTAAAAAATTTTATTCTAATAAAAGTTTATTCAATTTTCAACTCTCATTTCATTTGTGTAACCAAATAAGGCTTTGGTCTATTTAGGATTTCTAGTAGGGACTTTTGGTGAGGGAAAGATTGTTCATAAATTATAGGTAAGGATTTTCTTCATTTCGGAGATCTACAAAGTTAGCTATTTTATATTAATTAATACTTAGATTCCTTCTAAGTCTCAACTATTACTGAAATGGATGATACCATAACGTCTAATGCTATTCATCCACTTCATTACGTTTATCCCTTCTTATTCAACTAGAAAGCCATCATTTCTATTACAAGTTGAGCAATATTTATGACCCCAAAAGCTTTGACAAATTATTAGATATTTTTAAAGTATTGATGATATTTATGACCCCACAAGTGTTAAAACTCTGGATTGAACTAAATCAAAAACAGTTATCATGTCTAGCAGTTTTTATTATTAATTTTTTCTTTGTGTAGTTGTGTTTGTTGAACTTCAATATGTAACTGTGTAATGAATCTTGCTGTGTAGCTGTTTAATGAGTAAGCAGAAGGCTAAGGAATCAAGTGATGCTGAGTTTAACATGACGTTAAGTTTGTGATGCTTGTGTGATGGTAGCAAGTGAATTTGTGATGTTAATGTGGTTGTGAATGTTAGATTAAAGTGAATGTTAAGTTTGTTCAAGTGGTGTGATGGCAGCAGATGAATGTTAAATATTTTCTGTGATGGCAACAAGTTAGATTAAAGTAAATTTTAATTCTTGAGTTGATTCTTGAGCTTGATTAAAGTGATGGAGAGGTTAGATTTTTTGATTTATAAGTTGCCGATTAAAATGTTTTGGATAGATATTTCGTGTTGATTTTGTGAATGTTAAATAGTGAATGAATCTGAGTTGAACATATATAATGCATTTGAGTTGATTCTTGATTCGAATGTTATTGTGAATGAAAGTGTAAACTGGAAGCTTCTGATATAGGTAGATGAAAAAAATTAATTGAGACACAAAAATTTAAGTATCAAATTAAATTATTACTTAACATATGGTTTGTAATTGCAAGATATGAAAGAAAAAATTAAAAATATTATTATTAAAAAAATAATTTTATATTATTATTTTGATGAATCCAATGGCTAATCTAATGTGAGATTATGAATGTGAAGGTTTTACATTTATAGAAAACATGTACTTTTCATCAAATTTTGAAGATGAATTTGATGAATCCAATGCTAGTGCTCTTAGGGGTCCTAAATTATTGTAGCTTAAAGTTCCACAAATGTCCCTTTCGCTAGTCCAATGTAGGAATTTTAACTCAAAAAAAACTAAAATTTGGACTTGGACTTGGCAATGCTCTTAATTAATTGGCAATGGCCTAGCCATTTGCCAATGCAAGTCCAAATTAAAAGCAAATGTGAGAAAAAACATCTGCATTGGCCTAGATAAACTTCCTAAGTTTGACATTTATGCTACAGTATATCTTAGCTCCTCTCCATGTCTGGCGAGATACTGCACAAGGGCCAAAATATTATTTTATCATTTCTCTACCTCCCACTCATTCTTTCCCTCGATTTTTCTCTGTCTTCATTTCCAAAACCCTCCATTTCATCTTTCTTTTCTTTCTTTCTCCTGAAACTCCCTTCTCTTCTTTGCCCTTTTCTTCTTCAACCCGCAAGCCATATTCTTCTTCAGCCTCATTCTTGTCGAGAGATGTCACTCTTCCCCAGCCCGCAAGCGTCCCCTTCTCTCCAACGGTCGCCTTCTCCAGCGGTTGTCGTCGTCTTCGTTCTCTCAAACGAATCGTCCAGAAGGTTATTCAATTTCATATTTTTTCAAATATTTTATTTGTGTTTTTTTGGATATTTAGGGTTTTCTCTGTTTACTCTCTCTCTCTCTCTCTCTCTCTCTCTCTCTCTCTCCATCTTTGTGGTAACCTCACTTGTCCCCTTTTCTTCATTTTATATTTTCGAATGAAAAGGTGATGATTTTCGTATCTTGGTCAGCATTAAATCTCCATTCTTCTTACGAGTTCTCTTCTCACGTTCCTTTTGACAAATTTTCCTTACTCTCTGAACTTTGAAGATGGTGGAGGTGGTAATTATATATATATATATTTGGTTTTTTTGTATTTGTGATCAAATGTTATAGGCCTCCTGCTTCCATTAAATGCGTGGAAGATTGGTATTTTTATTGAGTTTCACATCTTGTTTTAGTACTCAAAGAATCAAATCAATTTGGGAAGATTGTGCTAGTGGGTTTCTTTTTGCAAACATTACTAGACAGACAGAAAACTCTGTTGCAGGGCACGAGTTCATGTGGTCATTGTCACTCTGTTGGGTTTCTCTCACAAATGTTATGCTTCATTGTGATTTGCTATGGAAACAGACCATGAGTTATGCTTTGCATTTGTTTATTGTGCACTTATAACTTCATCTTCCATTCATCTCAACATGTGTAGTTTTGAATTTGCTTCTTATGACTCTTTGATAATTATTATTGAAAATACAGAAAGTTTTTATATCTGAACTTCACTTTAATATACCTTTCTATTTAATATTTATGCTTGATCAATTTATTATCCGTTTAATATTCTTCTCAATTTGCTTCATTTTGGTTGAGATACCCGTGTCTTAAATACTTCTCAATCACATTTTGCAATCTGGTGAAGTTCTTATTATATTAGTATTTGTCATGCACTATGCTTTCGTACAGATATTCTCACATATGAGTCTCTTTTCTTAATAAAATCTTAGGAACAAGCAAATATTTATCTCCTATGGCTCTGGATATGTAAAAAAACAAAAGAAGGTAAAAATAAAAGAACTAGTTTTTCATGGTAGCTCTATATAGAGTTCCTATTTTGGCTATGGCTTTATCCTGCTATGGGCGTTTGGTCCTCTTTCTAATCAAGATCTACCTACTTCACTTTTTATATTTGTTTAATTCAAGTTGGTGTGAAACTGAGTCATTTTTCTGATTGGTCAAGCATAAAATGGTAGTTGGCAAGTCCAAGTCCAAGTCATCTTTTTGCTTTCATTTTTTTGGGTTTGTTTGCTTTTCGTGCATGGTCATTTTCTCGTGTCTCACTGTTGTTTTACTAGTCATTTCGGTTAACGATTGGTTTTGTGTTTGCTATTCGTTACTTGGTTTTGTGAAACTAAGTTGCTGATCTCTTTTAAGAATTTTGATAAGCTTATTCTGGAAGGATACAAAGTTGTATATGTGATTTGTTGATTTTTGTGGTTTAAAGGGTGCTTTCATTCTCTGGCTGAAACTGGGGGAATAATTTTTTAATAACCATTGTATGGGTCATATTTCTTAAATATTTGAGAATAAAAATATCTCTTCAAAGTAGTTTTTTTTTTTTTTTGCTGTAGTTAGGTGTGATCTGTACAATTTCATTGATTCGTGAGTTATTTTTAAGTCCACATGCCATGCTCAATTGAAGCAAGAGAACCATGACTTTAAAGTTTGTATAGTTAATTAAGGGTTAGTATATGATGTGTAGGCATATAACTAGTATGTGATGTGCAGTTGTATAGTTGGCAGTCATGGTATAGTGTGTAGGACATGCCTGTGAAGGGTGTTGGGAAGGTGTTGTTTATTGTTAATAATGAAGTGCCTACGCTTTGATGTTGATAGCTTTTATCATCTACAATAAATAGATTTGGAAATTGCAGGTTATATAATGTCTGCATTTGTCAGAATAAGGTCAGAATGTCACTCTCTGTTTCTTTTAGTTATTTTAATTGATTTATTTTCACTTCATCACAATCTTTAGCAGTTTCCTTTGTTTGGAAATGTTGCTAATCCTTTTAGTGAGTTGAGTTCAACTTATCAAGCTTAATTATTTGGTTATTTTCAGTGTTTAGAGAACAAGAAATTATAAGAAAGAGTGAATAGCCTTGAGCAGTTGGTCGCATTCATAGGTGATAAGTCATCAATGTTTTCAGAACAATATGTATTTGGAGAATATATTGATGAATTAAAAAAGAAAATTCAGTCTCAGTTGATCATTTGGCCTATTTTGGATTGGAATGGCTAAATAGATTCAATTGTTTTGGCTATTGATGGTTTGGAACCTTTTAATTATCCTGCTACAATTGAAGTCACATTGATGTATAGTTTTTTTTCCCAACTACATATTTGCAAGGGCTTGCATTTATAGAATTCATTCTGCCTTTGTTTGTTTGGACAGGAAATTGAAAACTATGGCAAGGGTAATGAACTATGCAGTGACGGAGGTGGAGAAGAATGCATATTGTAATGGGGACTGTGGCAAGGGTGGTTGTGTCTGTAGAGTCTGTTTCCAGTGGTAAGGGTGAATGTTCTGTTTCATATACCAAAGAGTATAGGTTGTTCTATTTCATATACCAAAGATGTGTATAATTCGAACTAAAGAAGAAAAACTTGGATGATGTGCATTTTAGGTATGATCTAGTACTCGGACCCTTTATTTTTCATTGTTATTTATAGGGTTTTATTAGCTCAAATGAAAGTTGTGCATGTAGTACTTCATTCAAATCGTAAAGTTGTAATATGTAGGAAAAATGAGTAAGGAGATAATTATTATATGTTTTTTTTCTTTTTGATTTTGATTGATTTACATTATATTTATTAATTAATATATGGAGTGAATTTGAAAAATATTATTAAAGTATATAATATTATATTACTATTTTAACTTTAATATGGCTAGTCCAATGTAGATTCACTTAGCTAAAGTCTAACCCTATAGCCAAAACTTGAAATTCTAGCTAAATTTAGGACTTGGCAGGCCATTGCTAATGCTCTTAGGGCATTAGTAATGGTGTAGATAAAGGTAAAGGTAAAATTTGGCTAAAATTACATATTTTGTCTTTTTCCTTTGCTATTTAAGAGAGATTCTAATATTAGATTGTCTATCTATTAGTCAAAATAATAATAAAATATTATTTTTTAATAATAATAATATTTTTTTCTAATTTGTTTTCTTATTTTGTAATTATACTGACCATATGTTAATTAATAATTTAATTTTTAATTAAATTATTATTTTACCTTATGTTGAGAGAAAGAGCAAGTGGAAGGAGAGAGAAATAAGTGATAAAATAATAAATAAATGGTGAACAATACATATCCAAATATATAGAAACATGGTAGCTTATAAGCAAAAAGAATGCATTTAGCTCTTCCAATGCGGCAGATGTAATGGAGTTGTTAGCTAAATATTGGATTGCATTGGTGATTGCCTACATCATTTCCAGTGCTTGGTAGGATTTGGATATATAGTTCAGATGAGATGAGATGAGATGTTTTAAATAGTAGTTGAATAAAATCTTATTAGAATATATTTTTTAGTATTATTTTTATTTTAAAATTTAAAAAAATTAAATTATTTATTATATTTTTGTATAAGAATTTAAAAAAATTGTAATGATTGAGATGAGATGAGATAAGACTTTTAATTAGTACCGACGTGATGTTTATGTTTATGTGGCATGAGCTCTATTAATGGGACTAACACTATGGTAATGAAATAAATAAAAGGATGGGCGCAAAAGGGAGATATTATCATGTTGACCCAGAATATTAGCTCTCTTCAGATCTTAACATTAATTGAAAAAAAACCGGAAGGTTTCTCACATTGGTCAATATATTTGCTTCCCTTCTAAAGCATTTTAACATCTCCCATAAAATTCCTGAGACCATCATCCATTTTCTTTTCTCTATTCAATTTTAGTCTAGGGAAAAGAAAACTAGAGGGGTTTTGAAATAAGTAGAGAAATTACGGTAAAATACTTGGTACTGATTTCGCCTTTTAAACACTTCCAGTTCAACCATTTTGGCACGTCTTCAAAGAGAAAATCTCCATCATTTGTGTCTTCAAGATCTATTTTGGGTCTCTCGTCTTCATGGGTCTCTCGTCGTCTTTGTGGTCTTCGGATTTTGGAAGCCTCGAATTTCAGCTTTGCATTAGACCTTCCAGCAGAACTGGGAAAAAATTGATAGAGAGAGAAGGAACAAAATGAAGAAGTGGGAAAAAATTGATAAAGACAGAAGGAACGAAGGTAGAAAAAATAAATTTTTTTATCTGCTGGTTACGCAGCGATTTCTCTAGCTGGTTGCAAATAGAATTTTTGTTAAATTATTATTTTGCCTTCTGTTGAGAGAAAGAGCAAGTGGGAGGAGAGAAATAAGTAATAAAATAAAAAATAAATGGTGAACAACACATATCCAAATATATAGAAACATAGTACCTTATAAGTGGATAGTACAAGTTTTAGCCTCTGGAAACCCCTTCTCTCTAAAACTTCCGTTCCCCTCAACCCCTTCTCTCTAAAACTTCCCAAACACCAATTCTAGCGTGAGGGGGTGGGAGCTTCGACTCCTTCCCCCTCCCCTGTGTCCATTGTACTTTCGTGTTGTGTGTTTTGTGTTTGTTTTTGTGTTTTTTCTTCAGGCCAAATAAGGGAGGATAGTCGTTCGTGTCTTTCCAACCGTCGACCCTATACACGCGCCTCACCGTCAGGATGCCCAGCCGTCGATCTTCTAGTCTACAAAACCCGATTGCCATTGGAGTGGCGCGTTGCCTGCATGCGAGGGACGAAGTTCCAGTTCTAGACGATGCGTGGCCTTCACGCGCGACCGAGGAGCCCTTTGCCGACGCCACACTCGGCTTCTGTGGAACCTTTGACTCTGGGACTTCCAAGTTGGACCAACGGTTTTCCTCCCAGTGTGAATAGTGTCCTGCACGCGACACCGTGCCGACTGCCTGTGCACTATTCATACGTTTTGATCTTGGCTTTTCGTTTCAGTGTTTTCTCCTTCCCAGTATTTGGTTTTGTTTTATTTCTCCGATCTGTGTTGTTTTGGTGACCCAAGTGTGGTGTCGAGCCTTCGGATCAGACGAAATCTGGGGCAACTGCTGTTCGAGAGTGATGAGTGTTGCTACGTCTAGTGATTGTACGGCCGGGCTGTTGTGGTCCGTGCATTAGCTGGATACTCGCTTAGTCAGGGCTCGAGTTGCCGATGCCTGCGGTGGGTGTGTCGTCCGGAGTCTCACCAGCGCTTGTGGTCCTGTTGCTGTGATTGTGTTTAATTGTAGTTTTTTTCAGTTTATTTTGTTATTAATTTCATAAAAATAAGCTATTAGATTTAATCTCCATACCTGTGTCACATACCATTCCTCCTTGGGAGGATAAAGGTGGCCTGCAAGTTCTGGTTTACGGAACGCTTTCTCTGTTATGAGAAAATTTATTTAGAAGTTAAGACAATTTCAATCACAAAGCAATTTGTAGCTAATGCATAGTTTGGCTTATAGTTTGGAGTTTTCATGTACTGATAAGTTAACAGTTGTAACTTCAGATCATTAATGAAATGTGACTATTTCCTTCCAAAAAAAAAAAAAAAAAAAGCTTATAAGCAAAAAGAATTGCATTTAGCTCTTCCAATGTGGTAGATGTAATGGAGTTGTTAGCTAAATATTAGATTGCATTGGTGATTGCCTACGTCATTACTAGTGCTCAGTTGGGTTTAGATATACAGTTTAGATAAAATGAGATGAGATGATATGTTTTAAATAGTAATTGAATAAAATATTGTTAGAATATATTTTTTTAATATTATTTTTATTTTGAGATTTGAAAAATTTATAATCATTGAGATGAGATGAGATAAGGCTTTTAATTAGTACCGACGTGATGTTTATGTTTATGTGGCATGAGCTCTATTAATGGGACTAACACTATGGTAATGAAATAAATAAAAGGATGGGCGCAAAATGGAAAAGTCTAGGCCGGTTTTTAAAAGCCAAACCATGAAAATAATTCTTTCAAGTAAACCTCTCTATACTATTATTATATAATTAGAAATTTTGTGATTAATTGTAGATGATGAGTTGGTATTCTATCACTTCTCGTTTTACATATTATTATATATGCCTCTTTAATAATATAATTGGGAATGGGGACCACACTATTTGTTTTGCTAGAAAAGATAGTTTTAGGATATTTGTTTCTTGCTCTGTAATTCATCTGACGACATGTAATGGCCAGTGAGGACGTAGTGGGAATGTACTGCAACTAGACAAGCATTCCGCCCATAAAGAACACCACACACACCAAAAAAATGCTTGGAATCGAATGGTGTTAGGACTACTGCCGAGACTCTCACTGAATTTTTGTACCGAATAGTGTAAAAAAAAAAAAAAATAGTTGTTCCTTTTTTTTTTTTTAAACATTTTTTATACCCATTTAAACATTTTAAAAGAATCATAAAGTCATTAAAAAATAATTCTTTAATTATTAAAAAAAAGTCATTCGATAGCTTTTTTCGATAGCCACTAGTTCTATCATTCGATGTGGATAGAACTATATATAGCCATGAGACAAGATAATTGCATATGCAAGACGACTAATCTGATCAGTAGAACTAGTCATGAGAGGTCAAGTGGTCATGTCCAAGACAATTATACAGCATAACAAATTGTGATAAAGACAATACATGAATATTTTTGTTTTGGTAATGGGAGCCAGCCAAGACAACCGTTCATTCCTGATCATGCCAGCCCTATCCCTTAAATATTGTTGCTAATCACGTGAAGTGTGACAGACATTTTGGTAAAGGATCCAAACGGCCCCTTTTCTGCGGGCGAGGGTCAAATGGCTCAACCTCACCGTCACTCCAAATTATTTTAAATTATTTTGTCATCATTTGATAATCATTCACTTCTTTGGTATCTGCTGTATATTGTGATCCTGTGTGTACCCTTTTCAACCAAACATAAACCCGTGAAGATTTGTCGCCAATCGCTGAGCCCCACTAGCTCTTTGCATGCAAGGCAATGCCCGCAAGGGTCAATGGCTCGAAGTAGCAACGTCCTGACATAGATCTTGTTTTCTTTTCCTTTCTTCCTGTATGGATTCCATATCTCACAAAGTAAACTTATCCATTTTGGATTTTGTAAGTCAATAATATGTTAAATAACCGCTTATATAAAATTATTTATATGTTAACACTCTTCTAACATGTAAGATAGACTCTTGTTTAATAAGTGAGTCTATTACATGAAATATTTAATTAATTGAGAGAACTATTAGTGTTAGGCTACTTGTCTTGCCAGCTTTGAGAATATATATGTTTTATTATTTGTATTATATTTTTAACATTTCCCTCACGAGATTTTTCCTTAATGAGTAACTCAAAACATGGTGCTTGAGTGAATATAAAAGACAAAAAGTTTGCTCAAGATGTACTCTCATCAGTTGGCTTGAGCGAAGACTAGATAAAGAGTTTCCTCAAGTGTCGCTCGTCACATGGCTCTAGCGAAGATCTGACAATACATTCACTTGAGGCTTGCTCGACACCTTACTCGAGCGAATAACGCAAAAAGTAAAAAATTAGTGCTTCCGCCGTATAACTATGTTATGGACAATATGGTCGTTCTGAGCATTATAATTTCACCCCATAATGTACTTTGACATTCCTCAAGAAAATAAAATCTTTGTAGCTCTATAGACATAGGCATGTTGTCAAACCACGTAAATTTTATGTCTTGTGATTGATTGTGTGTTTATTTTACATTTACTTTTACTTTTATGTTGTCGTTATCTCAACAACAAGTATCAAGAGCTAAGATTCGGATCTAAGGGCGAATGATGGTAGGAGAAGAAGTGAAGGTATATGGGATAGAGAAGTTTGAAGGCACAGACTTCGGGTACTCCAGGATACAGATAGAGGACTACCTCTATGGGAAAAGACTTCATCTTCCACTATTGGGAAAGAAGCCGGACAACATAGAGGATGCTGATTGGAACTTATTAGATCAATAGGCCCTGAAGGTTATTCAATTGACCTTATTGAGATTAGTTGCACACAATGTTATCAAGGAGAAAATCACATAGATCTCATGACGGCTTTGTCTGGTATGTATGAAAAGCCGTGTACGAGTAACAAGGTGCATCTGATGAAAAAATTGTTTAATCTGAAGAAGGTAGAAGGTACGCCTGTTGCCCAACACTTGAATGAGTTTAATACTATCACCAACCAATTGTCATATGTTGAAATTGAGTTTGATGATGAGATTTGACATTGATATTGTTGGCATCATTACTGAATAGTTGGGAAGCTAAGAGAATGACTATTAGTGATTTTGTTGAGAAAATAAAGTTAAAATATGAAGATATTCGTGATTTGATTCTGACTGAGGAGGTGCGTAGGAGAAATTCTAACGAGACCTCGAGGTTGAGTTTCGCATTAAATGTTGATTTTCGAGATAGAGCACATGATGAGAACTCAAATAGAGGTAGGTTGAAATCAAAGAATACTAGTAAGAGTAAGCTAAGGCCTAGGCAGCATGCGACTTTTTGTAACTGTGGCAAGATCGATCACATAAAAAAGAACTATAAAAGTCCTAAGAAGACGAAGAATGACAATGCAAACGTGGTGACTAAAGAAGTACAGGATACACTACTTCTTGTAGTCCACAGTTCAGTTGATGATTGAGTTTTGGATTCATAAGCTTTGTTTCATAGTTCTTCACATCGAGAAATCATACAAAACTACGTTGTTGGTGACTTCGGGAAGGCGTACCTTTATGATGGAGAGGCACTGGATGTAATAATAGTGGGAGACGTTGACATTGTACTCCCTAATAGGAATGTGTAGACCTTGCAGAAAGTTAAACATATTCTCGAACTGAAGCAAAACCTGATTTATGTAGGATAGCTCGATAATTGCGGTCATTAAGTGGTGTTCTCTGGTGGTACGTGGAAGATTACTAGAGAAGCGATGGTGTTGGCTCATGGTCAGAAGACGGGTACTTTGTACAAAATATCGAGGTCGAGTGTCACAATTGCTATAACTTCAGCAAAGTTATGCCATTATAGGCTTGGCCACATAAGTCAGAAGAGCATGAAAGAACTTTTTTCACAAGAAAAGCTACCAAAGCTAGAAGAGTCAGTGGATTTGGACATGTGTGAGAGTTGCATACTGGGAAAGTAGAAAGATGTTAGTTTTTTTTTATGGGTAGTAGAGCACTGAGATTAAGAAAGCTGGAACTAGTGCACATAGACCTATTGGGTACTTCTTCGGTCCCATCCCTTGGAGGCTCTTGGTACTACCTTACATTCATTGACAACCAAAGTAAAAAGGTATGGATTTATTTCTTGAAATTAAAATCTGATGTGTTTAAGAAATGGAAAGCCTTGGTTGAGACAGAGACATACCTAAAACTAAAATGCTTGAGATCTCACAATGATGAAAAATATATTGATGGAGGGTTCAAGAAGTACTGCAGAGTGCTCGATATCAAAATAGAGAAAACCATTCCCGAGACCCCATAGCAAAACGGTGTTGCTTAGCGCATGAACAAAACCATCAATGAGCGTGCTAGAACCATGAGGCTACATGTTGGGCTACCACTTACATTCTGGGCAGATGCAGCTAGCATGACCTTTTACCCAATTAATCGAGAGACCATCAATTCCATTGGAGTGCATGCTGCCTGAGGAGGCTTGGAGCAGAAAATATGTTAAACTTTCTCATCTCAAAATTTTTAGTTGTGTTTTTTACGTTTATGTTGATTTTGATGCTCGTATTAAGCTTGAGGCCAAATCAAAAAGGTTTTATTTCATTGGTTATGGAGATGAGGCATTTGTTATCGCTTCTGGGATAAGCAGAGTTGAAAAAACATCAAAAGTAGAAATGTAATTTTCAATGAGAAAGTTATATACAATGACAAGACTAGTACAACAGCTGATGCAACTTTTCTAGAGTCTAAGTTCATGAGTTTGCCTGATTTACATGAAGTTATAATGTAGAGTAAGGGCGTCAGTGATAGGGAGAGTGGGCCGAATGCGCCCATTCCTCTTATTCCCCAGACAGATCTAGAGCCATCCACATCTGCAGTTGCAATTCGCAGGTCTATCAAAACTGTTAGACTCCTACAACGATTCTCACCCACCTTGAACTACATTTTGCTAACTGATGGTGGTAAGCTGCAAAACTATGAGGAAACCTTGCAAGATGATAATTCAAGCAAGTGGGAGTTGGCTATGAAGGATGAGATGGATTCCTTATTAGGGAATCAAACATGGGAGCTGATAGAACTTCCAGCAGGGAAGAAAGTATTGCACAACAAGTGGGTGTACTGGATGAAGACTGAGCATGATGGCAGTAAGAGGTACAAGACAAGATTTGTTGAAAAAGTTTTTCGACAAAAAAAGCCCATTGACTACTCTGAAATATTCTCCCATGTGGTGTAGATCACGACCATCATGCTAGTATTGGCAATGGTGGCTACTGACAATTTGCATCTTTAGCAGCCATATGTGAAAACAACTTTCCTTTTTGGAGACTTGAAAGAAGATATCTATATGCACCAGCCTGAGGGGTTCACAGTATAAGAGAAAGAGAGTTTAGTTTGCAAACTACAGATGAGCTTGTATGGACTGAAACAAGCTCTCAGACAGAGGTACAAGAAATTTGACAGTTTCATATGCAGTATAGGGTACATCAGATGTTGGGCAGACCACTATTGCTATGTTAGGTACTTTGCCAACTTCTATATTATTCTATTGTTGTATGTGGATGATAAGCTCATTGCAAGGTCCAACATTGAGAAGATTAATAATCTGACGTGGTGGGTAGTTGTTAAGACAATTTGCAATAAGGATTTGGGAGCTGCAAAACAAATCTTTAGTATGAGGTCTATCAGAAATAGAGTTAAGGGAACATGAAGCTTTCACAAGCAGAGTATGTAAAGAAGGTGCTCAGCAAGTTTAACATGGATAAGGCCAAACCAATGGGCACACCCTTGGGCAGTCACTTCACTCAGTAGGGATTAGTCATCCAAGTCAGAGAATGAGCATGACTACATGAGTAAGGTTCCTTATACTTCTACTATTGGTTCACTCATGTATGTTATGGTCTGCACGAGACCAAATATTGCCCATGCAATGAGAGTTGTGAGCAGGTACATGAGCAACTTAGGAAGACATCATTAGAAGGCAGTGAAATGGATCCTGAGGCACCTAAGAGGCTCTTAAAAAACGTGTATGTGTTTTATTGGAGTTGGTTTGAAACTACAAGGTTACATTGATGCTGATTTGTTGGTGACATTGATATGTGAGCAGATACATGAGCAACCTAGGAAGACATCATTAAGAGGCAGTGAAGTGGATCCTGAGAGGCTCTTAAAAAATGTGTATATGTTTTACTGGAGCAGGTTTGAAACTACAAGGTTACGTTGATGCTGATTTGTTGGTGACACTAATAATAGAAAGAGTACCACAATTTTTGTATACACTTTTGGAGGTAATGTCGTGTCGTGAGGTTTCTAATTTACAGAAGATAGTTGCGCTATCTACCATAGAAGCTGAGTATTTCACTATGTGTTAGAAGCTTTAGTGATTTGGCTACAAAGTTTCTTGGAGGAGTTGGGTAAGAAGAAAAAGAATGACTCTCTACCGTGACAGTCAAAGTGCCACATTCCATACTAAGAATCTAGCATTTCATTCCAGAACCAAGCATATTCAGATCAAGTATTATTTTATACTATCTCTTCTTGATGATGGCTAGTTGATACTTGAGAAGATTTATGGAAGCATAAACCCCACAGATATGTTGAATAAGGTTGTTATGCTTGAGAAACTAAAGTTGTGCGCAACTTTAGTTGGTCTTCTAGCTTGAAGGCAGAGGTGGAAGATATCAGTTTTGAGGCAATGGTGATATGTTGGCAGTACCAGTCTCTAAGTGAGAGAATTGTTGGGTTTTGTGGAGCTTGGTTAGTGACTTGAGTGGAGCAAGTTGAGAGTTTGCTCGACTTTCTCTCGAAACAGCCCTCATGTGAACATAAGATAAAAAGTTCGCTCGAGATGTGCTCGTCAGTTGGTTCGAGCAAAGACTAGACAGAGAGTTTGCTCGAGTGTCGCTCGTCACATGGCTTGAGCAAAGATTCAGCTATACGTTTGCTCGAGACTTGCTCAACAAATTTTTCTTAGAGTATGTGTTGCTTTGTTTGCTTCCTTTTTAATATTAACAGCATACCAACTAGCATATTTGGATAGCATTTGTTTTGCATCTAAGATAAGCAATCATGTGTTGTTCTAGCTCCCTTCCATGCCATTGATAGCCTTGACCACAGGTTGTGCGTCACCTTCGAGAATGACCCCTTGAAGTCCCAGATTAATCCAAAAAATGATAACCTGCAGTGCAGCAAAGGATTCTACTAGTAAAGGGTCCGGATGTTCCAACCTGCACCTTGCTTTTATGTTTGTCAACTGCAGCATTCCACTTAATCTTGAAGACTTTTCTTGGAGGTGCCACCCATTCTCCATTACAAGCTTAGTGATTTGTTTTGGCGTTTGAGGGAAGAGTTTTAAGATATTTGAGATCTTGCAGTTGTTGAACCGGTTGTTTTCGAAAGGTGTTTGGATTTGTAAACACCTTTTGAAAAACAAGCTCATTCATTTTCTTCCAAATTCCTCCATTTTCTCTTTTCCCAATGTTCCAAGCATATCAAGAACCATATCTTTAAATATGTGGTTGCCAATGCTGCATTTCTGTATTGTTTTTCAGGATATATTGTTTTTTAATTATTTGTTATTATTAGCACCATTCCAACAACATTGCTATATATAATGTTCTATTTAGAAAAAGAAAAAAGGTTCCCCATGAGTACCATTGATCCATAGTTTTTCGAAAGTAGCCCGAATAAGAATGTATTTGAATGCAAGTTGCGCACTTGGGCACTCGAACTAGATTTGCGTGCCATTTTTTTTTCTGTTGGATATTCAAGTCACTATTTCTAGGCATGCCAGTGATTACTCATTGGTCTATTTTGTTTTGAGGCAGCTGATGATATCATAAATGATAAAATTTATTTACAGTCCCCAAATGAGGATTGCATGTACAGACCCATTAATATATTTCATTAAACGGAAATTATTGTAATTTGAGAGCTATATTATTGTAATTTTAAAAA
>QEOT01003279.1:379874-398763 GCA_003123785.1 Pterocarya stenoptera
ACGAAAGGGAGGGAATGAGAGGGAGTTCATTTTCCATCCGGTCCGCAGCGAACCCGGCTTGCCATGTCACGTGTGGGAAGTGTGTGTTGTAGACCGGCAGATGCAAAGAATTTCTCTTAGATTTTATCTCAAAATTATAATTTTATTATTGTTGAGTTGTAATATTTGTATTTCTCAGTATGCTTATATTTTTATTGTTGAAATTATAATTATGAGCCTATGGTCATATTTGTTATTGTAAGATTTCTAATATTGGTTTTATTATATCTTAAAATTGTGATATTATTTTTGTTAGTAAGTAACCTTTTCTATTTTAAGATTTTGCGGTGACTAATAAATATAGATTTGAAGTTTTATGTGAAATTATGTTAAACAAGTCAAATGAGTTATGCGAGTTAGTTCAATCCGTTTATATGAAACAGGTTTAAATGAGTCATGTAGTGTTGACTTATTTCTAATTAATTAGTATATGGGTCAAAATGGGTGATACGACAATACCAGTTATTTAAAAGAGTCAAGTTAGGATTTGAAAATTTGATATATTTAACTTAATGAGTCAGGTTAGGATTTAAAAGTTTGACATATTTAATTTAATGAGTCAGGTCGGGTTGATCATAGTCGAATATTCATAACTTGACACCGCATGAACACAATATGAAAACACAAATTGTCACCCTTAGTAAATGTGGGATCCACGAAAAAAATTATTTTTTTAATAATTAATTTTATTTTTTTATAAGGAAATATGTGGAATTTATATATTCAAAGACTGTATCTAGTATGACTAGTAAGTAAGTTAATACATTGTAGAGTAGTCGTGCATATGTACATACCTTGCTATGGGGGATCAATATAACAAAAACACTACTTGCAACAGGCTGGGAAACCCTTGCGTAACCGGACCCACATTTTATAAAAAAAATATTTTTTTCTACTTCTCTCTCCATTTCGCTTAGCTCCACGATTGTTCATCGTTCAAAAGTCTTTCTCATTTGATGTGGCTTACGGAAGGAGCCAACCTGCGACCCGGGGCAAAACACCACCACTCACCGAGAGCGAAGGAGTTGCGATAGGGCTGGGTGTGGTCAATGATGGTGCTCGCGATGGTGGAGCATTGAGAGGGAGAGAGAGAGAGAGAGAGAGTGATTAGAGAGAGAGAGAGTGATTAGAGAGAGAGCACTGCGTGAAGGAGAGAGACAGTGGGGGAGTTCGACATGGGCTTACCGAGAGGTCCGAGAGGGAAGGAGGCGTGCAGAGGAAACTTGGGTGGAGCTAGGCGGCTGAGGTGTATAGGCCGGCGAGCTGGACTTCACCATGCCGAGGCTGGTGGCACCTAACGAAATTAGGAGAATGGGGTGCTCTGTTTCGGTATGGTGAAAACAGAGCCTTTGGCGTGATGACCAACGATAGCTCTACTTGTGCATTTACGACTGGTTTACGGTGGTGGCACCACGAGTGGTTGAGAGGCAGGGTGGGCAGTGAGGTTTGGTGGTTACGGGTGTTGGTGTTTCAACAACAACGGCTTGACGTTGCGGTTCTGTGGGGGTGGGGGGAGAAAGGCAGCAGCTTTCTAGTGCAGCGAAGATGTGGGTCTTTGTGGTGGGAGATGATGCCGCAGCGAGGACGGACGGGTCGAGGCGAAAGAGAGAGCAGGAAGAAAGAGACAGTGAAGAAGAAGAAAATGAAAGACAAAAGAAAGAGAAGAGGATCCCTTCTATCTTCGACCTCAGCAAACGAAGAGGTTTTATTGCCACGTGGGAGACGATGCCGCGGGATTCCCCTGCACGGTTGTATATAGCATTTCTGTCAATATAATAAGGGTGATACTACACCCACGTAGGATAGAGAATCCTCACCCAACCACAAAAGGGTTTTTTTTTTCCAAACAGTTTTTTAAACATTTTAAATATTTTTAAAAATATAAAAAATCACAAATTTATTAAAAAATAAATTCTTAACCATTAAATTTTTTTAAGAAAAAACCACACATTCAATAGATTTTGTCGATACGTTTTGTAGGTGGGGTGGGATTACTGTTTTCCACATATTAATGTCATGCAAACTGAATGCATGGAGACGATAAGGTCGCGACAGATTTTGTTCAGCCTGGAAGTCATAAACGTACGTAGATGATAAGGTCAGGGCGCCGTGTCCTAATGCGCGCCGAGTATTGGTTACGTCAGTACCGAACTTCTCTGGCTTGTCCGGTTAGTGTCCCTACGTACATTTTGGTTCTCGGACTGGGAGTCCCCACACGTCTTGTCTGTGATTCATTTCCTTGCTTCTCTGCAACGTGGCAAATTAATTAAGAGGGACCAGTTTCTTTAATGGTTGCCTGCCTCCAGAGGCCCTGTATTCCATTACTTCGGATTGTTATAATTCTTTGTTGACTGCGTTGAAACTGATCTTAACTTAATTAGCTGACCTATTACTTCTTAGATTACAGAAGTGTTAAATTTTTAAAAAAAAAAAAAAAAACCTAACGTTTGACATTGATTTTGTTATATTTATTATAGATTGTGATATTAAATATGTGAATTTATTGAATGTAGATTATTATTTATTTTTGTGAACCATTGCCTCAAAGAGATGCATTGGTTCAATGGTAAAGGTGTGTTGTTTCAAACAAAAGGGTAGTAGTTTGTCGAAACTTCACAAGTGCAATTTGATTTATTCTGTAAAGTGTTAGACTTGAATAGACACAATGATTGAGCTGGCCAAAAAATCACAACACTTGGATGCTTGCACATGGGCCGAATAGGCACTTTGAAGGGGTGCAATGCTTTAAAAATCTATTTAAATGAAAAGGCACTTATGGGAATTCAAACTAGTGCCCTCTCTTCCCCAAGGGAGGTGCCTGTTGACCACTAGGTTAGACATGTACCCTTTGGTCTCTAAGTGAAACATCATGACCTTTAAACCAACAACTGTTAGTTGAAAAGTTATAAGTTAAGAGTTGTGATCTTTCACATGGTATCACTTCATTCTCTATAAATAGGGGATATAACCCACGAATACATTCATTCCATTATCTCATATCTTCAGTTACTTACACAATCTTGTAGAGAAACTCTAAAGGAAAGACTTCAGAATTGCTATTTACAGTTAGTGACTTTGTTATATCCTGGAGGTGAATTGCTTGTAATCCTGTAGCAAATTCTTTTGAGTGGAGGCAATTATCACCTTAAAGATAGTATTCTATAAGCCTCAAAGTCGCACTTATTTTTCAGATTACTGTATCCGTACAATTTCTTCAACAGATTTCCATGTGTTACCATTTTTTTCTCTCTTCAATAAGTGTGATCGGCTTTTTTTTTTTTACTTAAAATTCTTGTCAGTTTTGCAAACGTAAATACGTTATCAAATCACGTAAAAATTTGCAATTTGCAATTTGCAATCCAAAGTATCAACTTTAGAATTACGTTCTTCAAATTATCAAATTTAATGCAAGTGGGTAGTGACAAGCATTCGAGTTTACAGTACCGTTGATAAACAATCTCTTTCTTTAGGGACATCGCTTGAGTTAATAAACAATCTCTTTCATTTTGAAGGAGTAGATTATTTACCAAAGCCGAACCGGTCGAGCACTAGGCATTCCGGGCCAACTCCCAAGCGTACATGCAGGTCGGATGTCGATCGGGAATGACTTTATTAGGGACCGGGGCTTTTTAATCCAAATTCTACGTAATTTGGCTGTTAAATTTTATTGGGGGTAGTAAGCCCAAAGTCTGTTTGGAGAACCTTTTTTCTTTTTTTTGTTTATTAAACTTCTTAAACCTTTATATTTTGACTTAAATCAAACTCAATCCTCGAGTATATAAAGTTATAAACCCTCTTTCATGTTGTGTGTATGTACGTAGACATTGTTTATGTGTACATGTTCTGCCACTCCACTGCTTGTAGACCTAACATTTATCTTCTATTAACCTTAATTGCATGTTGTGTGTATGTAGGTAGACATGTCTGTGTTTCATTTGAAGAATTTTAGGCTGTGTTTGGATGTTGAACTAAGTTGAATTGAGATGATAAAATATTATTAGAATATTATTTTTTAATATTATTATTATTTTAGAATTTGAAAAAGTTGAATTGTTTATTATATTTTGTGTTGAAATTTAAAAAAATTGTAATGAAGAGTTGATATAAGTTGAATTGTTTATTATATTAATGTTTATTTTTTGGTTTTATCCTTTCTTAATCATATTGGTTGATGTTACATGTCTTAACTGCATGGTTTCATAGATCATCAACTAAAACAAAACGTCACACATTAGATGGTATTACTGGGATGATAAATTTCAATATAGAGGGCAACATTTTTCATGTAACAAAATATAAGGACTAAGAATACAGTTACCGTATTTTTTTTTTTTTTTTTTGTCTTTGCATTTCATTGATAAATCAAGTAATAAAATTGTTGTCTCTATTCAGACATCCCACAATAAAATCTAGGACATCCTCTATCCACACTTTTTCTCCATCTATAACCAATGCTTTTTTTGCTAAAGTATGAACAACTATGTTTTTTTCTCTATGAGCAAATTGTATACTCCAGTTTATATTGTTATTAAAATAGAATCTAACATCTTCTACCAAGGAACCATAACAAGTCAGTAACTCTTCATAACTACACACTGCCAAGATGACTGCCTTTGCATCCCCTTCAAATTTTGCTTTCTAAATGTTAAGATCACAGCACAACTCCACTGCTTTCCTCAAAGCATAGCATTCTGCAACAACTGTTTCTTCTACATTTTCTTTGTGATCACACACAACAGCCAAGGCCTTCCCTTCGTCATCTCTAATCATGATACCATTTCCCATTCTCTTCATTTTTTGATCCAAAGAAGCATCCCAATTGACTTTAACAAATCCTCTTTCTGGTTTTTACCACCTTAGATTGTTTTCCACCCTCTTCTGCACTTGTCCACCCATTTTACCAGAATTCTGAATAGCTTGATAATCTTTTAGAGTAGCCTTTGCATATATGATTAAACTCCTGGGACATTCCACTCTTTCTTCAAAACAAAACCATTTCTACGCACCCATACCTTCCTAAATATCACTGCCAACTCCGCCAACTAACTCTTGTTTAGAGAAGACATGCATTTCTCCCACATTAGCGGAAAATTTTCTTCATATCTAGCCCCATTTTTTAACACAACTTTTATCACTTCCCAATATCATTTGTTGCATGACATTCCCACAGCACATGCATAAGTGTCTCATCTTCAACTTCACACAAAGGGCACCTTGATGGGAACCAAGGTGAGCCTAATCATAAAGATCATTTGCAAGTTCAGATGGTCCAATTACAAGATCAAGAGCCAAGAAGATCAAGAAACCAATACAAAGATTGGTGTAATCCACTTGGGATGAAGCTAGCAAGAGCTCAACATTCAAGATGGGCTTGAAAGAAGGAGAACCAGTTTTGATCCACTTGATACAAATTATGGAAGACATGACTTAGAGTTATTGTTTAAGCCTATTGTTATTGAAGGCTTTCAATTTGTTAAAAAATTTATTTTATTAGTTTAGAATAAGTGGGCTTGAGGATGCTTGGCCCACATATGTCTTATTTATTATGAATTAGGGTTTTTGAGAATGTCTTATATTTTGGTTAAGAACTTATTTGAAAAGTTATTTTTTAGGAACTAGGGTTTAAAGAAGGACTGTAGCTGATTTACTGTAGCTGTGGTACTATTCATCCAGGGGTATTTTTGGAAGAAATGGCTTTATTTGGCCAAGATTTTAATTAGCTTTTGGTTTAAATACTCTTTGTAGCCTCTTGTTAAGGAGTTTAAAAAATTTGATTAATTTATTCATTGCGAGTTGAGTTTATCTCCTCTTGTTCTTAAATGAACTTTTGAACTTATCAAAGGCAAATCACAACATTTGTGGTGTTCATCCTTATAATCTGGATTCTTGAGATATGTTATTCAACAGGTCTAGAGTTTAATATAATCCAGGTTCTGAAACGAGTTTTCAACGGGTCTAGATTCTCCATCCATTGACTTGATTTTGGCTTTCTTGGGTGAGTTTTCAAATCGATTGTAGGTTCAAGGGATTTCATTCTTGCGGGTTCATATCATTTGATATTCAAAGCAAGGTTTCCAATTGGATCTGATTTTATTTTTTAATTCTTGATTACTTATTAAAAAAAAGTGAGAAATTTCCTTCATCCTAGGGTTGCCGAATTTCTCATTGTTTTCGAGGGTTTCCTTATTCTTTTATTAGGGTTACCTTGTTTTTTTTATTAGGGTTACCTTGTTCTTTGATTAGGGTTGCAAAAAAAAAAAGTATATCACTTATTCTAGAGTTTTGAGTTATTGTTAAAGTTTTGTCATTTGCTTATTCTTTTTATTGTGATAAAATCAGTTGGTAAAAAGAAAAGAAAAGAAAGAAAAAAAATCGTCCAAAAAAAAAATGAAATCGTCGAAAAAAATCAGTTGGTGAAAAGACAATGCAACCTTTTTTTTATCGAGTCTTATCATCAAAGGGGCTGCATACTTCATTATAGTTGGTATCTTGTTTCATTCGTATAATTTCCTTGATTCTCGTATCATTTTATTCATTCCGTGTTTCTCTTGTTCTTGTTTCTTGGGCCTAATTACTAATTGAGATAAAACAAGGTTGCATTGTCTTGATTGAGTTCAATTAGTTCTTAAAGAACTTGAGTGAGAAAACTCTTGAGGTAAAAGGCAAGAGAGCATAAGACTATTATCGGAGAAAAGTCAATTAAGAGTGAAACACGAGTGAAATGCCATTATTTGAGTGTAAACAAGTAAGGGAGTGCCTGAGATTTTTTTTACCACTAACATTCTTTTGTGCAGCACATTACAATGTCTTACTGGAGTGGCTCATCACTAAGGGGGATGGCAAATAACCCATTCTTTGAGTTGCAGACTAGTTTAAGTGATTGAACTTGGTGTTGGGGGAAGTGAGGGATATGATAGATCATTAAGAAGCAGCGACTAGAAATCTGCAAGGTAGGAGACATAGGAGGCGATGTGAGCCTAGGGTTGAAAATGAGTATGAGAATGAAAGAGATGGTGAGGATGAGAAAGACCTAACATCTGAAGTTGGGTTGGGTAGACATAGAAGAGTTAGGCGTGAAAAGGGATTTGAGGGGAACCTAGGCGGTCGGGATTGTGTAGATAGAGATCTTGGGAGCATCAAAATAAAAATATCATCTTTCCAAGGTAGAACTGACCCTGAGGTTTATCTAGAGTGGGGGAAAAAAATAGAATTGGTGTTTGAATGTCATAATTACTCTGAGGAAAAGAAAGTGAAGTTGGTGGTGATTGAGTTCACTGATTATGCTATTGTTTGGTGGGATCAGTTAGTGATCAATAGGAGAAGGAATTATGCGAGGCCTGTAGAGACATGGGGAGAGTTCAAGGCTCTCATGAGGTAGAGATTTGTACCTAGCCACTACTATAGGGACCTTTACCAAAAATTTCAAAATCTTACACAGGGGTTTAGGAGTGTAGAGGATTACCATAAAAAGATGGAGGTGGTGATGATTCGGGCTAATGTAGAGGAGGACCGGGAGGCCACTATGGCTATATTTTTGAGTGGTTTGGATAGGAAAATAGTCAATATAGTTGAATTATAACATTATGTGGAGATAGAGAACATGGTGCACATGACTATGAAGGTGGAGAGGCAATTAAAGAGAAAATGGATAGCAAGGTATACTTCAGTTTCTAGTACTACTTGGAAATCAAAGTGGGATAGGAATGATCCAGCTAAAGCAAAGAGAAAGACCGAACTAACTAAAGGAAAAGATAAGAGAACTAGCAACAAACCCAAGGTAGAATCTCAACCTTCAAGGAATAGAGATATTAATGCTTTAAGTGTTTGGGTTCAGGGCACATTGCTTCTCAATGTCCAAACAAGTGGGTGATGATTATGTGTGACAATAGGGAGGTGATGACTGAGAGTGATGATGATAGTGATGAGATGCCCAAGTTGGTTGATGCTAGTGATGATGATAGAGTGAAATACCCTATGACAAGTGAGTCTCTTGTTGCCAAGAGTGCTCTCAATACACACATTAAGGTGGATGATGCAGAGCAACAGAGAGAAAATTTTCCATACTAGATGCCACGCCAATAGAAAGGTATGTATTATGATCATTGATGGTAGGAGTAGCTTGGATAGACAAAAAAGGTGGAGTTGGTGAAGTCACTTCATGAGAGGGTACGGCTTCAAATTGCCCAAAAGAATGAAATGGTTGCTTCCCAAACAATAAAGGGCAAAGGCGTGTAATCTTTGAACCAAGAGATTGGGTTTGGGTTCACATGCGCAAAGAAAGATTCCCAACCCATAGAAGGACTAAGTTGCATCCTCGAGGAGATAGGTCTTTCCAAATTCTTGAGAAAATTAATGACAATGCATATAAAGTGGACCTTCCAGGTGAGTATAATGTTTCTGCTACTTTCAATATTTCTGATCTTTCTCCTTTTGATATAGGTGAAGATTTGAGGTTGAATCCTTTTGAGGAGAGGGGGAATGATGGGAACCAAGGTGGGCCTAGTCTTAAATATTCTTTGCAAGTTCCATATGAGCCAATTACAAGATCAAGAGCCAAGAAGATCAAGTAAGCAATGTAAGGATTGGTGCAATTCACTTGGGATGAAGCTAGCAAGAGCCCAACACTCAAGATGGGTTTGAAAGAATGAGAACCAGTTTTGATCCACTTGATACAAGTTGTGGAAGACATGACTTAGAGTTATTATTTGGGCCTATTGTTATTGAAGACTTTCAATTTGTTAAAAGATTTCTTTTATTAGTTTAGAATAAGTGTGTTTGAGGATGCTTGTCCCACATATGTCTTATTTCTTATGAACTAGGTTTTTGGGAATACCTTGTATTTTGGCCAATGGCTTATTTAGAAAGTTACTTTTTAGGAACTAGGGTTTAAAGAAGGACTGTAGCCGAGTTACTGTAGATGTGGTACTATTCATCCAGGGGTATTTTTGGAAGAAATAGCTTTATTTTGGTTAGGATTTTAATTAGGTTTTGGTTTAAATACTCTTTGTAACCTCATGTTAAGGAGTTTATGAAATTTGATAAATTTATTCACTGTGACTTGAGTTTATCCCCTCTTGTTCTTAAATGAACTTTTGAACTTATCAAAGGCAAATCACAATTTTTATGGCGTTTCTCCTTGTAATCTGGGTTCTTGAGACAAGTTCTTCAACGGGTCTAGATTTTAATATAATCTGTTCTTGAAATAAGTTCTCAACAGGTCTAAATTCTCCATCCATTGACTTGATTTTGACTTTCTTGGGTAAGTTTTCAAATTGATTGTGGGTTCAATGGATTTCATTCCTGNACATGGTGCACATGACTATGAAGGTGGAGAGGCAATTAAAGAGAAAATGGATAGCAAGGTATACTTCAGTTTCTAGTACTACTTGGAAATCAAAGTGGGATAGGAATGATCCAGCTAAAGCAAAGAGAAAGACCGAACTAACTAAAGGAAAAGATAAGAGAACTAGCAACAAACCCAAGGTAGAATCTCAACCTTCAAGGAATAGAGATATTAATGCTTTAAGTGTTTGGGTTCAGGGCACATTGCTTCTCAATGTCCAAACAAGTGGGTGATGATTATGTGTGACAATAGGGAGGTGATGACTGAGAGTGATGATGATAGTGATGAGATGCTCAAGTTGGTTGATGCTAGTGATGATGATAGAGTGAAATACCCTATGACAAGTGAGTCTCTTGTTGCCAAGAGTGCTCTCAATACACACATTAAGGTGGATGATGCAGAGCAACAGAGAGAAAATTTTCCATACTAGATGCCACGCCAATAGAAAGGTATGTATTATGATCATTGATGGTAGGAGTAGCTTGGATAGACAAAAAAGGTGGAGTTGGTGAAGTCACTTCATGAGAGGGTACGGCTTCAAATTGCCCAAAAGAATGAAATGGTTGCTTCCCAAACAATAAAGGGCAAAGGCGTGTAATCTTTGAACCAAGAGATTGGGTTTGGGTTCACATGCGCAAAGAAAGATTCCCAACCCATAGAAGGACTAAGTTGCATCCTCGAGGAGATAGGTCTTTCCAAATTCTTGAGAAAATTAATGACAATGCATATAAAGTGGACCTTCCAGGTGAGTATAATGTTTCTGCTACTTTCAATATTTCTGATCTTTCTCCTTTTGATATAGGTGAAGATTTGAGGTTGAATCCTTTTGAGGAGAGGGGGAATGATGGGAACCAAGGTGGGCCTAGTCTTAAATATTCTTTGCAAGTTCCATATGAGCCAATTACAAGATCAAGAGCCAAGAAGATCAAGTAAGCAATGTAAGGATTGGTGCAATTCACTTGGGATGAAGCTAGCAAGAGCCCAACACTCAAGATGGGTTTGAAAGAATGAGAACCAGTTTTGATCCACTTGATACAAGTTGTGGAAGACATGACTTAGAGTTATTATTTGGGCCTATTGTTATTGAAGACTTTCAATTTGTTAAAAGATTTCTTTTATTAGTTTAGAATAAGTGTGTTTGAGGATGCTTGTCCCACATATGTCTTATTTCTTATGAACTAGGTTTTTGGGAATACCTTGTATTTTGGCCAATGGCTTATTTAGAAAGTTACTTTTTAGGAACTAGGGTTTAAAGAAGGACTGTAGCCGAGTTACTGTAGATGTGGTACTATTCATCCAGGGGTATTTTTGGAAGAAATAGCTTTATTTTGGTTAGGATTTTAATTAGGTTTTGGTTTAAATACTCTTTGTAACCTCATGTTAAGGAGTTTATGAAATTTGATAAATTTATTCACTGTGACTTGAGTTTATCCCCTCTTGTTCTTAAATGAACTTTTGAACTTATCAAAGGCAAATCACAATTTTTATGGCGTTTCTCCTTGTAATCTGGGTTCTTGAGACAAGTTCTTCAACGGGTCTAGATTTTAATATAATCTGTTCTTGAAATAAGTTCTCAACAGGTCTAAATTCTCCATCCATTGACTTGATTTTGACTTTCTTGGGTAAGTTTTCAAATTGATTGTGGGTTCAATGGATTTCATTCCTGTGGGTTCATATCACACCTTTTATCCTTTTCCATTCCCCTCTTAAACAAATTCACTTTAGTAGGCAGTAGGTCATTTCCAGCTTTCCATAAAAACAATTTTGTTACACCTGGTACATCCAAATCCCATATATTTCTCCACCTTTCATCCTCTTTAACTTCCCTTGAGCTCTCTCCTTTAATCCTCTCCCTTATGTCCATAAGCAAAAAATATGCACTTCTCACAAAAAAAATTACCCTTTTTTGATGGACCCCAAAACATCTTATCTCTTGCTCCACCTTTACTCAAAGATATGATAAATATCTTCTCAACGTCTTCATTGTGAAAAATGGTTCTAATCAGATCTTCCTCCCACTCACCCTTCTGTTTATCAATTAAAACTTCGACCCTTGAATGATCACCTGCAGCACAGAGACCAGAGATTGAACCATATAGGAAGAAGGTCTAGGAAGCCACTTTGGACCCCATATCTTGATGTCTCTCCTATCACCAACTCTCCACCTAATCCCTTCTTTTAAAAGATCCCTAGCTGAACATATGCTTCTCCATATAAGAAAAGGATATGAACCCAGTTTTACTTCCATAAAACTTGATTTTCTATAATATTTTTCCTTAAATATCCTAGCTATCAGGGAATTAGGAAATTTTATAAGCCTCTACCCTTGTTTAACAAGAAGAGATATGTTAAAGCTCTTCAAATCCCTAAAGCCCATGCCACCCCTACCTTTCTGCAATCTCATCTTATCCCACTTCCTCCACACAATCCCCTTCCCTTCCTGCTACATACCCCACCAAAATTTGGAAAATAAGCCATTGATCTCCTGACACAATTTCTTAAGTAGCTTGAAAACACACATGGTATATGTAGGTATGGCCTGCAGAACTGCCTTAATCAAGACCTCTTTACCAGCTTGTGATATGAAATTGTTTTCCCAACTATTCATTTTCTGCCATATTCTTTCTTTGAGGTTCCTAAATGTATTAAACTTTGATCTTCCAACCATAGCAGAGAGACCAAGGTACTTCTCATAAGTTCCACAAACAAAAGAATTACCATCTTCTTTTATGGCCTTCTTATCTACTGCCTTTGCATTACTACTGAAAACAAATAACTGTCTTTTCTTTGTTGAGAAACTGGCCTGAATCCTTTTCATATATTTTCAACACCTCTTGTATCCTTCTCCACTCCTCTATCCTTGCTCTACCAAATAAAATGTAATTATCTGCAATGAGCAGATAATTGATACTAGTACCTCCTCAAGCCACTTGCACCCCTCTTGTAATATGCTTCTTCTCATAATAGTTTAATAGAGAGCTTAAACTCTCAGCACAAATTAAAAAGAGATAGGGTGACAAGAGATCACCTTGTCTCAACCCTCTTGAAGGCTTAAACTTATTCCTAGGGAATCCATTTATTAATACTAAGTAAGCAACAGATTTAACACACTTCATCACTAAGCTCACCAGCTTCTCACAAAACCTCAATTTTGTCAAAACGGGCTCCAAAAAATCCCACTCTACACGATTATAGGCTTTAAGCATATCTAACTTCATGGCCATACTCCTAACTTTACCCTTCTTTCTAGTCTTCATGGTAATAACTCATAAGCAACCATTATATTGTCATTAATCAATCTTCCAGGGAGAAGGCACTTTGGTTTGGGGATATAATTTCAAATAAAACCAGTTTAAACCTATTTGTGATAGTTTTGGAAACTATTTTGTACATGATATTGCACAAACTTATAGGTCTAAACTCACTCACTTTTTTTGGATTTTTTGTCTTAGGAATCAAGGCTAGATAGGTGTAATTAAGAGAAGGGTCTAGAGGGTTACCATTTAGTATAGACAAAGCAGCTTTACACACCTCTCCTAACACTATGCTCCATTGATTTTGATAAAAAAACATGGGCCAAAACCATCTGGTCCAGGAGCTTTTAGTGGGGCCATCTGCTTCACAACTTCTTCCACCTCTAGTTCAAACAGACTTCTAGATAACCTTCCATTCATTTCAGTTGTAACCCTTGTATTCATTTCCACAAGACATTTCTCAATCTCTTATTTACCAGTTTCCCAAAATAATTTCTGAAAGTTGCTTCAATCTCCTTATATCCCCCAAGCATTCTATTATTCTCATCCTCCACTTCTTTAATGTAATTTCTTCTTCTTTTTTGATTGAAATTACTTCTTTGATTGGTACAAGCATGTAAATATTTAGTGTTCCTATCTCCATACTTGTATCAATTATTTTTTGCCCTTTGTTTCCATCAGAGATCTTCCTTATCTAGTAGTAGATTCAGTTCAGCAGTGACCCTTCTGATTTCATCCACATTGCTATGATATTCCTCTGCTTGCAAACGTTTTAACAGCTTAGTTTTCTCTTCTATTTCCTCCACCCCACCCTTCCTCCTAATTTTCCATATCTGAAAGGCTACTCTACTTTTCTGCAATAAACCAGTCACTCTGTTATTCTGTGAACCTTCACCTTCCCCTCTCTTCCATACTTCTTTTGAAACCCCTTCACAATCCTCTTCTAAAGCCTAACTGGCCTCATATTTGAAAGGTTTTTGCTTCCACCTGCAGCGTCCTCCTACAGCTTCTCTCCTTGCACTTAAGTGAACTAACAAAGGTTTGTGATCTAATGTTCTAGCCACCAAAACTTCCACCCATGCCTCCTTATAAATTTCCAACCACTCAAGATTAAACACTACTCTATCCAACCTTTCCTTAGTAAAAGTTTCATCATTATGAGAGTTACTCCACGTGTATTTATCCCCCTTCCAGCCCAGATCATTTAAGTTTCCTTCACTCAGAACATCCCTAGACATCTCTATTTGTCCCTTGGGTCTTGCCTTTCCTCCCCACTTCTCATCATTTGTAAGATTTTCATTGAAATTCCCCACTATGCACTACCCTTCACCACCTTTTGACTTCATTTTTCTCAGCATCAACCATGTTTCCTTCCTTTTTATAATCTCCGGATGTTTATAGAAACAAGTAAGCAGCCATCTACTCCGTCCTTCATCTTCTACCCAAGCATTTATATGTCTTTGAGAAAAATTTACAATTTCTACTTTCACCCTTAGATCCAACAACAACATCACTCCGCCCCCTCTTCCCACTGCCTCCACCTCAAAACAACCCTCAGAAGCCAACTTTTTTTTTTTTTAATATTCCAACAGCTTTTGTTTTTAATCAGTTTCTATAATAAAACTAAGTTGGGTTTATTCTTTTCTGCCATAGAACAAAGGTCTTGAATTGTTCGAGGATTTCTCAACTCTCGGTTGTTCCAACTCAATATTTTCATAATACTTGACGGGGTTGACTTTCAGCCACCGCCAATACACCATTAATATCATCTGAAAAGCCTCCACCTTCCAACTTTCCTCTCTTACTCATCTTATCATTATCCTTAACCTCTACCGCATCACTGCTTCTCTGTTTTTTTTTTATTAATTTTTTTTCTTTGTAGTTGGCCCCTTCTTGCTGGATTTTACTCCATCCTTCCTCCTCCAGAGTCCAGACCCCCTTCTTAACAAGCTTCTCCATCTCCACCATACTCCCTTCCTCAAAGGCTACTAGTACCGCCCGCAGTCCTCCCTCACCCCTATTGACCATTGCTTCTTCTTGTGGTTGTATGGAAAAGCAAACTCTCTCCCCTACCCCTTATACCAAATCCCATTCACTTTCACTCCTCATTTCTTCTCCATTCTCTTCATTATTTTTACTTCCTTCTATTTCTTCCCCATTTTTTTGCATCCCCTCTGAATAGTCTCTTTCACTTTATTCAGAGTCTCACTTTTTTCACCCTCACTAACTTTTCTTCCCCTGCATTCCTCCCCCTCATTTTCATCCCCATTTCCCCCCATTACGAGTTAGATTTCCTCCCTCCTTCCTCCACCAACTACCCTCTTTAGACCCACCAGCCCCATTGTTAGAGAATTTGTTTCTTTGAAATTGCTTGGCTCTCATCCATAATCCATATTGCTGCTCTTTCTCTTCAGAACTCTCCCCTCCACTACTGCATCCATTAGTCCCATGCACAATATACCCACATGAGAAACAGATTTTTGGCATTTTTTCATAACTAAAGGGAATCCAGAAACTATATTGCCTTTACCTTTATCATTCTACCTCTTGCCAATGGTTGAGTCAAATCCAAAAGGATTTGTACTCTTAAAAAATTCCCCCAACCACTTCTGTCTCCCTCACATCCACCTCCTTTACTTTACCCACCATAATCCCAATTTGCTTACCTCTCTCTTTTGTCATACACGATAATGGTAGGTTATGAAACCTTACCCAAAAACTCTCTGTGTCAAATCTAATGTTTTGTAAAGGGGTATAACCATCAAACTCCTTCATAACCAGTAGCTGGTTGTGAAAACAATCAAGGTCTCCCTTACCAAACTTTTTGTTTATCAGCTAGATTTTTAAATTCAATGACAAAGATGTTTGGACTCACCTCAGTGAATTGTGCAGCCTTACTTATCCTTCATATTTTTGCCATCGTCACTCCCACCAACTCTATACTTATAAGCCTTGTTGAGCTGATTTTCCCTATCATAGACCGCTACTCCTTCAACACCAGCTCACTCGAAGTTCCTCCTCAATTTCTGTCATAGCTTTTTCCTCTTCTTGCTGCCTAAATCTGTAATACCCGCATCCTACTACGTAGGTTTTTACGTCATTTCTTTAATTTAATTTCTTAAGTTAAATATTTTTGAGATAAAGATTTTTATGATTTTAATATTTATTATTTTATTTTAAGGTGTGCGCTCTTATATATTATGTGGGCCATTAAAATAACCTAAGGGAATATTTTTAAATCTTATAATATATTTGCCTTAAGCCCTTACCTTTTTATTTAATTGAAGAAGTAGCCTAAACCTTCTCCACCGTAGGATGAGCATCTAAGAAAAAAATATCTCCCAAGTCTTAATCTCCACCGTCCGTTCCTTATCTTCCAAGGGAAGCTTTGACTCATTTCCTAAGTGCTGACCGACCTTTCCCTTTGGGCCATTCGAGTATTCACTTTTCTTTTTCTCCTACTCGCCACTTTCGACTTCCAGAGCAAGCCAAGTTGAAAATCTTCTTCAAGCTCTAACTTCAGCCATTTTAACCCCACGAAAAAGGACCCTCTCGGTTTCCTCTAGCACCGATCGACCACACCTCCTCTTTGTCCAAGCCGATTCTCTTCTCTCTCAAGCTTGGGTTTCGGTTGAATCTCCTTCAAGGAGGATGGAATTTGTAGCTCGGTTACTTGGATTTCTTCTCCTCCTTCAGTTCGCAACTTGCTAAGCTAGGTAATGCTCTATTTTCTCTTGATTTCTTGTGAAATCTAGAATCATGTTTAGTGGGTTAAGCAATTATATTTGGGGGTTTCGGAATTTCTGTGCAAGCTGATCCATATGTAGTGTTTTCTCTGCTGATTTCCTCTTTGTTCTTCCTATTTCGTGTCTTATCTAAGTGAAGTTGGATGGAAAGGTAATAGTGTGGCGTGTGTGTGCTGAACCATGCTATATTTTCTAGAAATTCCAGCCGTCTGTGTGTGCTCTGTTTTTGGATTCCAGCTGCGTGTGTGTGCGCTCTGTTCCAGCCGTATGTTTGCAAGGTACCTTGTGATAGTTTTCCTTGCATTTTTAATCAAGCTAAGCCATGGTTTAATTCTTGTTAAGCCATACCCTTATGTGTTACATAGATGGAGTTAAAGTTATGATTTTCAAGTATGTCTTTCCTATTGAACTTATGGCCTAAGTAAGCTCCTAAGGATTTTAGTTTAAACTAGTAAGTTTACCTTGGAAACTTTGAGTTTGCCAAGTACCATACTTATGCTTTATAATCTATTTTTAGAAGATAAAAAATGATTTCCTAAGCTTTTTATATCCTTAATATGGTTTATTTTTGGTAGTTAAAGTTTGGGTTAAGTAAAGGATGTTTCAAAAGCATGAAAGCACTAAGCCTATAGGCTGTCCAAGAGTCTTAGAATTTTCCTTCTACCCTTCTGTTGAAGCCTAATCAGCCCATTAATTTCTTGTTTAAATTTACCTTGGCTCAATTAAAGATGGATGATAGCATGAGAAACCTTTGAAATGAAGTGACAAAATTTTTATTTGCAAACATTGGCCTTTTGATGGAATTATCTCCTAAAATGGTATTGCAAAACTGTCTAATGCCCTTCCACTGAAAAATTTCCAGATTTGAAATACTTCCTTGGTACCTTTTCCTTTTTATTTAAATTCCTACCCATTTGTGTGTTTTAACCCATGATTTCAACCCATCCTTATGTGGTAAACAATAATCTTTTTAAAAGGGACAACCAATGGGTAATGTGCTTTCATGAATCTCTTTAAATGGTATAGGATGAGGGTTTCAATGTGGTGAGCTAACATTATGTATGTTGGGTAGATAAACGGGGTTAAGGAAACGCTTGATTCCAAGGTTTGGAATTTAAGTTAGCATATATGAGTACCGATTAGCTAAGTTTCAAGTAAGGTGAATGTTAATGTGTCTATCTCATTTTTATTAAATAGGAATCTATTTCCAAGATTCAAAGGAAACTATTAAGTAAAGCTCGCAGGTAAGTAGCTATGACCATGCTCCTTACACAAGTTCTCTTATGAAATGATGTTTCTTTCTTTTCTCAAATGTTCTTCTAAAGATAGAGTAAGTATGAAAATATATTATGTATAAACCCTTCTTGATAACCCCTGTTAAGCACCATAATACTTATAATTGTGTGTATGGTATAAGGTAATGCATCATGAGATTCTTTATGCATGCTCTCATTTAAATAGCTAATGTCTTATTTAATTATATAGCATGACATGAAACCTTTTTATAAAAGCATGTGCATCGGACTAAGAAAAGATAATGAAAATGAAAGAATGCAAAGAAAGGAAAGAATGAAATGACTGTTCAATGTATGAAAATACGTAACGGCCACTTAAATGAAGAAGGGGTACCCAAATGAATAAATGGGCAGATGGCAATGCCAGGTAGTGGTATCTGGTAGTGCACCCAGTACTGCGCCTTAACGGAATGGGATTCCAACTCGTGGCCACGGGCTAATCCATTGGCCCAAAAGACTGCNGAAAGGAAAGAATGAAATGACTGTTCAATGTATGAAAATACGTAACGGCCACTTAAATGAAGAAGGGGTACCCAAATGAATAAATGGGCAGATGGCAATGCCAGGTAGTGGTATCTGGTAGTGCACCCAGTACTGCGCCTTAACGGAATGGGATTCCAACTCGTGGCCACGGGCTAATCCATTGGCCCAAAAGACTGCTAACCCTAGCATACGGGGCGTAACAGTGTGCAATGGCCTAAGAAAGTGAAAAGATAAAAAGCATAGAAAGCATGCTTATGTATGAAAGTATGGTTTAATTACGAAGAATGTTTTATGCATGAAAGCATTGTCAAGAATTTGCAAATGTTATGTATGCATGCTTTCAAAGAAAGTTTATGTGATTAATACGTTAACAGCATGGTGTACTGCTTACTGAGTATTAGACTCACTCTTGTGTTTATGTTTTAAACCTCCAGGTAATGATGAAGGAGCTGTGGAGCCCGGTATTGCTGAGGAGGGAAGGTCTGACGCTTAGGGTTCCCCGGTTCGTGGTTTGATGATGTTTTGGTTATAGGTTTTAGGATGGGTCCCATGTTGGGGACGTTTTGTGTTATTTACCTTAAACAATGTGGTTCTTTTTGGATATGTTGTAAACTCTATGGTGGGGCCATGGTAATGGTGTGACCTCTATGGAAGGGTGATGGTCACCCCTCATATGATGGCTTGCCACCCTTTTTGGTTGTATCAAAGGGACTGAGTCCCTTTTTATTT
>QEOT01003279.1:426692-473125 GCA_003123785.1 Pterocarya stenoptera
AGTCACCTCCCCCTCCTGCGTTTCTGGATCCTACGTGCTCGCTGTCACTTGGTCCTACATCATTCTCTGGTTTATTGATGGCTACCTTGAGTGTCTCATTTTCTCTCCGGAGCATTTCTACTTCAATAGTTAGCTTTCCTACCAGTTGTTCTATCGAAGCGAGCCTTGCTTCCATGTTTGTTGACGTTGCTGCTTCTTGCCCCCAAGTTGTCTGAGAACGGGTTGTCGTAGGCATACGAATGACACGTGAAGTCTATAAAGATCCTACAGACGACGCCACTATTAGTGTCGTGTTTCGTATGCCTTTGGGCTAGGTTCCAGCAACTGTTTTCAGTCTTTCACCTACACACTTAAGAAAACACGAAGAGTGGGGGGCCTTGGTGGAAACCAGAGAGTCTCCGATGCTAAAGTCAGTATATCTCCTTAGTAGTTCGTGCATGAATTTAGAGGAGTCAGAGAGCGTTCTTCATACCTGGGGATCAGTTNTTCGTGCATGAATTTAGAGGAGTCAGAGAGCGTTCTTCATACCTGGGGATCAGTTTTATATTAGGTTTTGGATGGGAACAGCTTATACCTAGCTTCGGAGAGTCCATGTCTCTTCAACGGTTCGCTTAGTTAGAATCCTTTAATGCGGCGCAACTTCTGGAGTGGCGTCATTAATGCGACATAGAGTCCAGAGAGTGGTGCCATTAATAAGGCGTGGCTCCTTGACTCACTTTACCCTGTAGACGTTCCTTGTTAAGCCCCTCCATGCCTGCCGTCAAGAGATCAAGAGTTTTCCATATGTCTCATCCACCTGCCTATGCAAGTTCACGAGGGTAAGGTCTCATCGGGGAGGTTTTAGGACAGCGAGTCTCATCTGCCCCTACTATCCTCTTTTCCCATGCGCGGATTGTTTCGTGGGTGAGTTTCGATCATGGGCCAAGTACTTTGTAGAAGCCCACTGACTCTTTTTAGAGGGTGGTCGTTAGGCTTGGTTGGGTTTTGCCAAGTTTTCTGACTTACTTCCCCAAGGATAAACCCTCGTAGTATCATTTTCCTTATTACATAACTTCTTGTATTTAGTAAAGTGGAACAGACAGTACTCAATTTAGAAAAAAATATGAAGAATCATTTCTCATATCTCACGTGTAGGGGTGCACGACTATCAGTCTGAACCGGAAAAACCAATCGGACTGAATGGTTTGGTCTGGACCGAAGCGAACCGATAGTCTTATTAGTCAGTCTTGGGGTGTGATTTTTTTTGGACCAGAGTTGACCGAAATTGACCGAATGCATATATATATTCATATATTTAAATATTTTTATACATAATATATTATTTTATATAGTAGTTGTATAAATTAATTATGTAATTTTCATACAAGGGATCACTATTGACTATATATACAATGAAATTATTTAATATTCATTAACCATATATAAAATGTTAAAGAGATCACTTATTTAAATTTTACTAATTTAATTAATTTTTTGTCAAAAAAAAAGAAAAAAATATTCATGGACCGAATCGAACCTATAGTAATGATCCAGTTCGGCAAAAATAATGGATCGAAATTTTTAATCTATGACCTCTTTTGGACTGGATCAAACTGATTACATCTCTGCTAATGTGGAAAATGATAAAAGATGGAAGGTCATATTTAATAAGTCAAACAAAAATATATATTAAGATTTTTTGTAAAGTTTCAGATAAGAAATTTATATTTTGTTGTGAGTTTTAATTATTAATTAATTAATAAGTGTTAATATAGGAAATATATCTTCTTTTCATGTACTCTAAGCCTGAAACAACCTAATGGATATGATAATTAATGTTTTTAAATGAATTTATTAAAAAATATATGTAAGAGTGTGAATATTGAGAAAAATAGGATAACCTAACACGAATCCAAATGACACGTACTAGGACTCATTTAATAATTCATGCTCCTTCAATGCACATGCAACTATATAACAATTAGCTTGGCCAGGCTAAAAGAATTGTGATCATTTTAATAATTTTCTTCTACAAATACATACATACATCCATACATAAATGTGATGCACATGCAACTATGCTTGGTCAGGCCTCGTTTGGATACGAGTTTAGATAAGAAGAAATATTTCGTTAAAAGTTGAATAAATATTATTATATTATAATTTTTTAATATTATTTTTATTTTAAAATTTTAAAAAAATTAAATTGTTTATTATATTTTATGTGAGAGTTTAAAAAAATTATAATAACTATATAAGATAAGATAATTTGATTTTATGTACCCAAACCAGTCTTAATTATTCAAGTTAACTTAAAATTAGCTCTTTTATGACATAGAATTTAGCTAACTCAACACGGTTTCGAATGAGACAGCACGGTCTACCACTACTAATTTTTGTAAATCTTAAATAAATTATTAAAAATTATTTGGTGTATTTAAGTGTATAAAAGTAAAGGGTAGTGATAGGATTATTACTTATTACTACTTATAGTGTTTTGAATTTTTTTATTTTTTTATTATTATTTTTTTAAGTATTTTTTTAACATCCTTAATCATTAAGAAAAAATTAAAATATATATAATTGTACTACTAGTTACTTCCTTAGCTATTAAATAAAATAAAAATTTTAAAAATTTAAATATAAAAAAATAATAATAAGAGGATTATAACTCTTATCATTATCGATCGAGATTAAAGTAACCTCCATGCTCAAACATCCACGATAAAAGACACAGTCTGATCGAGTAAATTGTATTTTGGGACGAGCACGTGTAAGGCCAAGATTAATCCTCACGTGATCGAGATCAAGGGCCATTATTTTATAAACCAGGCCATTTCTACGTCCGACTGTGACGGCTACGTTTCGCATTCTCAGATCCCACTCTCCAATTCGCACCTTGTCTGGCCTCTGCAAAATCAAGGTGATCTCCAAACCCTATTTTTCTCGATCTCGTTCTTCCATTATAAAATTCTTAAGCTTTCTTACATATTATTGAATCTTGTTAGTTATTTTCCTGTTTACTAAATTATAGAAGCAATTTGTGTCCCGATTTCGGATGTTTGGTTTATGATTTCGCTCTCTATTCTCTTTGATCTGAAACATTTGGATTCAAAGCTGCGATTTCTATGTTTTATTTAGGACTTTATTGGATATGATTGATAATACGCATGAGTTCTAAAGGTGTAGTTTTGAGTTTTAGAGAGGAGTGAATTTATACATGCAATTGATGTGCAAGTCTGGGGTTCGACTCCACGATATAACTCTGTGTGTGTGTGTGTGTGTGTGTGTGTGTGCGCGCGCGCGCGCGTGCTGTGGGATAAAATGGCATCCCATGTTTTTATTTATCCCGCAATATGTGGGCGCGTGCGCTTGTGGAGAGGGGGATCGAATGATATTCCATGGTCTTTTTGGTTGATGAGAGAACGTGACAGAAATATTAGTAATCGGACTTTGGGTCCTTTGATTATTGTAGTTATTATTTTTGGTATTTGGTTTCGGAGAAGTTGGCCCATCGGAGTTTGACAGAATATTTGTGTTAGGCTGAAGGGGTAATCTGACGTCGATTGGTTTTTTTAGCTGCTTGTTTCATTATGATTATAGATTACAAATGAAATTAGGTGAGCTGTGTATTGGTAATAGGATCAGAAGAGTTTTATTAGAGTTTGAAGAAAACTAATTTTGATAGCTCCGTGTGCAGGTCTGTGAATTAGATTGCCTTGTTGCTGGTACATTGTTCCATCTGTTTTTTTTTTCTTGTTTTCTTATTGAAAATATATTTCTTGCTGTGGGTTCTGTAGTGTCAAAATGGCAGAATCAAAGCCCGGATTGAGGAAACCAGTGTTCACTAAGGTTGACCAGCTTCGCCCTGGCACTAGTGGGCATACTCTTATTGGGAAGGTTGTCAGTACAAAAATGGTATTGCAGAAGGGCCGTGCCGATGGTCCTCAAGTACGCCAAATGCGAATTGCTGAATGCTTGGTGGGTGACGAGACAGGAATGATCATTTTCACCGCTAGAAATGACCAGGGTACATATCTTTCAATATTAATTGATGGAGTTTGGATATGTTGGCATTTTATAATTGCTATTTTCCTTTAGGAATGGTTTTTACATCATCAGAGGACTATATAGTGTTCTTTTGGGTTTCTTTGATTTAATTTTTAATAGTTAGTGTTTTATATATTTTTCTGGTGTAGACCGTATTTTTTTTCCTTCGATTAATTGTTTACATTATGCATATGAGTGAATACCTAGTTGGTTTACACATCTGAATGGAAGATTCTTGGGGTGAATAACATGGATGATTAACACTTTTCATTTGGTAAAAATAAATAAACTTTAGTTTTGAGCTTTCTGGCCAACAATCAACAATCTTTGCAATGAGGGATTTCTGGAAAGTTTGCTTGTGGTTGGGTGGACCTATGGACGGCCTGATGCAGTTATTTGATTTGTATAGCTGATTTCCAATTAATTTGAGGGGTTAGAGTATCATTTAACTAATGCAGTTTTTGGTTTGTTATGTGATCAAAAGTTGAAGCTCTCTCCTTAAGAGTTGAGATTGATTTTTGTGTTGTGAACTGTGTTAACATATGAGTGTATTCACATGCTATTTTTTTGAATTTATATTTATAAATATGCTTATACCAGTGTGAGAAAGCCAATTGATACTTTTCTTTTACATTTCTATATATATTCTGTTGAATGATTGGTGGCTTGANTTCCATGGGTGAGTCCTAAGGGCTCTTCCATGGGGTGGTTCCCCCATCATAAAAAGTAGAAAAAGTTGAAGATTTGAAATTAAAAAATATTTTTGTGTTTTGAGTGTTTGGATGCTGAGATGAGACAAGATGAAATGAGATGAGATTTCTCATCTCAACTCAGCATCCAAACCAGCCCTTAGTTTATTTGCTGTCGTAGTGCCATTGGCTTGTGTTTGTGATATAACTGATATTTTCTCTGTATAGACAACAAACTTTTCTTAGTATAATCTCAAATGCTTTTCATGCGACTTCACAAAAAAGAAAAAAAAAAGTATTTCCTTGTGTTTGGAAGCTTTACAAGGAGCATTGGTATTCTTAAATTCTTTTTCGTTGAGTAAGATCCATTTTATTAATGAGGGAAAGGAATATTACCTTGGTACACAGGGAGTATACATGGATCCACTCAACTAACAAAAGGGAAAGCAATGATATTAAAATAAATGATATTCTTGGGGTTAACTCTCTTGGGCCAAGTCTGAAGGGCCTTATCATGATGAGGTTTCACATCTTAAAATAATGATAAATAAGAGTTGTGTGAAAAGGTATCGGTAAAAAATTTATAATATTTTGCATAAAAATTACTTCCAAAAAGATGTGAAGGCAGATTCACTTATTTTGTTGTTTGAACACTAAGAAAAACCAATTAATATGTTTGAATTTTTTCCTTTAATTGTTTCTATTATGTTGTTGTGTAGTGGACTTGATGAAAGAGGGCACCACTGTAATTCTGCGAAATGCTAAAATTGACATGTTCAAAGGATCAATGAGGCTTGCTGTGGACAAGTGGGGCCGTGTTGAAGTTGCTGAACCTGCTGATTTCACCGTGAAGGAAGATAACAACCTGTCACTGATTGAATATGAACTTGTGAATGTTGTGGAAGAGTGACTTTTCTGGACAGTTGTCACTCCCTACTACATTCTCATCCTGACCAAAAAATAAAATAAAATCCAGAAGAGAAAATTACTGTTGTCTTTGGGGCTCCCGCTCTCCCAAATGCTCTTTAAAAGTTCACTTATAAGTAGAGGAAATCTGGAAGCTAGTACTACGCAAGTTGTTTCTACCTTTGCAGCAGATCAGGTGGATCCATTGGTTGAACCTCCAAGCACATGGTGACAGCTGCAGCTCGATGAAGATAAAACAACTGGCTTTTGGGTCTTGCTTTTGTTTGTTTGCTATCTATTTAGTTTTGGCGAGTACACGTTTTTCCTCTATTAGAGTTATACATTTGATACTAAGACTATGCACGACATATCTATATACTCTGTATAACTTGGTCTATTTCTGCCTGCATGACACTTCTATTTTCATGTTCTTTTGCTGTGAAGTTACATGTTCACATTTGTTCATCTGAAAAATTCACCTTCTTGATGGGTATGAAAGCATCATAGGTAGCAGATATGAGGAAATGCCCTGTTTTGGTTTGGGAATGCACTAGACACTGCGCGCATGGTTTTCGCCATGTGATGTGGATAATATATGCCATTACTGACTTCAAAGAAGTAGTTGTGCCCTTGCACTGCTTTTGAAGCTGGACTTGGTTGATTGACAGGACAGATTAGCCAGATGTTAATGAGGCGTGATTTTTATATTATTGCCAAGAAGTATGGGATGTTTACTGCTTTGGCTACTGCTGAAGCTGTAAATTTTTGTACTGTTGCACTGAATTTATTTACTAGATTGTAGTGAATATATGTTAACTGGATAAGGTAGAGGAGATTTATAGAAAGTAAGCTGTCAGTTTTCAGCTGGATATGGTACACTTGTTAGTGGGTGGCACTGGATATGGATTTCTACTTGTGAATTATATATACATACGGCTTCTGGGCTCGGGGACTTGGTAGCACACTTCGTTTCTCATCCCCCTGTCGTCTTCACTCTGTGCTCGAGTCCTATCTTAGGTTTCCATAATTATTTGAGCTCGGTTTTAGATGCTGATTTCGACTTTTATCGATAAGAGTTCTCTTTTTGCATCTTTTCTCAATTTCAATCTGATTAATAACTAGGCTACTTGAATAATCTTAATTCTCCAGCACAGATTGCTGGCTTTAATTATTTGAAGAAGCATATCAATACGATTAATAAAGTCAATTGCATTTTCAGCATTTTACTGTTTCCAGTTTAAAACCACAGGTTACAGGCGTGGCATGCAGTAAAAATCTGTCGAGGATTGAGACAGAGAGTTATCACACAACAGGCTGTTAATAAACTTAGTACACTTTTTGGAGGACGTCGAAGTCACAGAATATGAGGTTTTTAATACTCATTAACCACATATATTGTACGACAAAAGCAAAAATCCGAAAGTAGAAGAAAACAATTGCTTATCCATCTGTACCCTACCCTCTGTGGAGTCACTGGTTTAGTTGTGCAGACACAGGATCACAAAGAAGTGGATGTGTTGCACTACATGTTTGCAGAAATAATTTGCCCTTCTGGAAATTCCCACTTTCTTTGTCTTTGTGTTATGTGGGACTCTAGCTTATCATGCCCTCCGAGCAAGTGAAAGGACCACTCACATGGCAGATAATCAAATAATATAAGACCACCAAAACAATGGAGGAAAAAGAAAAAGACAACTCATGTTCTTGGAGATATAATGCACCTCGCAAAATAGACAAACAATATTTGATTATGTCGATTGACAGACGTCACAAGGCTAAAACGGACAGATTATGTAGTATTACGATTGGCAGACGTCACATAGGCCACGTATCCTTTGAATCAGTAAGGCTAATGAGGAGTTTGATGCAAACAGAATGCATGGTACCAAGAAAATGACTATGGAAAACCGTAATAATATTCGAACGATATGTTTCTTAACAGCAAGGACGAACCATAGGACATTTCCTCTATTGTCTGCTCCATTTTCAGTGCTTTTTAAAGTTGCCTTTTATCATTCTCTGACTCATCATGTACATGTGCGTACAGAATTTGTAATTAGAAGTTCTGAGTACTCCATGGATAAAATTTAAGAAGAATATGGCTTGGATCCTTCTAATACCAAAGGTTAAAAAGATTGATCTCATATATGTACTTAAGCAGATAAGATTCATGAAGATGTTGCAGTCAGATGATGCATGCGAGTGTTCGAGAATTCTGCTGTCAGTTGCCTCCTCGTAGCAGCTCCCTCTTTAAGTTTTCATCATTATTTTTCTTACTGGCTACTGGGGCCGTCTGTATATTTTGACTGCTTTCCGAGGGGAAATCAAGTACTAGTCCATGCTTTGCTTGGTGGGCGTGGTAGGTAACAATTTGCACGTTTAAAAAGTTGGATAGACTCAAAATGATCATGCAGTTGCCCTTTGTTTGTCACTAGACTGATATCTTGGGCATTTGGCCTCTGTGACTTTGCTGTTGCACATGGATGGCTTGGGTTTGTCTCCTACACTAATCGATCGAAGAAGTTAATGCTCAAACGCGGTTCATTATTTTCTGGAGTAGGAATAATTACTTCTGGAGTAGAAAGAATTATTCTATCAAAAGAAATGATCAATATTGCATAAATAGAATATTAGACAATTGATGCTCCAGCAGGCAGCATGGTCTACATCCATCGAATCCCACTTGCAGCTTCTTATTTAATTAATTTGGAAGGTTCTCTTGTGGCATCACGCACAAAAAGCTACAATTATCGCATATTTTGTACGGTGTTTCTCTCTTTAGGCTATTTGGTATGACATCAGGCTGACTCTTTTACACCTGGAATTACGTGATAAAACTCAGGGCAGGGCGATCTGCTTTATTTGTGCTAAAGTCAGCTTCACCTAGAGGAATATATATAGATAGACGTTCATGCACAACGTACAAAACAACTTTACTTCATGCCACGGTACTCCCATATAAAAACGTAGAAATAGATGATAGCAACCCTAAATGAAGTAGTTTAGAGACAGTACTTCAGAGATATATAATTAATTGCAAATGGAATCTTGGACTGTTGCATATAGGTTAAATGCCACAATTAATCAGTCAAACCCGGATGCTGAATTTGCACTTATTAAACTTGATGCATGGAAAGAGCACTGAAGTCTGAATAGATAATCCTTTTGATGTGAAGGTTCATATGATTTGTGCTTTTTCCAAACATCACGGCATTAGCTCTAATAATATTGTTGAGATTCAAGTGCTTTCAGATGGGTTGATCATGTGTGCACGGATGAATATAACTCATATTGAAGTGGAAACTAATTCTAAACTTGTGGTTCAATGGTGAGATAAAGGTGGGCTTGTCCTGTGGAGGAGTTAGGCATATTGGAAAGAAGCTAAAACAATGGCGAGCTCTATGGTGTTACGGATCTCCCACTCTTATCGAGAAACAAATCATGTAGCTGACAGACTTGTCAAATTGGGTTCTAGTGGGAATGAGACTTTTTTTTAGTCCACTCACAGCCTACCGAAAGACATTTTGGAAGATGTTTGTATAGATAAAGCTGGTTTGCATGTTCTACATCAGAAATAACAGGTTTGGTCACATGTTTGATTTCTTATTGGCCTTTTATGTTATTTTGGTTTATCTTTATCATTTGCTGCTTTTGTTATTTTGTTAGTTTGCTAATTTTGTTTTGATATATGGTAAAATGTTTAGTTAGTTTTGGATGCTTGGATTTGGTTCTTCTAGTTAGTCGAATATGTGTAACCCTGGAGTCAAAATGTAACCACGGTTTTCCTCCGTCATAAGTGAGAGATATTAATAAATTGGGATACCGTTCTCTTCTTAAAAAAAAAAAACATTTTCAATTTTCATGCGGTACCTGATCAAATGCCAAAAAGCACCGGTGTCAATAAGTGGTCAAATTAGAAATGAAATTAAGTTATAGAGTACGGATCTCTCTATGCTTTAAAGTATGTCTTAATCTTATAATGCAGGAATCTTGACATATTAAATTAATTTTGTATCCCCCATATATAATTCGGGGCGTGACACTCACAGGTTGACTAGAATCAGTGTTCCATGCATTATCCCTCTTGCATTGGACGATTCTAATTTCTGTGTCTTCCCATGATCAGGGCTTATCTGCTTACCTATTTTTCAAATCTGAAAAGAGAGGGTGATATTCTTGCTTTAGGGAGGTGTTATTTCCAAACCCTTTTGAGCTTCTTTTACCTCCAACATTTTTTCTTGATAACTAATTCACATGCATACAGATGGTCCTTAATTTCTTCTCTCATACACCCATTTACCTGTTTATTATACCCAACCAAGCTCACCCTTCTCTCTCTCTCTCTCTCTCTCTCTCTCAAACAAAAGATAATACTCTACTGAGATACTCTGCTGCAAAAGAAACTACAAAATATAGTATTTCATGTCGGGCACAGCTCTTGTACGTAGTTGGTAGAATCTTCCTTATAATTATAACCACAAGCCTAAAAGATTAAAAATTTGTAATGAGTTGTCATTTTGCGAGACCAATGGCTGAACATGTGAAATCATATGAGGTTAATTAAGAAGCAATAATAGAAAGCACTTTGAGGTCTACATCAACAACTCTCCTAGCTCCTGATCTGATCTTTTTCTCATGTATCATAGAAAAACCATCCAGAGTCGAGAGTTTTAAGAACTTTCCTTATGTACGTGCATGCATTATCTTCGTGAGCATTATATATATAATCTTTTAATACTGCATTGCATAAATTTAATTGCTACCAATCACAATCATATATATCTAATGTTTGTTATCATCAAGTAGTCTACAAAGATTAGAAAACTAGTGATCTGTACTGGACTTTTATACGATTAATCACTAAATAATCATGAACTAAATGAAATGTCTTCTGATTAATTACATCATGTGATCCGTGTAGAAATTGAACTGAAAGGATGATGCATGATATGTGTTGCGCTGGCGTGTGCATGGGTGTCAGTGTGTGTTCCACAAATAGAGAGAGAGCTAGAGAGAGAGGGCAGATTCATCAAGTGGGAATATAGGATCATGGCTGTGTCTGACAATGAGTGATTCCTACTGCAGTAATGCTGCTCATGGGAATCAAACAGTTGCGCCTTTTCTTTCTTTCTTTCTTGATAATTATCTTTTGGAACACGACGGCTTTGAATCCTGGTGCCCACTCTCCGCCCAAGGCGGAAGGTACGTACCATGCATGCATTAGGCTCAAATAAAAGACGACTGGGTTTAAAAATGTAACTTGGCCAGTACTAGTACTGGGTTTAATTGAAACATGAATATACAAAAAAAAAAAAAAATCTGGAGTTGATACATCAACGTACAGCTTGTTCAGATCATGTCCTGGGACTGGCATGGAAAACAGTTTATGGTTTATTTCTTGGTTTCCAAAATTAGTTTGCGGACATAAAAATGTGATACAGTGCTAAAAAAAGAGAGAGCTAGCTTTACCAATCAGAAAGCATTCATGATACGATTCTCTATGAATCCCTATGGCTAAATAAACGCAAGAATCTGGTTCCCTTTCTTTATAGTGAAGGCTCGTTTCGTTTTCTAATGGAGTTTGGTACACGCGCACAAAGACAGATCATCAGCGAGGGACCGAGGGAGGACACAGATAACTGGTCATTGCATGTAAGATATCCATATATATATATATATATATATAAATGGATCGAGGCATGTGCATGGGTTCTTGGTAAGCTGCTGCGAAAATAGTAGTTTAAGATCATTCGACACCATTCGATACATATAGAAAAAGAAGGGCTGAAGATGCACAAAGCTAGCTAGCCTCATTGGCGACGCGTTGTGCCCACACGGGAACTCGATCCTTTGGCTTTGGTTGGGACAGCTATATATACCTGAGAAAACAAAAAATCATGAATGTTATCTGCATCTCTACATGATGACCACACATCAGTCAGCAGTCATAAATCTCATGAGATAGATAAACTTCAAAGATTGTTAGAAATTGTTAAATTCTGGCAGAGGTATAACATTTTATATGGTGGGCTTTTGTTTGGACATTGGATAAGATCATAGAAAGACAAGTTCTTTTAAGTTCCAATTAATGGCTGAAATGATGGATTATTTAGGATGAAAAGTTGTGGAAATTGCATGAAGCAGCTACAAAAATGATACATATGAAAAAAGATTAATCGCTCATACTGCGTACGATGCATGCATCATGCATTGATGATCTGACGACGTTACTCCTGTGGTAATCCTGATCGTCAGCTTTATAATATGGCATTAAATATTAGAGACCAACTACTATCAGCAGTTTTTCTTCTCTAATTTATTAATCCCACCAAATCACAGACACGGCACCGACATTAAATATATCCCATGTGGTGGATGATGTTTGTATTAAAAATATAAAATAATTAATTAAATTTATATTTTTTATTAATTTAAACTCTTAAAATAAATTATGATGATTTTACGTAATATGAAAGCAGAAATGCTGACTTAATTGGAATCTCATCGAGGGTGAATATTCATGTATATGCATGTCATGGAGTAATTAATTAAGGGAATTTGGCAGAATTAAAGGAATTAGACTGAATTGGATAATGGCGTATGGGCTAAGAACTGAAAACAAAACGGCAGATTTATTGCATGTGCCAGCAGAAATGGAGGGCACTTGAAAAGAAACGACGCGATTAGCTTTTTAGGCCTTGTTTGTTTTTCTGTTGAGATTTAAGTTGAAAATTAAATTAAATCTTATTAAAAAATATTTTGTTAATATTATTTTTATTTTAAAATTTTAATAAAATTAAATTATTTATTTTATTTTATGTAAAAATTTAAAAAAATTATAATAATTAGATGAGATGAGTCAATAATTTTTATGAAAACAAATGACACCTAATTTTTATATTAATGACATATACCTTTGATCAATGACTATATACGTACAAACCCTTGATCAATGATATATATCTTATCAGTAATGTTAGAGCGGGCGTTGTGAGTACTATTTTAAAAATAATAAGATTGATCATTGGAAGATTAATTTTTATATTAATCGCATATTTATTTATTTTTAAATATATATTATTTGTAAATTATGTGACTTTTCTCGTATTATATATATATATATATATATATAAATAGAAAAAGAGTATCCAAATAAAGAAAAGTTCAAGAATGTCCTTGATGCATTAATTCATACATGATGCATGGGCCGCAACCTGCAACTAGGATCGACCCTCGATCGTAGTACTGTAGGGTTTGGCACATATATACCTTTTTTAATTATATACGTATGTAACATATTAAATACATCCAACCAGATGCATGGCACTGATGTGTATGTGTGTAATTAATTAGCCCTGTTTTCTGAGACCCAGTCGGGATATATAAGTCGTACGTACGGACGTAGCACTGTACATCTAAAAACTTTGGCTTTATTTTAGTGGAACCTTGCATTAAATTTGGGCGCTCCACATATGAACTACAATCAATTCAAATATTTCTTCATTTTTTACTAGACAATGTTCATAGCAAATACATATATTTTATTCTAAAATATTGCTATCTCTAATTATTAATTAACATTGTCAGTAATAATTTTAATTAATTAATTTTGTGCATGGTTGTTAATATTGCTATCTCTAGTTATTAATAACATATGGTTAGTGTTGTAAAATATTAAAAAAAAAGATTTAAAAATATTATTATTAAAAAAATATTATTATATTAATATTTTGGCTAATATATAGATATTTCTTCATTTTTTACTAGACACTATTCATAGCTAAAATGACTTTGGCTAAATCGTTGTCAATACTCTATGTCATGCTATTTATTGCAATCTCTTGATCATTTTTTTTTTTTTGATAAAAATCATACTGCATTCATTAATATCGGATATTACAACTTGACTTGAAATATACATTACAAGCCAACTTCAAACACTAATAGCTCCCCAATCCACACTGTGACTGACATGATTTAGTCCAAAGTGTAAACCTCTCTAGACTTAAAGTCTAAGAGGCAGCACAACTCTGTCCAAGACAAAGTTAACCAAACCCCTAATCCAACGAAGTAGGGTGCATGAAACCTCCCACTCAGTCTAAGACGGAATTGAGAAAACACACTCTTCGAACAAAGTCCAAGAGAATATGTGTTTTTTTATTTTTTATTTTCTAAAAAAAAATACATTATAGAAATTAAAAATATATGGAAAAATAACGGATTACATCTTGAAAATGTATAGATCCGCATTTTCAACATTGGAGGAAAGTAAATAATCCTAACAGCTACCGAACGAACTAGCCTCATTATCCCTCTCAGATCTAAGGAATGGATTACATCTCACCACGTCTATCTAGGTCGAGGACAAAATGGAGATCGTTATGGCCAACATCAACTTGCACTAAAAACCAGAGGGGGAACTCGGAAGGCATGAAAACGGAAGGCCTTAGAAAACCATAGGATCACTTCGGAGGAAACCCACCCCGCTAGCCATAGGTCTTGAAAAAGCCTTGGACCTGACGTTTCCTTTCCACTTCAAGACCTCCGAGGCCACACTGCATGTGGAGGAGCCCGTTGTTACGCAGTTGTTCGAGCAATGTGGACAGAGGCGTCTCCCACAAACATCGGCTTGCGATATCCTTCCACCATATTTAATCCTAAAAAAAAATCCAAAAAGAAAATAAAAAGAGAGAACTAAAGAGAAGAGGAATGAGAGATAAGACGGGGGGAGAAGAGTGGGAGAAGCTCTTCCCCTGCGCTGTTTCAGATCTTGATAGTTTCTAGAGAGAATGAGGAGTCTCTCTCTCTCTCTCTCTAAAAAGTAGGGCCGGCTATAGATTGAGTGTATGACAAGTTTTGAGATGATTCTTTCTCTTGATCTTATTTTTATCACACTGTATTGATATGACAATATTCATCAATCATATCAATTATCTTTCGAGAAATAATATTTATAATCATGAAGTATGCAAGCGCATTATAATCTCTTTAAAATAAATGAGTGAATATGGGATCTACATGAAAAAAAAAATTAATAAAATTGACCTCACACTTTTTCAAAATGACTACAAGACGTTTGTATATTCCACAACTATATGTAATATTACTCTAAAAATATAATATATAATAAAATATTTTTCAGGATGTAGCATCGTGTTTCAATTGATCCCCTAGCTTGTCAAATAAAGGCATTTGGGTGCAGGTATGCCAATTATAGTTACCGTTGTGTGTGGAAAAAACAATGTGAGTAGGTAAACCGAAGATATATTATTATTTTATAAATTATTTTAGTTTCTTATAAATTAGCCGACAAAGGGAATCCCATGTGAAAGCTGCATTTGATTGCATTATTAGTGAAGTATACCGGAGGTTAAGTGCATGCTGCATGCCATGTCTTCTACATCACACAAGTCTATAAATAAAATTTCGCAGTGAAAAAGTAAAATTGACTGCATAAAATTATGGATCAAAATTGTCTTCGAATTTCTGAATAAAATGATTTGTGCGTATCAATGTTATTCACGATTTTGATAAATGTTACGTCCGTAACAAAATTGCACAAAAATAACTTACAAATTAGCGTGTTTTGATGTATGTTAAAAACACTTATAAGAAGGGAATAAATACTGATATGAGTATCATATAAAGATATGCAGTCGATTTATAAATTTATTTTTACGAGATTTTTCAATGAATAAAATATTTATATATATATACACGTTGAATTTCATTTTTTGAAGGAGTTTATATGAAAATCGCACACCTAAACTTGAATCGGGAAAAAAAAAAAACATGCAATTAGCTAGACTCATTAATTAGTAAAAATAAATAAACTAATAATTAGCTAGAAAAGGCACACAGTTGTCATATGAAAAAAATCGCTTGATTATATTCCTCTAGATCTTTCTCACCACCTTAGAACATATTATATATATATATATATATGTATATGCATATCATCAAACTATCAAGTCTGTAAGATTTTCTCGCAAAAGTTGTAAGTCTTTTGGATTTAGAATAGAACTTTTGGCCATATTCAAGGGACAATATAGCCCGTGATTTATCTCAATTCATGTCGTGTTATCCCCAAACCAAGACTAATGTTTACGGTCCAAAATTCTATGTAAATCATGTAGCTAGCAACTATTTTCTTTTTCTCTCCTAGTTTAAGTACTACTACTTTTATATAAGGGCGGTGACTAGTATTTGGATGATCCTGACCTCGATCATTTTGTACCACATGAGCGGGAGGCAAACCCCATATATACTTTAGAGAAAAAGAAATATAGTAAATTAATATATTTATTTAGGTGGAATTAATGAGTTTTTTTAAGAAAATTAAAAATAAAAATTGTCAAATCTGCAAAAATTTCCTCCAAAAAGGGGTATTATTTAGGATTACGGACATAACTTTTTTGTCATACTCAAGTGACAACATAGCCTGTGATTTACCTCAATCGATCAATGTCGTCTTATAAAATAAAAAAAACTGTCAAGATCACTAATAGTATTGTCATATTCTATAAACTATATAATGGGGCCATCGTTTGTCAACTCTCGTTTGTCCTAAGTTCTACCGATCGATAAAAAAAAAAGTTATTTGAACTAATTCTCTACTTTTTGGCCATCTGCATGTACACATGTCCTGCTTGCACGTGTATCCCACTTTATAATTTAATTCATGTTAATCTTAATCTATAAGTTAAATTATAAAATAAATATAACGTAACATATGATAAAATCACATCATTTTGTCACATGTAATGTCTTTTTTTATACGTTATAGTCAAGAATTGAATTTAGATATCAAAATTTGACTAGTCAAAATTTGTCAGTATTTTCGAGTCCAAGGCATTGCGATCACAGATTAGAGCTTGTGTTTGAGAGGTTGGTGATTACATCATTGATAACTGATATGATATATATCTGCAAATGGTTGAAAGTGGAGATGATCAGGGTGAGATAGAGTAGTAGATATTTTAGGTTATGGTCTAAAATGAACTTTGTTTGTTTTTTCACATTCCTGATAATGCTAAAAACAATAATTAACAAAGAATAATGCCACAATTCACGAGCCTTGTCGCTGCCCCAACTGATGGAGCTTACGTTGAATCAGTGTAATAATGCATCCCCTTGTTGGAAAAAAAGAAAGAAAGAAAGAAAGAAAGAGGATTCACGAAAAGATTCCGAGTTACCAAACAAAAACTTTAGCGGCTAAACGCGTCGAAATCTACCTTTAAAAACGACGTCTGACTAGTCAGTGAGTGCCACGTACTCCGAACGCGGCTCTAAAGAGTTGGACGCATCGTAGTGCTTCCAGCCTTCCACCTCTGTTTTGCCAAACTTTTTCATTTTTCTTTTATTTAGTATTATTATTTTAGAGTTCCTCTATAAAAGAGTCAGAGCTCTCTCTCTGTCTCCCTCGCTTGCAGTCTGATCCCTTGGACTCCACCGACTGGGCAACTAGCCTTGGACTTCTGACGTAGGCAATAGAACAAAAATATTTGTTTTTCGTGATTTAATATACAAAAATTATACTCGTCATTTTACACTTTTTATTTTTATTTTTTATATTTAGAAGAACTAATATATTTCAATTATCTATTAGAATTATAAAAATATGCCTTTTCACGCGATATAAATTTCAGTCTTTTAATCTTTATTTATTTATTATTTAAGTTGGGTTGAGTTTTCCATTTATAGTAATTTCCTTTTTCTTTTTCTTTTTATTTATTATCACATGTGATTTATGTACTCAAACTATACAAAAATCTTCTTCCGAGTACTGTCTATAAAAAATTATACAATATAATCTCATAAACTTATACGATTTATTTGATATATTAAATTTATTTTATAATAAAAATAATTTTATAATTTGATAAATCACATCAAATTATATCAATTTATAAAATTATTTTTATGTAATTTTTTTATAACTAGATTGCTTCCCTTCTCCTCTAGTTGACGTTCCCAAGGAGAGAGAATCTATCGTTCTTATTATATAGAGGTCTTTTAGGCAGCATTAATCTTTACTCTTATATTTATCTTTTTGGATCTACACGTTCAGAAAAATTAAATTATTCATCGAATTTTTCTTTTTAAATTAGTAAATCTACATTTACAATAAGGTAGTAGCATAATAAGTACGCATGCTTCTCTTATTTTTTGTATATTATGGCGTCACTTAGATAGTAAAATATTTCATCTTATTTCATTGTTACAGTTTTTTTAAATTTATATAAAAAATATAATAAAAATTTTAAATTTTTTAAATTTTAAAATAATAATAATATTTTATTCAACTTTTATTTAAAATCACCTGAACTAATTTTATTATAAAAACCCACCAATATCTTCTTTTTGCAGCAAGTATGTGTATCTGTATTGATTATAAAAGCACCATTATTAAATGCCTCAATTCAAAAAAGCCTCAATTCAGAGAGCAGCTGAGAGAACCATCTCTTTATTAAAATCAAAGCAAAGACACACAGGCGCGCGCACACACTCTCTCCCTTTCTTTCTCCACACTAATATAAATCTCTGCCTACTACATCCCTACAAACCCACCAACATTCTCACTCCACCACCTCTCAACCCATTATTTTTTTTTTTTATAGATACAACAAAATCAATTTGCACAAAAAACTCAGCGCCATGACTCCTCTCCTCCTCCTCCTCTTTATCTTTTTCATTTCACTCGCTGTAAGTATTCTCGGTGTCACTCTGTGTTTCTTTTGCCCTTTATCTTTTTTGAAAGTCTCGTATTCTGTTCCCCAATGCCTCTCTGTCTCACCCATGTCTTCTTCGCTTTCTGTCGATGCAGGTTGTCTCAGCTGGCGCCGGCGGTTCTGTTTCCGGAGAGAACCCATTTACTCCGAAAGCCTATTTGAGTCGTTATTGGACCAAAGAGATCCGAAACGATCTGGCCAAGCCCGCCTTTCTGCTATCCAAGGCGTCCCCATTGAGCGCGGTGGACTCGGTTGGTTTCTCCAAACTCGCCGCGCAGAACGATCTCTCCTCTCATCTTCCGGTATTCTGTGCCGCTGCGAACCTGCTCTGCTTCCCCGATTTATCGCCGAGTTTGGAGAAACACGACAGAGACTCGAGCTTTACCGGGTACTCGAACCGGAACTTCACTAATTACGGTTCCGATCGGCTCGGCGGGGCAGACTCGTTCAAGAATTACTCCAAGGACGAGAACATCCCGGTGGACTCGTTCCGCCGGTACAGCCGAGACTCGGCAGGCCACAAGGACAATTTCGTCAATTACGGCTCGAACGGAAATGTGGTGGATGAAGGCTTCAACACCTATGCCGCAGGGGCTACTGGCGGTTCGGGCGAGTTCACCACGTACGCCGACTCAGTCAACGTACCTAACCTCCGGTTCACCTCCTATTCGGACGACTCCAATGGCCGGGGTCAGGCATTCAAGGCCTACAGTGTAAACGCAAACGCTGGTGACCAGAGATTCGCCAGCTATGGGAAGAACGGCAATGCGGCTGTTAACGAGTTCAACAACTACGGGACGAGCTCAAATGTAATCGGATCGGGATTCTCAGCTTATGGACACAAGGGCAATGCTGCCAACGATACGTTCATCAATTACGGGAACGACCAGAACAATCCGCAGAACACCTTCAAGAGCTATGCCGATGGAGGTAATTTTGCCGTGGATACCTTCACAAATTACAGGGAGAACGCCAATGTGGGTGACGATTCGTTCCAGAGTTATGCCAAGGATACGAATTCCGCTAAGGTCAATTTCGCCAATTACGGCAAATCCTTCAACATCGGTACGGACAAATTCAGTGGGTACGGGCGGGGCGCCGACAAATCCATCGGGTTCAAGATCTACGGCGTGAACACCACTTTCAAGGAATACGCGAAAAAGGGTGTCACATTTGCCAAGTACACCAATGTGAGCTCAGAGAAGAGTAGTGCTACAATGGGGGTTAGTGGCAATCTCGTAAAAAGATGGGTGGAGCCGGGCAAATTCTTTCGGGAGTCGATGCTTAGGAAGGGGAATGTGATGCCAATGCCGGACATTAGAGATAAAATGCCCAAAAGGTCGTTTTTGCCCCGGTCGATTTCGTCAAAATTACCGTTCTCGACCTCGAAGATCTCGGACCTGAAGCGGATTTTCCACGCGGGTGATAATTCTAGTATGGAGACCATGATTGTGGACTCGCTAAACGAGTGCGAGAGGGCTCCGAGCCAGGGCGAGACCAAGCGGTGCGTGGGCTCGGCCGAGGACTTGATCGACTTCGCAACCTCGGTCCTGGGTCGCAACGTCGTCGTTCGCACTACCGAGAACGTAAAAGGGTCAAAGCAGAATATACTGATCGGATCAGTCAAAGGAATCAACGGTGGAAGAGTCACCCAATCGGTCTCTTGTCACCAGAGCCTATTCCCTTACTTGCTCTATTACTGCCACTCGGTCCCAAAGGTCCGGGTCTACGAAGCGGACATATACGACCCGAGTTCTAAGGCCAAGATCAATCATGGCGTTGCAATCTGTCACGTAGACACCTCAGCTTGGAGCCCGAGTCACGGAGCTTTCTTGGCTCTGGGTTCGGGTCCGGGCCGGATCGAGGTTTGCCATTGGATATTCGAGAACGACATGACCTGGACTGTCGCAGATTAAAGAAAGTTGTAGTTTTAATTGATAAGGTGGTGTGTTGGAATCGGTGGCTTAGAAAGCTTAGCTGCCGTTTAGATACCAAGTTGATTTATTTAAGCCATATCTAAGTTAAGGCTGTTCAGCTATTGATAGGAAAAGTATGCGCTATGGTTTTACTCTTTACATTTGNAAAAAAAAAAAAGAACAAAGTTTTTTACCTATTGCCTTCAATTTCCTCTTTATCCTTTTATTTCCTTAACAGTTACATATACAAAGAGATTATATAAAATAAATCTATAAATTGATATAATTTCGTAGAATCTGTTAGATCTACTTTATAATAAAAATAACTTTATAATCTGACGTATCACATCAACCCATGTCAGTTTAAAAATTTATTTTTGGATAATCACTTTGTGTCTAAAATATTTTTCTTATGTGAAACTCTATATTCATGAATAATGTAATTAATTTTATAAATGATTTATTTAAGTGATTAATAAGGTGGAGTATTTTTATTTTTATTTTTTATTTTTGATAGGAATAAGGTGGAGTATTTGAGAAAGAGAGAGAGAGAGAGAGAGAGAGAGAGAGAGAGAGAGAGAGAGAGGGTGAGATTCAAAGCGTGGAGAATATTTGGAATGCCAACTAAAAAAACTAACAAAAAATGGATGCTTCTACATGTAAACAAAATCATGTGAACAAGGATGAAGTGGTCCAAATGAACCATCCAAAATGTGCTTTTGTTTCGTATGGGGGAAAGGCTATTGAAACAGCTGTTGTTGGTACAAGGGTTGTTTTTTGGTTTATTTTAATGATAAGATAGAATTCCATATTGAAATATGCACGCATCCTGTATTATTTTTGTTGTGTTTTTTTTTTTTTTTCCCTAATTCTGAAATCGTACACGAGTCAATTTGGATTGGAAGTTGAATTGAGATTCATTTCACTATTATTTATTACTATTCATAAATTTTAATTGATAAATTTTATTATTATTCATAAATTATCTCAATTCATCTTTCAATCTAAACAGAGCCTAGACAACTTTGTCTTCTCCTCGATATATACCCTCCTTTTTGTGTCACATGCCACCGGTTTTAAAACTTATAACTTGCTTACAAAAATAAAGTACATTTGTTGACTTTGATATGCCACGGAAAATTTGGGCGTAGTATTCAAGATGGCCCCAACTAATTAACTAATTGATTGATTATATGATGGAAAAGAATTATGTAACGTTCTAATGGAAGATTCAAATTATATGATTTATATTTTAAAATGACTAGTTAATAGTATAATTGAAATTACATTAAAACTTTATAAAGAACAAGAACTTCTCATTCCCAAACAACGTGAGATTTTCCATACACCACCTACTCTTAGGACCTCACAATCTATCCCTTAAATTTCCGACGTCCTCGTCGGGTCTATCTATTGTAGGTGGCACAGCTCAAGTTCCACATTTCTAATTAGAATAAGTTTTGATATTATTTGTAACGCCTAAATAGAATAAGTGTAAAAAATGGAACTTAGATGATATGTTGAAGAGTTAGACTAAGAGTGGTAGAATAAGTGTCGGTTATGGAATAGTTTGAATTTGGCTGGTTTGGATTTAGAGGTGAGATGAGATAGTTTTAGATGAAAAATAAAAGTTAAAAAAAATATTGTTAGAATATTATTTTTTAATATTATTATTATTTTGAGATTTAAAAAAATTGAATTGTTTATTATATTTTATGTGAAAATTTAAAAAAGTAGGTCATGATGAGATAATTAGATGAGATAAAACACTTTCTGAATCCAAACGGGACTAGCTTGTAGCTTTTTTTTTTTTTTTTTTTGTGAACAAACATTTGAGTGAAATTTAGTGTTTTAAACTCTATTTATATATAAAGGTTTTCTCATAGCTCTTTTCTTGTTATTGTTACGTTATCATTTTTCAATGTCAATGACACTATCTCCAATAGTTAGAAAAATAGGGAGCGTTACAATTATATGCAATTTGAATAATAAGACAAGATGAAATGATCTTAAATGAAAGTTAAAAGTTAAATAAAATATTATTATAATATTATTTTTTTAATATTATTATTGTTTTGAGATTTGATGAATTATTTGTTATATTTTATGTGAAAATTTTAAAAAATTAGAAAAATAAGATGAAACGAGATAATACTTTTACTCTTTAAACAAAACCTAATGTTTAGGTTGGCCCGTGGTATTGGGGATTAGTTAAGTTTATTTTTGGTGCTGGATGGACTTGGTTTGAATTGAGTAATGCTGCCATTTTGGATTCTTATTTCTTTTAAAAATGGTGAATAAATAGAAATTTTATATTAATTTTTTGGAAATAATAATAAATACAGTACTACAAAATGTAAATTTTGTGCAATCCTTTAAAAAAATAATAGAGTTTATATTTTAAAAATATTTTATTTTATGTAAGACTTATATTTATCTAAAGATTAAAGAAAATGTAAAACGATTATGTACGGTAAGAATAATGCTATGCTCACTGCTCCTAGCTCCCGCCAGTAACTATTGCTAGCAATTTATTTTGTTTTTCTTTTGCTTTGTGATTAAGGAATTATTTTTTAATAATGTTGTGAATATTTTTTTTTTTAAATTTAGAAGTGTTAAAAAAATATATATAAAAAAAATTTTTTTAAAAAAAACACACCAAAATAACTAGTGGTAGCTCCTTAGAGCTACTAGTGATGGCTGTAGTACTTTATTTTTCTGTAATCTTTTAAAGAAAATGATACTCTTATTGCTGAGTTTTACGGTTTGGTATTATTGTTGGAATTTTTTATCACTGAGTTATCAGTGAAAAACTTTGGTGAGATGCAATGAAAGAATAAGGACGGTAAATGCTTACAGTCCGTACAAATAAACACTGAGATTCCAAAGCAAGGCGTGGGTAAATATAAACATGGGGCGGTGCACACTCTGCTACACTTTACAGGGTAACCTCCGACTCCGAGTCTATCCACAACACTGTTTCGGAAAATGTTTAACGGTTTAAGTTATCATTTTAATCATTGTTAATATGATATTAAATGATTTCTCAATTATTTTAGGGATGATAAAATAATTTCTCATATTTGTTATTTTTTAAAATGAAGTATAATAATAATACTTTATGCTGTTTAAATAATGGAATTTTCAAAGCATGGAGTCGTTACAATGATCACCAATCAATAAAAACAAGGCCAAAGCATATCATATTATTAAAACTCTGAAGCATCATCATCATTTACACCACCCACTTTAAAGTTGGTTTCCAGCACTGTGTTTAGTTCCCATGTGGAAATCCTCCAATGAAATTGAAAAGGGGAACAACTAGTTGGTTTAAAAACGCTCCATTTGGAAAAACAAAAATAAAAGGAAGAAAGAAAAGACTCAACATTCACTTTCTAACTCACTTAGTCCATATCTACTCATTTTCAACCGACGGTAATTCATAAAGTGACGTGATTTAATATGATAGGTTAGATTGTAAAGTTATTTTTATTATAAAATTGATCTAACGCATTATATAATATGAGTTTTGCTATATACAAGCAAGTTTGCATACTAATCTGCGTGCTAATGTTGTTGCCTTCATATTCTAAACTTAAATTAGTACTGTTTTTAATAAAATCTATTTTCTGACCAATCATATTAAATGAGTGTGCGTATTAGTGAGCAGAATCGCTTACAATTAAATTTTTTCATATAATATTATATTAATTTGTGAATTTACTTTTATGAAAAAACAGACTACCCAAATTAAGCTGAACATGACAATATTATTCTAAAAACCATCATGGTTACGAGGATTACTTACAAAACATCAAAAAAGTAAAAAGTTTATCTTTTGATTTGTTATCATCATCCAAATGTTGTGGGGACATTTGGATATCTCTATCATCTTGGCATCTTAGAGACAGAATCAAAAACCAAGAACAGCAATTTTGGAAGTGAATTTATAAAGTATTCTTCATTCTATTATTAAGTTAATGTGAGTGGGGAATACATATTGCACCAAGTATCAAAAGTTAAAAACCCAACAACTCTAGTACTATTCTGTCTTTGTCATAAGGTTAGGGACCCCATATATGGCTTCAAATTTCAATGAAAGAATCCGAGAAATGCTTCTTCTATTGCACCTTATTATTGTTGACTACTATTCCAATCCCAGTGAGGGCAACATTGTGTGCACGTATTGTCCTCTTTATGATCCTCTATCCAAACAGAGGGGCACCCTCATAGAACTGTAGGACAACGTATCCCATACTTTTAAGCCACATCGAGTACTCAGCATTGAATGCAAAGCTATACGATTTGAACTCTTTAAATATTGCAATAATTCATTGTCCTCGTTGTAAGATTATTTAGGTGGTGAATTATTGATGGAATTTTATTTTATTTTTTTAATTTTTGATTAAAAAAAATTAAATTCATCTCTACCTACTTCATATATTTCAATTTAAAAAATTAAATTTATCTCAATTCAAACTTATCTCAACGTTCAAATGTAATGAAAATACTTGATTGATCAGTACCAATATCCTGCAGAGTATTCATTCTTGTCTCTTAACTCATCTCAACGTCCAAATGTAACGTAAAATACTTGATTGATCAGTGCCAAAAACCTGCCGGGTATTCATTCTGTCTCTCATCAAGATCCTCGATTTTTTTTTACCATATCGAATTCTTCGGCCATTTATGTGTGCTTGTTCGTGTTACTGGTTGGACCATTTGTCGATTTCGGTATTGAATATCAAAATCTGCAAGTTTCTTAAAACATCATCATGCGAATAGATAAAAAAAACAGGAACACATCATGATCCAGCAGCAATTTAATGGTTAATGTGGATGTAACGTTATATCTGTCATGGGTTGGAGAAAGAAATAAAAGAGGCGTACCCTCTGCTTGCAAGCCAGATCTGCAGACATCAGCTTTTTCTCCTCCCTCCTATTTTTATTTTTTCTTTTTTTGTTTTTGTTTGAGAACTTATTATTCAGTGCTATCGAGTCTTCTGGACAGAAAGGCTTTTCTCAGAAACTGCACCACAAATATCCAGCCAGTCAATGAAATTGGTTTCGGTTGCTACAAATAACAATACAAAGGTGTTGTTGCTGCAGTATATTTTTCGTAAAAAAATTTTACTTACAGTTATTTTTCTGTACTTCTAGTACTATTAATGTAATTGATTACGTCATTTTTTTTAACATAAAATGATTATTTTGACCAATCATATTAATAAAGTGTGTAAAAAATATATAAAAATGACTGTATATAACAGAACTCATTTTTCATAACAAGGTTGTTCCATTTATACACACACTAGTACTCAGCAATTTGATATATCAATTGCAAAAACTCCCAGTCTAACAAGTGTGCAGCAAACTCCTTGTTTTTGTAACTTTCTGATATAGTTTTAACCAGACTCATGCAGTTTCAATTCGGATTAGTGATGATTTTCAAGATGTGCCCCATCAATGGAAGCCATGTAAAAGGTGACTTCCACTGCTACAAATCCCACTGATACAATGCTTAAGCTAGGGTCCTTGAAATTTCGCCCTGATCAAACTAAGCTTAACTTGGATAATGCCTAAGTTTTTCCGTTTTTATTACAGCACGAAACAAGGCTCTGAAGTGGGAGCTCAGAGGCGAAGAATCGGGGATTCTCTCAACCAACTATATCTTGTATAGACATGGTCCAAGCTGTAGCGTCCTTTGCCATTAACTTGGTAGCCCGGGAGCCATAAAAGATGTACCATTCTTAGGTAGCTCTGCATTTACCCTCTCCCAACATTCCCAGCATATGAATCATAATCAATGACGAACGTATTGCCAGTATGAACTCAACCGACGTTTTTGTTGGCTCATAAATTATATAGTACAGATTTTTAAATTTTGCTGTGGCCATTGTTGTCTTCTTTTGTTTCTATCGAGACATAATTGAAGACACAAGCCCACTTCCTTCAGACAATACCTTATCATCTCAAGCGAAGGACAAATATCTCATGAAACTGCAACCAACAGATAATGATGAACTTCAATCCTGCAAACAACAAAATTTTAAGATATATGTACACAAGTCTAAAGCATTCATATATGAGATGCGAACTCTGCCACAAGATTAATAGAGATTACAGCACTATTCTTGCAGACTAGTACTACAGTATCAGGTCTATCAGTTTTTCTTTCATTTTTTCAAGTCTCCATCCAGATTTGAGACTTCCGGCAGTTGTTATCTCCTTTTTGCTCTGTTAATCAAGTTCTTTGAATGTGGTATCTTATAGTAAACGAGATTCAGAACCAATCAATGGAAAGCCCAAGAGCGGTACTTTGACAAAACTTCCATTTTTTCCCCCACAGCACGTACGTTCTGTTGATTTGCATGTTAATATCTGGTGGTGACTTGGGTTACAATAAACAGATCATCTCCCCCAAAGTATCCTCTCTCTTATCTTTTTCAGAACATTATCTGGCCTGAAATAAATTTAAAGCGCCATATATCTGATGCAGACTGCTCTTGCAGTGTACATTTCTGGAGGGATAGGAAATGTCATAACCCCTGCAACATTAGAGTTGGGGAAGGACCGAAGGCCACTTTTAGGGCTATTTGGATTTGTAAGTTTCCTCAACTCATCTCATTTTCATATTATAATTTTTTTAAATTTTTACATAATATATAATAATAATTTTTTTTAAATCTCAAAAGAATCTTCTTAAATTCCTATACCAAAATATAATAAATAATTTAACTTTTTAAATCTTAAAAGAATCTTTTCAAATTTCTGCACAAAAAATAATAAACAATCTATTTTTTCAAATCTTAAAATAATAAGAATATTAAAAAATAATATTTATAAAATATTTTATTCTATTATTCACAAACCATCTCAATTCATCTCATCTCTCCTTCCAATCAAACAGCCCACTCGAGTTGTAAATGATAATTCAGTTTCAGGGTAGAAAAGTAAACCTCAGTACAGAACCAATGCAACAGACTCCCATAACTCCTGTCCTAATAGTTAGCTTGGCATGATACATGTGTATACATGTATGTATTTATATAAAAGTGTATAAATATATATATAGTTTTTTATTTTATTTTTTATGATGTGTCATGGGTGACGTCTATTACGAACTCCAACGACCAACATCCCCTCCTCCTACAAATGAAAATGTTAATATTTCTTTAATAAAACTATATTGAAAGAAGCTGTGGAAGTTTCAAGAAAAGCCACCCAACAACGATCAAATCGAAGAAATTGGGTAGCATTATTTCTCAACCCCATGTATATATATACATACATATATATATAATATTATATACCTGTAAAACCAGAAATCTATTTAATTATATAAAAGTTAAGTTTCAATTGCTAACTTGGCATTGATTCCATAAAATTTGGAGAATGAAAATGTGTAAAAGAGATTGAAAAACAAAGATGATTCGAAAATAGAGAAATCTAAGTGGTGAGTTCAGAGGTCTACAGCTATGACCTCCTATCTACGAGATCTCTTACACCCTCAAGAGTACTGGCAGGTTTGATCCATTTTAAAACCCTTGATTTATTTGATTTATTTTTACTTTCTGGTACTTCGATTCAGTATTAATGGTGTTTTTTTAAGAGATCAAACATTACTCTTGCGAGCACGTTCATGCCCTTTGAGTTTTGGCCCGTTTGGATATGAACGAAATCTTATTGCAAAACTCAGATACAGATGAACTTTTCGTGCCATCTGCGAGGGCTCTTATGCCATGGTTCAGTTTTGATCTGAAACGAGTCTTGTTTTAAGTGGGATTTTCATAATGGGTAACTTTCGATTTTATATGCTTCCAATTCTGGGATTTTCCAAAGTTTCGAACATTGACGAGTTGAGCGGCTGAACACGAGAGAGAGAGAGAGAGTGATGAGAGAGAATGGAGAGTGAGAAAGCGAGGGAGAGAAAGACGGAAAAAAACTCGGGCCTACCGAGAGAAAATCGTGAGGCGGATTTGGGCAGGTGGGAGGCCTCTGGCTTCGCTTCCTGTTATTGATTCTGGCGGGATGGTGCAACTGGGTGACTCATGGCTAAGGCGAGGTGGAGAGAGAGTGGCTTGGTGGTTCACGGTAGGCAAAATAATCACTCTGTTTCAGTGCATAAAAACAGAACCCTTCATGTCCCAAGGCTTATCGATGTCTGGTCATGGAGGTGTAGGGAGGTGATGGGGTGGTGCGGCAGTGCACGTTGGGGGCTGAGCAAGCAAACTTGCTCTGTTTTTGTTGTAAACAAACTGGGGCCTTCGTGCATGCATGGGTTGCGTCGATTTTGTATGGGGGAGGCGGCTTGAGTTCTGGATGGTGCAACTGGTTGGAAAAACAAAACTTGAATTCAATGTAAATATTTATATGCAATATTTGTCCACCAACAACATATAAACACCATTTTCGTCCGTTTCTCATACCGGTTGATGGTTTTTTTTTTTTTTTTTTGTGCACTCTTTACCTTTCTCGCACTCAGTCGATTGTCTCTGGCATATGTTTTCCCACAAATGCAGACCACACCGTAAAAGTACAAATAAGTGCCGTTTTTCATTCATTTCATTGATTTTTTGACTCTACATAAATCATTTTAGCGTTTTAATGATATTTTCACTCACCATTTCGTTTTTGGGCTTTCTTTCTATATGCTAAAGAGTAAGTTTTAGTTCAATTACTAATATATCTATAATCAATTTACCGTAGTTTTGTTCTTCTTAAATTTATTTTATTTTTATTATGTAAATAGTTTGTATGATAGGTGATTTGACGTTGTGAGGCCATTTCTTATGGTTTTTCCAGTATTTGTTTTTCTTGCTTTCTTCAATTTTCACAAATTGGTAATCATGTCTGATAAAGATTCGTATTTGCTACGTGAGTTTAAAAAAATACTGTTAGATGGCATCTCATTTTAAAGTGGTATTTATATTTAAAATGATACCTTAAGTTTGAACTTCAAATGTGTAAAGCTTGTAAAGCTGTCAAAATATGTCGTTCTTTTTTCAAGAACAACTAAAAGTCTCCTTTCAAACCATCATCTTTCATTTGATCACAAATAACAAATTAAAACTAGAAAAAACTAAAAGCCCGCACATTGTGGAGTTACAGGCTAGTATATATAAATTTCGACATGTATCTGTTCCCTACAGTGGTCGTATTTGAAAAAAAGGCACCACGGAGTGAGCTGTCCGCACCGAAGTATCATTAATGTATGGACCCGTTCGTAGAGCATGCAGATGTACGTAAAAAGAGAGCCGTCTAGCTGCACAGCACATTATTCATTTTTCATAAACCAGTTTTTGATGCTAATTCCAAAGCAATTCCAGTCTTTTCATTAATTTCTCGATTGATCCAATGATCTCGGTACTACAGATGGTGCCGTACGTTTCTTAGTTGACAAAAATCCACCTGTCGAAGATAATTTGATTTGATATTATATTGATTTGATTTTTATAATTATTAATTTATTTTGATATTATATTATTTTGATTAGATTTTTATAATGTTTATTTTATTTTATTTTAATGTAATTTTTTTTATAAATAAGAATGTATGTTTTGTATTCAATAATAATTAAGAAAATAAAAAATAACCCTAAAAATATATTTCTCTATTTCTAATTTCTTCATCTTCTTTTATATTATATTTTATTATCTATCACATCGTACCCTAATTTGGTTTCGTCATTGGCCACCAGTTGTGGCGCCCGACATGCTCTCCTGATTGCCATTTGAAATTTCAAGGCATATGTATATGCTCATGCATGGTCAAGATCTACAATTATTGCATATGCCTTTTGTAATTGCAAAAGCAATATGCCGCCCGCGTGGTGTCCTTATCCTTGCTGGCTTCAATGCTCGACATGTAACTTAGCCAACACATTTTATGGCCTTTTTTTTCTTAATAATCATCGACCGCATATATGACACGTCTATGTCCCGATTAAAGTGTACATTCTTTGCATGATCATATATGTATCATGTTCACTTGCTCTCAAACACAAATATTCCTTTTTCCCTGCATGCGCTCACGATCGTCCCAACAGACCATGGCCTGACAAGGATCGATGTAATCGGGGCTCTGCTTTTTCAAAGTTTCAAACACTGATCCTTTGCAGTCAAAATGTCATAGAAAACGTGCCCTATGGAAGAGAGTACGACACCTAGGTGGCATTTTATAAATTAGCGAACTTGGGTTTAATATAATTGAGTTCTAAGTCAAAACGGATTGAATATTTAAGACTAAATTAATAAATAGGTCAATAACAAAGAAATCCACTTAATTTAAAATCAAGTTGCAATAACCTGTTTAAAGTTTTATTTCAATTACAATTTTATTATTGTTAGGTTATATTATTGATATTTCTCAATATACTTTTATTTTTATTGTTGAGATTGTAATTCTAAACCTATGCTTATATTTGTTATTGTTGAGTTTGTAATATTGATTTTATTATAGGTTAAAATCTGAAAATATTTTTTGTTAGTAGGTAATCTTATTATTTTTTAGATATTGTGATTATTAATAAATATAGATTTTAACTTTTTATTTAAAATTATATTAATAAGGTCAAATGGTTATGTAGGTTATTTCAACCCATTTACATAAAATAGGTTAAAATGAGTCGTGTCGTATTAACTAATTTATAATTAATTATTAAATGAGTTAAAACGAATTGTAAAATATGATCCATAACGGGCAGTATTAGGGTTTGAAGGTCTGACTCATTTATCTTAATGGGTCAGGTTTTGGTAGACTCATATAATCAAATATCAATGATTTGACACAACACGAACATAACTCGTGAACACAAATTGTCACCCTTGTAATTTGTGCTTATAAAAGACTTAACTTTTCAGTTGGGTCATGCTAATCACACGTGCAAAAAGTTCTAAAGGTCAAAATATATTTCCTTGTGAAGTTTTTTTTTTTTTTTGATAAGGAATGGCTTTCATATATCTTGCATCAAGGATTACAAGAGATCTTATCAACCCAAATAACATGGGCAATAAACTCCGGTACAGAATCCCCCCATACAACCAAATCATCCACATTCCATGCCATTCTAGCTAATTTATAAGCAACACAATTTTCTAAACGGTTCACATGTTTACAGAACCAGATTTCAAAGAGAGACATCACTCTTTTAACTTCTAAGACCAGGTTTCTTAGGCGTGATGCCGTATGTAATACCTCTTGTTGTAGATCATCCACCACCAACTTGCAATCTGATTCTACCATCAGTTTTGTGATACCCAAATGAAGGCATAGTTGAAGACCCCTTAGTACTGCTACAAGTTCAATAGTTTCTGATTCTTCAATATGTAATTCTACCTTACTAGCTGCAAAGATGACATCCCCTCTCTCATTACGCAACACAGCCCCAATTCCTGCTCTCTTTTGATCAAAAAACAAAGCCCCATCTATGTTAAGTTTCAGAAAACCCATTGGAGGTGGATTCCAGTAGCAATTCGGTTTCTGACTTATGATTTTCTGTTGTGAGAGACAAATATAACTACTTTGAACTGAGAAAGCATGATCAACAACCTGCTTTATAGGAAGGCTAACTGCATCATGTAATTTTTTGTTTCTCCTGAACCAGAAACTCCATGCTATCAGGAAAGCTTTCTGCAACTCCTCTTGTGTACAAGTTTTCAACACATGTTGGATTATATCAATAAAATGTTGAGGTCTTGAGATCTCTCAAATAGACAAGGCAAAAAACCTTTCCAAAACTCAATCAAATGAGAGCAGAAAATTATCGCATGCCCCAAATCTTCCTCCTGCTCAGTACACATTGAACACTTTGGGTTGAGATCAACATGTTTCTTGATCAGGTTTGAGCCTGTTGGCAAACAATCTTTGCTAAGTTTCCAAGCAAAGATTCTAATTTTCAGTGGCACCTTCATTTTCCATATTGCTCTCCATAGCTTACCCAGATTACTGCTATTAGAGCTCTGACCTTCTAATTCATACTTGCCAGCTTGTAACAGTTTGTATGCACTTCGAATGCTGAACTCTCCATTCCTTTCTTCAGCCCACATCCACCTATCTTCATTTCCCACTGGACAGATAATTATTCTCAGGATCTTCTCAGCTAAAATTGGATTGAAGAGAGCTCGTACTTTTTAAATATCCCACCATCTGTTTTCCAAGTTTAAAAGGGAGTCCACTGTTTCTGTATTTTCTTCCTACATATCAGTCCTTGTTTGTTCTTGAATCAGGTTTCTATGGCTTGGAATCCATGGATCATGCCATATTCTAGTTGTCTTCCCATCCCCCACTCGCCTTTGGCATCCCTGCAAAAGAAAAGATCTTGTTCCCCATATCCCTCTCCAAGCATATGAAGGGTTATGACCAAGACTTGATTCCAAAAAACCCATTCTTGGAAAATATCTTGCTTTAAACAATTGATACATAAGAGAATCAGATTGAGTAACCAGCCTCCAACCTTGTTTAGCCAGGAAAGCTGTGTTGAAAAGTTTAAGATCCTTAAAACCCAGCCCCCCTTGGAACTTTGATTTGCAAATGTTCTTCCAGCTGATCTAGTAGATTTTCTTATTATGATAAGTGCTGCCCCACCAGAATTTTGCCATTAGACTCTCAAGATCTTTAAGGAAACAATCTGGTAGTTTAAAGCAGCTCATGGCATATGTTGGTATGGCCATAGCCACAGCCTTCAGTAAAATTTCCTTTCCTCCTTGGGATAGTTGTTTTTCCTTCCAACATTGCAATTTCTTCCATACTCTTAACTTGATTTTCGAGAAACCAGTAGACTTTTTCCTTCCTATCATTGGAGGTAAACCCAAATATTTTTCATATTGCTGAATATCACTTCCACCCCATAGGTTTCTAATCTCCTCCTGTATAGTAACACTGACATTTTTACTGAAAACCATGCTTGTCTTATCCATGTTTAGTTTTTGCCCAGATGCTAACTCATACTTCTTTAAAACAGATTGTAGCTCCAGATTAGTATGTATATCAGCTTTGCAGAAAACGAGGCTATCGTCTGCGAAAAGCAAGTGGTTAATAACTAGAGCTCCTCTACAAATCCGAATATCAGGTATCACTGATGTCATAGCTGCATTTTTCAGCAACTGGACCAGACCCTCAGTACATAAAAGAAAGAGATAAGGGGACAAATGGTCCCCTTGTCTCAGCCCTCGGGTTGGTTGAATACTCCCATTTGGAACATCATTCAAAAGAATAGAAAAAGAGACAGATGTGACACAATACATCACCAAATTAATCCACCTTTCCTCAAACCCCAGATGAGTCAAAATCCTCTTCAAGAAATCTCACTCCACTCGGTCATAGGCTTTACTCATATATAGCTTAATGGACATAAACCCATTCTTTCCCCCTATTTTGTGTCTAAGAAAGTGAATAATCTCATGTGCAACTAAAATATTATCAGAAATTAATCTACCGGGCATAAAAGCTGATTGAGATTCAGAAATAACCAAAGGAAGGACAAGCTTCAATTGGTTGGCTATCACTTTAGAAATGAGTTTATAGAGAACATTACACAAATTTATAGGCCGGAATTCATCTACTTTAGATGGATTTTGCTTCTTTGGAATAAGACATATAAAAGTATGATTTAGTTCTTTAGGGAAAATACCAGTATTTAGAGCCTCTAACACTGCCTTAGTTACAGAAGTACCTATTGTGCTCCAGTGTTTTTGGTAAAAGATAGAGGACATACCATCAAGGTCCGCTGCCTTTGTTGGGTGCATTTGAGCAAGAGCAGTATTTACTTTAGGAGCAGTATACGGTTTGATCAATTCATCATTCATTAAACTCAATATTTTGGGCTCCACCTTAGCCACCAACTCGATATGGTCCCTCTCTTCTAAACTAGAGAACATCTGTTGGAAGTAGTTCACCACCAAATCTTCCATATCTTTACCTTCTTTCCAGTTGTCCAGCTCATCTTGCAGTCTCTTAATGGTATTTTTCTTCTTCCTGTGAGTTGCTTTCGAGTGAAAATACCGTGAGTTTTGATCCCCCGCCTATATCCACATTGCCTTTGATCTCTGATGCCACATTTCCTCTTCCCTTCCTAACCATTTGTTTACTTCTTCTCTTGCATGTTTGTTGTTTTGAATTTCTATACCAGCAGGATCCCTTTCTTGCAACCTCTTTAATCTCCTTTTAGCCTCAGCAACCTTGACTTGAACATTTCCGAAGCTTGTTTTATTCCAAGACTGTAGTTTTTCCCCCACTGTTTGAGTCCAAACCATTAATGATTGTAAATCCCCCCCTTCATGTCTATCCTTCCAAGTGTCTCTAATAAGTCTAGAGCATCCTTCCTCTCCTATCCACATAGACTCAAATCTAAAAGGTTTCTGGCCTATCCTTCTAGATTGATGCCCTATTGTATCCACCCACAAGGGTAAATGGTCGGAATAAGCAACTGAACCGTGAACCACACTAGCCAATGGATTATTCAAACACCACCTTTCATTTGCAAGAGCCCTGTCTCAACGAGCACTAATACACTCCGAATCCCCTCTTCTGTTTGACCACGTATATGGACTGCCTTGGTAGCCTAAATCCTTTATCCCACAGTCATTTATGGCTTCTCGAAAATTATTCATTTGCCATTCTGGTCTGTCCACACCCCCCCATTTCTCAGCTTGGTGCACTATTTCATTAAAATCACCAATTAATAACCACCCTACATTATCGTCACACTTCATTTGTCTCATAAGATCCCACGTAAAATATCTATTATTTACCTCAGGAAAACCATAGATACATGTAAGATACCACTTCCTTCCACCTTGCCCCTTATCGGCAACTACAGCATGTATATGATTTTTTTAATATTGCAGCACAAACAAATCTACCTCTGTTTTCCAGAATAAAGCCAAACCCCCCTACGCCCCTCACTATTGACTACTAAGCAATTAACAAAACCAAGATGATGCTTACATCTATTCATTTCTGAAACTTTGAGCCTCGTTTCCTGAATGAACAGGATGTTGGGATCTTCCTTCATAACCAGGTCACGAAGGTTTCGAATTCCTCGTGGGTTCCCAAGCCCACGGGAATTCCAACTTAGTGTTTTCATAATGCCTGGCAGGGCTGACTAGCAACCTCCACCATTTTTTGAGACAAATCTTCATTTTCCTGTATATCTCCATCGCTTATTTTTCTAGATTTTGACAAAAAAAAAAAAATTGCTCTCAACACTTACCTCCTGCCTCCGCTTATTGCTTGAAGATCGCCTAGTAACAGGAGGATTTTCACCCTGCAAACGAGGTCTGCGTTTTCACTTTTTTCCCACTCCTTACACCATTTGAACCCCCGACGGTGACTGGACCTCGACCACCTCTACCTGGTGCATACGGCCCAGTGATGATGTTCTCAACAAATCTTCAGAACCCTGGTCTTGAGAAAGCCCTATTACTTGCTCTGGCCCACTCGGCCCACTATCTCTATTATCATCATTTGTATATTGCGAGATCCCTAATCCATACCCAGGCCCACTCGGCCTTTTATCATCAACAACGTATTGACAGTGCATATTTCTGCTTTCGTGCACGATCCCAATCTTCAATTGGTGCTGCCTCCCCTGCAACGGATTCTCCTTAGTTGTATTATGGTCCCCACTCTCAGGGTCCCCACTTCGACATTCCACTGGGTCCATAGGTACCTCGTCCACGTTCCCACCTCCATCCGTTTTTTCTATTACCCCTTTAGGATCTACTAAGTGAGAGTGGGACGTAGTGTTCCCTAACTGCCCTTTATCAGGATCTTGACCCATCCATTGCTTTGCCGTGTTGCTTCCTGAGACCTCTGTCTCCGCTTCCCCATCCTCTTTTCCAGCTTCCGATGCCTTCTTCCACTCGCCTCTTTCAGTATACCCATAATTCGAATCCGGCATCCACCTCCTGAAGCCAGGATTCTCAGCACGAAGCCATGGCCCAAACTGTTTGCCTTTGGTAATTTCCTCTTCTGCTAGACATCCTTTCTCCCCATGCAGAAACCAACCACACTTAAAACAAATCTTTGGTAATTTTTCATAACGAAAATGAACCCAGACCTTCTTCCCCTGTACATTGATAAATCTTCCTCTCGCGATGGCTTTACAAAGTGGTAATTCCACCTTAACTCTCAAACACTTCCCCCATCCTACACCATCATTCTCCACATCTACTTCAAGGCAGTGCCCTACAGATTCCCCAATTCGTTTCCCCCATTCCATCAACGTACAACCTAAGGGTAGCTTATGAATCTGAACCCAGAAAGGGAATTTGTCCTGGTTGCATTATTCCATCATAAGGCTGTAAGAGAAACAGAACATTATCAAATAACCACGGTTTACCTTCGAGAATCCTTTGCTTATCGGCATGTGTGGCGAAGGTAATCACAAAAATGTTTCTATCGACTTCCTGAAACACCGCATGCTTGCTAATCCTCCAGATCCTTGCCATTGTATTACCAATAGCATCTTTCCCTACATTGCGTTCCGAACACACCTTCCCTATCAGAATCCTTTCACCTTTTCTTTGAATCTCCTCCCCACTCCCGCTTTTTACTTCTAGTACCGTTTCCTCTAACTCCGTGAGACTGAACTGCCCCCACCTATCCTCGAGTCCTTCCATCATCAGCCCCTTTCCGTTCACCTTGGGAAAGACCTAAATGATAACCTAAAAAACTTTCCTATTTCTTCACCTCTGGAGTCGACGAGGGTCTAAACCAGAGAGGAGACTTTTGGAACTTTAGAAGTTTAGTGTCCAGAGTTCATGCATAAGAGGCTTCTAATTATGCTACAATTAATCCATATGGATGGTGTGCGATATAAAGACATTTAAATAAAATTATTTCTAAAATTGAAAAACTCATTTTCCTCCAAATCTCAACATCCGCCCTATAGAAAGCCATGGCTGAATCTTTCCTCCATCAAGCCCATTCGATTTCTAAAATTGACCATAGTAGGCCCAAATATTTCTTTTTGAAATCTTACTCCCCACTCTAGGACCAACCCAAAAGAAACGAAATCCAGGCCCATTTTTACTTAGACCCAGTCCATAGACAAACCCTCTTACCCTGGGCGATTGTAATTCGGGCACCGAGTCTGAGAGCGGCTTCGGCTAGAGCAGAGAAGAGCTATGGCGGCCAACTGTGCGAGAAGAACCCTACTAATCTCTTCCGCTTCTGCCAAAGCCCTGCTAAGCCGTACTTCATCTTCTTCATCACCTTTGGCTGCGAGAGCGTCCAAGTTGACTGGAGGACTCGCTGTTCAGAAGCGCGTCTTATCCAGGTTACGCTTTTGCCATTTTTGTACCCATTTGATAGCTCCCTAGAAAGTGAAATGTATAATAAAACTCGCAGTTCGTTTGGTTTCTGTGAAAATGATGAAAAGAGTGGAATTTGTGTTCTTTTTTCGTTTCTTTATTTGAAAACTGACTAAGAAACCCGGCCAAGTTTTAAGCTTGCTGTAATGTAGCGGGCAATAAATGTTTGACAACTGATATTTCAGTTTCGTTATTATACTTCTTCGTCTTAGCTACCAATCGGCGCATTAAGGTGTTTGCGGGACTCTGCCCCCCACCCCCAAAAAACGTTTTCTTCTGGGTTTGAAGTGGTTCTTCACGATTTTCCTTATATTTCCATTTGAAATCTCCTGTTGAACCAATCTCTTGCATCCAAAGGTTCTTCCCCCCCGGCTCATCGAAAGTCTCTTTTTGTGGTACATTATTTGATTCTGTTTAGGAATCCTAACTTTGCAAGTATTTAATTAGATAACCATGGACATGGAACTTGCTAATATGCTTTGGCTGCCTCTTTATGATCTTGAATATGTTATATTGTAAGCCTTAGAAGAAGTTTAATGTTGCCGTTTAGGCTTCCTGTGGAGTTGACTGGTGTGCAGCAGTCTTTGATGCCGTTGCACAGCGTTACTGCTTCTGCCTTGTTCACTTCGTTGCTGTCTTTGCACAATCACAATTGGGGGTGTCTCTCGGAAGGTATAGAGGGTCGAGAATTTTCTATATATTTTATTTTTGTGCTCTCAAATGTCTTTCATCTGTTTTTACTCTGTTAATGGTTAGTTGCTTTATAGAAAATGGTCAACGAACTGGCTGCTGATTACCAAAAAAAGGAGAATGTGTTTGACATGAATTTGCAGAGTGGACCTTTTGGATTTCTAACCTTTAGGCATGAAGTGTATGTCTTTTTGTTCACAAAGTTTGCTAGGAGTTGAGTTGGATGTTTCATGCTTAGTTTAGAGAACTGCTACATACACAAAGAGATTACACAAAAATAAATCCACATACTGATATGGTTTCATGAAATCCATTAGATCTACTTTACAATAAAAGTAACTTCAAAATCTGACGTATCACATCAAACCACATCAGTTTGTGGGTTTACATTTGTGTAATCCCTTTGTGTCAAAGTATTTCCCTTAATACAAATGGAAATTTTTATTTTACCTTGTTGATATGCATGATGATTACAAAAAAAGGAGGATGTGTTGGACATGTCTGTTCATCTATTGAGGGTGACAGGGAGCATTGACATGAATCTGCAGAGTCTTTAGATTTCTAACCTTTACATGCGAAGTGTATGTCCTTTTGTTCACTAAGTTGATAGGAGTTGAGTTGGGTCCTTCATGCTTAGTTTATAGTGGTTCAATCTGAAGATAACTGGATCTTATAGACATCACATAAAAAGTGGACCCTTCTTTTATACAAGTGAAATATATTTTACCATGCATATATAGTTTTTGGATTACAGCTGTAAATTAATCCTCAAAACTTTTTTCTTTTGCTCTTGTTCTTTCAGTTTTGCTGTGAAGACATTGTACATAATTTTTAGTACCAAGAAAATGGCTTGTGGATAGTGATAGCTTTGTATTATTTCATTTTTGAGAGTTGGAAAGAACACTTTGTGTAGACCTTCCATCTTGTAACGCGTTTTATGTTGAACCAAATCCTTTTGCCAAAAGCAAGTGGATATGTGGGACAAGGTGGTATGTGAAAACTGGCGATAGAAACATAAGGAGATAGTTGTGTTCTTTGTAGATGCATATATACATACATATATGTATGACATATCTTTGCTGCAGAAAAGGGCATATAAACACCCCCCCCCCCCCCGGGCCGCGCGGCTTTCCTTCCTTTTGTATGATATATACCCTTTGTGGCTGCATGAACCATGTTGTAAATTTATTTTATGTTTTTCCATTATGGCATTATTCTTGGATTTCTAATTACCATTATAGATTTCTGCAGATAGTATATAGTTGAAATATTTGATGGGCCCTAGAGCCATATGAAACAGTAATTTCTCCTTAAAGTCTTAGTAATGGAGTTGACCTACATTTTGTTGTCCTGGCAGGATTTGCAACGCCTCTATAACATGGCCAATGAGTTCCTGTTCTAAGTAACCAGCCAGATAGACACTCGCACCGGATTTTATTTCAATCCATGTTTCTAATTGTGGTTGCACTAGATTCATCTTCAGAGCAAGATGGTTATCTCTTTCTTCGCTTTTGTGGTTTTTTGTTTTCTTTTTTCGAAGTGTGATGATGGTGATGTTCACCTTCACCACCCTTCTGATTTAGAGTTCTGAAAAGAGATGGGTCTCTCTCCCGGTGAGAAACTCTGCGATTTGCCAAATAATTGGTGAATTATTTCTATAATAGTAAAGAAGAATAATGAAAGCTCTTATAATCCACAAAGACAATGGTATAGCTTTTTGACCTCCAAGCAGTCTCCTTTTTGGAATGGATTTGGAACCTTGGCTTTCTTTTCTATCAATGAATGTAGGTTTGATGTGTTGTAGATTTGTGCTTTCTGAATCTACATTTTCTCCATGCGATCAATGATCTTCTACATCTACATTTCTTCTGTTTTGGTCAAGTTTTGACTTATGTATTTAACAAGGAAAAGGATAAATGCACAGTACTTTCCTCAATATTTTACATAACTTTCTTTTAAAATAAGGGATATTTTTGTAAAATGCCTCTAAAAGTTACATTGTCTCGGATGTGGTTTGTGTCCTTTTGCCCTCTATCAATGGTCATATCATTTTAGGACCAAAAACTATTTCCCTATAAAACGACGCAGGAGAGAGAAAATTTTGTTGGATGCGTATGCATCATTTAAATCGCAAGTAAAGCAGTCGAACGACCGGCAGATTCACGTCGGTTTGGCTATAATTCGAAATGATTATGACGCGACGCACCAGCAAAATATGACCGTTGCCTAACGTTCCTGAAATCTATATTTCAAAAAAGTTGGGCCTTTCTGGGAGCTACTTACCCGTAGCCAACGTCCACTTCGTCCTTCCTAGGTGATGAATACTCTGTAGAAGCTGAGAACCGCCGGGTCAATTCATGCCATAGATTCCGTTGCTCTAGTTTTCTTCGTTTTTTCCCGAGTTCTGGGTTGGTGGGTGTCTTAGGTTGGTTTCGATCCTTTTCCTTGCAAATCGTAGTCGCTTTCCAAGAATCTAACTGGAGATCGATCATTGTTTTGTGTCACTTTTTTGACTCTCGAAGACCATGGCGACATTGGCACCGGGAATTCTGTTGAAGCTTCTCAATGGAATGAACACAGGCGTCAAACCGACCAGCGAGTACAGGAGCTCGCTTCTGCAGGTGACAGACATCGTCCCGGCGGATCTCGACGAGAAGAGTCTTTGGCCGAAGCACGGGTTTTACATTAAAGTTTCCGACTCTTCTCACTCTATCTATGTCAGTCTTCCCTCTGAACATAATGATTTTGTTCTCAGCAATAAAATGCAGCTGGGGCAATTCATCTATGTCGATAGATTGGAGCCAGGGTCTCCGGTTCCGGTTGTTAAAGGTGCGAAACCACTTCCTGGCAGACACCCGTTTGTAGGCACGCCGGAGCCGTTAATGGGTCTTAGAGAGAGAGGTGAGCCGAAGTCCAACTCAAAACTCTCTGCTCCCAGAAGGGGCTCTTGGGGAACAGGACCGGATGGCACCGACTGTGTTTCGTCCCCTATGGTTTGCAAGCCTATTAATTTAGACTTTGATCAGTGTACACCAGTGAAAGATCGTAATAGCTCGGTGAAAGAGGGAAATGCTAATTTTCCGATGTCTCCGATGATAAGGGGGAAGGTGGGGAAGGATGGAAACTGTGTTAGATGTTCTTTTGGCGAAGGGCTATTGGCGAAGATGGTGGATGCAAAGGGAGAAAGCCCTGCTTTTCTTAGGAAAAGCTGTGTAGCCCCTTCTCCTTCGAAATTTCCAAGGAGCAGGAGCGTTTGCGAAAGAGATCCTAAGATCCCAATAAATCCCTTAAACTCAGCCGTAAGTATGACGTTCCTTTTCGCTGTTTGATGAACTTTTTCCAACTTTTCCAAAGAATTGCAGCCTTTTTTTAACCATCATAACTCAAAATATGTCTTTGTTGATATCACACCATTTGCTGAGAATGTCTTTTTCTCTCCGCAGGAAAAGAAAACTTCAACTCCCGCTCCGCGCTCAAGGAGTGCTGCAAGAGTGGCAACTTCTCTCAATATGACGGGGGAAGCCCAGAACTCCGGTTCAAAAATTACTCAATTACAGTCGGAGTCTGGTAATTCAGCTCCTGATATCAGCACAAGTCTCCCCATGAATTTACCTGGAAAACTTAGCATGCTGGGCAAGGTGGATTTTCCAAGTCCTGTGTTCCTTATAGCTCTCAACCAATTTCTCTTTCTTTTCCAGGTCCAGTTAACTCACTTCTATGATTTTTAACAGGAAGCAGTGCAGCATCGAGAAACAGCTCAGAAAATTGCCCTTCAAGCACTCAGGGATGCTTCAGCCACGGAGGCATTAGTTCGGTGTCTCAAGTATGTACCTTTTATAAGCTTGTTTTCTGTGATTTTGCGATGCTACTTGACTTTATTCCTCCATATTGTGAACTCTCTGAGTTAATCAGACTCCTTTCAGCTAATATACTTGAGTGGTTTGCTGTAGGATGTTTTCAAACTTGAGCAAATCAGCTAAACCTGACGCTCCAGTGGCCTGTTTTGATCAGTTTCTAGAATTTCATCATCAAATTTTGCAAGCAGTGACTGACATGGTGTCCATTCAAGCAGCTACGTCAGCCTCTGAAATGGCTCAAAACCCAAATGCTAAAAAGAAAGATTGCCCAACTGGAGAAGAGTCCCCAATTTTACACGAAATTATACCCAACTCGTTGGACCAAAGCCGAAATTCAGAACTGACATTATCGAAAAGGAGAACAGCATTATACAAATCCATTGCAGCCTTTCCTGAAAGAGGTGAGCAGAGGACAAATCTGGGAAAACTCCTGAGATCAAATAGCAACCCGAAGACATGCTTCGAACGAAAAGGACCATCTACTCCACTTGGGAAGCTGCCACTTGAAGCTGCCCGTGAGAATGATGAAAACAAAAATCCTTCATCTTGTAGCCTAAACAATACAATCAAATTGGGAAGGCTGATTGAAACAGAAGCTGGAAACTGGTTTATGGACTTTTTGGAGAGGGCTTTGGAAACAGGCATGAAGAAAATGAAAGGTGCAGCAAATGGGGATGCTCGGAAAGTTCCTCAATCTCTTATACTTAAGGTTATTAACTGGGTGGAAGTAGAGCAATGTGATAGCAGTAAGCGATCTGTTCATCCCAAAGCAACACAGCTAGCTCGGAAGTTGAGGATCAAGATGAAGAATCCTTGAGTGCCACTAGAATACTGAAATATATAATTAGGGTATGAGTAAAGTTCTGGCGGTGTTCGTGTTCCAACCATATGAAGATTCTGTTGCATTTGTTGAATCACATATGTGCATATATGCATGCATGCATGTACACGTAATAGGCTTTATTGCTTGAAGCATTTATTCATATATTCTTTTATTTCCTTTTTGTAAACTACTTCACACCTTGCCTAATTTCCATTTTCATAGACCATATTGTTTGGATAAGCTTAAACCAACTACAGGCTGTGAAGGAAACTTCATGTGTTTGCGAAATGACAAGATCTATATATGTTTATGTCCTAAACTTCCCAATAGAAACATTCACTATAAGAAAAAATCGAGACAATTTGGAGATTGGTGGAGATTGTTTGATTTGTGTCCGCCGTAGACTATTCAAACCAATTAGTGTTGCTCCAAAAACGTTGCCAGAGCAATTCCAAATGGCAGCGCGAATATTTGAAATCTGAATATTTTTCCAAAATAAAGAAAAGACACAGAAGAGTCTCTAGGTGGGGAATTTAGTAGCTTTTATCTTTTAATTTTTTTTTTTGAAGAAAACGTCTCATGGAATCTACAGACCAGATACTATCACTAATGCTTAAAGCATCTCGACTTAAGGCAAGAGCTACAACATTCCCAGCTCTCAAAGTGTGCCTCACTGTCCAAGATGTAAAAGAAGATAAGATAGACTTTGTATCCCTTATCAAGTTCCTGCATAGGAGTCAATATCTTCTTTGGCCTTGAGGGAGTTAACAACTTGTAGACCTTCTAATATGAGTTCCAGCCACCCTACCTTGCAATTGATTTTATCTAGGGTTGCATCCCAATTTAATTTCAATGTCCCATGAGGAGGGGCCTCCCAGTCAGAGATCACTCTCAAGTCAGTAGAGAGGTTCTTTGTAGTTTGGTGCAATTGGCTGGATTCTTCAACAAGGATCTTAACTTGTTGGATGAGAGAGTTAGAATGCAAGAAGACCTTATTAAAAATGAACTTATTTCTTCGTTTCCAGATTTTCCAAGATGTGAGGGCAAATTCATTCATCTCCTCATCTTCTACGGACTCAATGAGTTCATCTACCAAGTTTCTGAAGGACTGGAGCTGTAGGCTTGATTTTTGGAGCTTTCTAGCACTTTGGCCCTAGACATCATGTGCTGATGAGCATTCCCATAAGGCATGCTCAATTGTTTCTAGAAGTATTTGGCAAATGGGATAGGAAACATCATCAGTGACCTTTCTCTGGTGTAGATTTACTTTTGAGCGTAGAGCATCTAGGTAGGCTCTCCACAAGAATGTTTTTGTTGCATTAGGAATTTGTACTTTCCACAACTTGGCCTAGGTTTCAGCCTCCCTTCAGTGCTCAAAGGATTGGCCCAGACCCTGTTTATCCATCTCATTCTTTAGATAATATGCACTTTTAATTGTGAAGTTGCCAAAGGTATTACATCTCCATATCATCTTGTCTAGTTTGGGATAAGGGCTGAGGGGAATTCTCTTGATAAGAGCTACTTCTGACCTGGTGAAAAGTGCTTCAACCAGGGAGTGATTCCATTGATGGGTGGTTTCATCGATGAGCATAGCAACTCTGGTATCTGCTGGCATGAATCTAATTGAGCTTTATGGTCTGAAGGTGGATTGTTGAGGGATCCATTTGTCATTCTAGATCTCCACTGACTTCCTATCACCAATACGCCAAAGAAGGCCTCTTTCAGTAATGGTTTTGCAAAGACAAAACTTTGCCATAGGAAGAATGAGTTAGTTCCTACATTTGCATTTAGAAAAGGCCTTCCTTTGAAATATTTCTCTTTTAATACTCTGGCTGCAAGGGAACCTGGAAATGAAAGGATTCTCCAACATTATTTGGCTAGGAGAGTAGCATTAAAGTTTTCAAAATCTCTTAGACCCAAGCCTCCTGACCTTTTGGACTTGCTCATCTGTTTCCATGCTACCCAGTAGATCTTATGCTCTTGAGTCTGCTATCCCCACCAGAATGATCTGACTAGCCTGTTGAGATCATGTAGTAGCTGCTTTGGCAGCTTGAATATTCTCATGCAGTATGTAGGGATTGACTGGATCACAACTTTGAGTAAGATCTCCTTATCTGCTTATGATAACAATTTTGTCTTCCAGCTGTTGAACTTGGTCTGCACTTTGTCTAATATTCCTTTGAAAGAGTGAGTTCTAGATCTACCAATAAGTGCAGGTAGACCTAGGTACTTTTTCATAAGAGTTTGTTCCTATAATTCTAGCAATGTTTGTGACAATTCCTTTGGTCTCCTCTCTAGTGTTCTTGCTGAAAAAGATTGATGTGTTTTCCTTGTTAAGCCTCTAACCTGATGCTTGCTCATAGTGTCTTGCAAGTGGTAGAGATGACTCCATTCAATTGAGTTGGCCTTGCAAAAGAGTAAGGAATCATCTGCAAAAAATAAATGATTAATGTGCAAATGGTTCTTTCTTATAGGTAGGCTAGTGATGAAGCCATTTTTTTCAGCTTTATTAGAAGAGAACTCAGAGCTTCCCCACAAAGGATGAATATGTAAGGGCATAGGGCCTTAGGCCTCGAGTAGGACAGAAATAAGGTTGAGGCACCCTATTAACAATGAGGGAATAAGTGACTGAGGTGATGCAACTCATGATTAGCTCAACCCAAGTTGCTGAGAAGCCCATTTTTTCCATTACAGATTTCAAAAATTGCCACGCTATCTTGTCATAAGCTTTGCTCATGTCAAGTTTAAAGGCCATATAACTATCCCTACCTTAAAGGCTTGTTTGTTTTCAAGACTAAAACTCAAAACTTTGAAAACCTCCCATCTCATCATTACAACTTTCCCAAATCCCCATACAAAATAAAATAAACAATTCAACTTTTTCAAATCTCAAAACAAATATAATATTAAAAAATATATTCTAACAATACTTTATTCAAGTTTTTAACTTAAATTTCAACTTATCTTATCTCATCCCTGAAAACAAACGAGGCAGTCTAGCTTTCATGGTGTGAAGGGTATCGAAAGCTACAATGACATTGTCAGTTATGAGCCTTCCTAGGACCAAGGCAGTCTGTGCTGGAGAAATGATCTTAGATAAGATGGTTTTCAGTCTATTTGATAAAGTCTTAGTAATGATTTTGTAGAATACATTGCAAAAACTTATTGGTCTGAAATCTGTAACCTGAGATGGGTTGACCTTCATGATAGTAAGTGCTATGCATTAAGATTTCAGTCCCAATTACCACCATTCAGAGCCTCCAAAGCAGCCTCACATACACAAGTTCCAACTGTGTCACAGTGCTCTTGGAAGAACTTGGCTAGGAAACCATCAGGCCCAGGAGATCCTAGAGGGTTCATATTAAAGATGGTTGCCTTGATCACTTCTACTATGAAAGGTTTAGAAAAGGTGGAGTTCATATTCTCTGTAACAACCTGTTCCACTGCTTCTATACATCTCTCAATACCCACTGGGTT
>QEOT01003279.1:486910-508117 GCA_003123785.1 Pterocarya stenoptera
TTTTTTTTTTTTTTAATGTAAAATTATGATTTAACTTAATATGGCCTACACGATCATCGTTACCCTTTTCGTTCTTTACCAGATTCAGGCCTAAAACGCTTCTAAAAGACTGGCCACAGTGACTTCATCAGGATCATGTTTATATATATGGATGGCCTGAAAAACTAAATGTTTTAAATTTTGTACCGTACACAGCCAGTACGGTTGAAATATTTTGTTTATGTGATATAACCGGGATAGAGAAGGTATAATTTTGTACCTGTCAGAATTTTGGCCATTTCGATATGTACTAGCTGATATTTTGGCTTTTTTTTCTTTTCTTTTCTTTTTTATTTTTTTAAACTGCAAGCTTATTTTTTGACACCCCAATCTAGACGAGACTATTTATAAATTTATATATATTTATATGTAATTTATTCATATATAGGCTATTATTTTGGAATATAATTTATATATATATAAAATTTATTCATATATAGATTATTTCAAAACGATATCTGAAATGGTACCGGTTTTGAAATATCTCATTTCAATATCTCGACCGAAACGGTCACCGATACGGTATTCAAAATATTACAGTGAAAATTATAAAATAAGATCTACAAAAATGTATTCTCTAACAATTAATGCAGCCATGAGTAGATCTTCATATTCTTATAAAGGAAAACATGTAATATTGTAGATTGATAATTGTTATAGTCATAAAGAGATCTTATAAAAGTAAATATACAAATTAAACTGACATAATTTCATATAATATTTTAGATCTAATTTATAATAAAAATAATTTTATAATCTAACATATAATATCAAAACACATCAATTTGAAGATTTATTATTGTATATAAGTTCTCTGTGGCTAAACTATTTCTTTTGTAGACTTGTATATAAGACAGTCTGGAACTAATAACTACCTTCTTGAATGTGATAATTACTCTACAAATTATAACAAATGTTTAATTGATCACAAGCACGCAAATTTCAAGCAAGTGCATGTATGTGTACATAATTATATATAATAAAAAATATTAAGAATTAAGACTAATTAATAACAGTATAAACTCAAGGCTTATTATATAGGAAAACACTAAGCCTACAGAAAATTTCTATCGAAATCTCTTATTGAGATTTTTTTATTTATTTATTTTTTACTTAATGATTAAGTAAATTTTTTTAAATGAATTTTTTTAATTTTTTAAAAATATTTAAATACTTTAAAAAAATGGTGAAAGAAAAAGTTAATAAATAAAAAAAAAATTGAAGTGTTCGGTAGAAATTATCTGCAGACGTAGCAACGTCTTATTATATATCATGATCTTCAATTAATATTGTTGTGCACGTACGTACGTACGTTATAATTGTAAATGTAAATGAAAAATTACTCTACGCGTGGTAGGTCTGGCGTGATGTGTACGGATCATGCGTGAATAGTAGGAGGTTAGTAGATTCTTTGTTAAAGTTACGCTCTTTTTGTCTTTTGGTTTCACGAAATATTCTCGGCCAAAAAAAAAGAAATCCATAGCGCCACGGGATATTATACAGAAGTATACAAAATTCTAGTATTTGTTATTACGAAAATACCCTTATGAAGAACCAAAAAATGTTCGTATATTCCATGTGTTTAATGACAGCTTTAACCCAGCTATAGCCTATTTTCACTCAATGAAATATCTAGAGCTCAATTTGGATCACGTAACAAAATCTCTGCTGGCAGGTGTACGTGATGTGTATATTTATATATATAGATATATATAATATAAAGGCAGCCATGCACAAATATATAGAGAGCTGCTACGAAGAAGCTCGTTACATAACACGAAATGCACGAATAGTGCCAGCGGATAAATACAGAAAAGCAAATAAAAAAATAAATCAAAACACTTAAAAAGTCAAAACAGCACGGAAGCTTTTTTACACTCTTTGCTTTCTCCCTCCACTGTATACCTGGTTCATCTCCCGCACAGTTTAACAAAAACAAACAAATAAAACTTCTATTATACTGCACTAACGTTGTCATCCATGGCATTGCAACCTTTCTTTTCTCTTGGGTAAAATATCTAAGTTATCTGTAAACATTTTTTTTACAATATGAGAGTATATTTTTGTATTTTATCTTCATTTATATATGTAGTTAATAATTTTTAACTAAATTGACAGCATCCATTTTATCTTCAATATATATTTTAGTCCTTATACAATTTAAAAAAATTTGAAAAAAAAAATACAGAGCACTAGTAGCCATGTCTAAAATTCGTAATTTTTTTTTTCTTAAAGAAATCATTTTTATGTACATCTTCGAATTTCTATGAAGTAGTTTCAACTCCCTTAAATTTCTATGAAGTGTTTCAAGTTCCATGATAGGTTTCCAGAAATTCTTGGGGTTGTGAAATAATTTTGGTGTCGGCCATGATTTCTTTTTCGTTCAAGTGTTGGGAATTATCAGGGTAAATTGGTAAAATGAAGTACTGTTGTTTTATGCGTGGATAAGAGTTTTCAAACTATTGAATGGTTTCGTGCTTTTCGTGCCTCCTCCCTTTCATGCGTTATAGTATTTTTCAAATATATATATATATATATTAAATTCCTGCTCCAAGTCCAACTCGGACAATTCATTATCTAAACCATATTAAAAGTCGGCTCTTGTTTTCCGTCACGTAAAAGGAAACCTATATCTTCATATATTGTCTATCTAATGGGAATTGTTAATTTAATGAATTTTATTATTTTTCGTTAAATTTAACACGTTTCTTGTTTTTATATATATATATAAAATATAGTTAAATGTCTTAAACGTAACGTGTGTATTGGAATAACATTATAATGAAATAAAAGAAAGGAGACGACGTAGAGTATTGATGTATTGATTTGACAACGACACAAGTCTCAAGGCATTTAATGCAAAATAAGATTAAAATATGATAAATGAGAAAAATGAAATGAGAAAATGAGGCTAGTAACAATGCAAAAAGAGAGAGAAATAGATAGAAGAAAAATTCACTTTAACATTTCATTTTCACTCCCTTTGTTGATCTGAACAGTAATAAAATAAATAAAATAATTTTAGATGAGTTAAATAAAATATTATTAAAATATTATTTTTTAAAATTTAAAAAAGTTGAACTGTTTATTATATTTTGTGTAAGAATTTAAAAAGATTATAATAATGAAATGAGATGAAATAAAATCTATCTCTAAATTCAAACAAAGCCTTAATCTCTCTCCATTCCTCTCCTATGTCGTCTTATCATTTTCTATATCTCTTGCAAACCCACGGTCTATTTTTCATTTTGCAATACTATTGTCTTGTTTTCAAAGCTTCAATTGAAAAATAAAAATGACATAAATGTAATACAAGAATTAAAGCAAAGAGACTCTAGGCTTCTAATCATATGTATTGTTCTTCATTTTCTTGGGTCTATCTCTATAGAAAATGTGCATAACACTCCTTTATGTTCTTAAAGGTAGAACAATAATAGTATGAATAGGGACTTTAGAAAACTTAGCTTTGAGTTGAATTCTTTTTAAAATTGAATCCTAATACGATCCATTATCTCTCATTTGTCATAATCAATTTTAACAAGAAATGAATCACAAGACTTGTCCAAAGTTTAGAAACTCAAGATACAAACCATTTTGAGTTTCTAAAATTGTGCATTTATTGGCCTAAAAAAAAACCAAAAAAAAATTAAAAATGAAAAATAGAATATCAAAGATGTGTTGTGCATGTGAAGAAATATTGCTCAATTAAATTACAAGTTATAAAATTAATCATAAATCATACTATTAACCAATTTAATTCACAACTCGGATATATGTCTCTTAACCATTTTTTCTATCTAAAACCAATAATAATGTCATGAAATAATTGAAATATATTGGTTCTAGATGTATAAAATATGCAATGATTCAGGTCAATCAATACTTCATGAGATTGAAGGTTCTGGGTTCGAGTCATAGGTTGGTTAAACTTATTGCTGTTTGAATTAGTAGTTTCTAACTGGAATGAGTTATATTCTCCTCATAAATCTCATCATTAAATTTTCTTCTTCTATACTGGATGTTTATATTTTAGAGTAATTTATTTATAATCATACAGGGCAAACGTGCCTCGCACGTAATTCCACTGCTAGTATATAAATATATATACATATTCATCCTCCGAACAAGAAAGATATATACGAACGACTATTTTGCTAATTGCCTTTTTGTTGATCATACTTTTGATCTGCTGTGCAAGAAGAAGGGATATATTTCATCGATCAAGTAAGATGATGTTATTCGCAGCGGCGTGGGGAGATCAGGGAGGATAGATCAGACATAGAGATGGAAGGTGGGAGGCTAGCTGGACGTACACGCAGCTTGAGAGGCATCTGAACTGAGTTAGGGCCATGCAAGGAATGAAAGTGAAAGTTGCTACCAAAGAAGACTGGGAAATTGATCCCTCGAAACTTATCATTCTAGAAGTGATTGGTCAGGGTGCCTTCAGTACCATCCATAGAGGTCTCTATGGTGGCCAAGACGTCGCAGGTTATAATTACGATGATCTGTGTCAAGTTTAAGATGAATTGAAGTTTTGGTTTGTGAGAGAAGACGATAACAGAGAAGTTGAATTGGAATTACTTTCATGAACTGAATTGAATGAATGATTACACAACACTTGAACTATATTTATACAAGGGAAATAAGAAATAACAGAAATAACAGACTAACTAAAATAACTAACTCTTCTTCTCTTCTTCCAGTTTAACACGTGTGGCTTTAGACTTTAATTTCATTTGTTCAATCCGTGAGGCTATATTCCAACACCCCCCCTCAAGATGAACATGTATATTTAGGATGTTCATCTTGCGAAGAGCATGATGAAATGGAAGAGAGTCTATAGGCTTTGTTAAAATATCTGCCAGTTGCAATCTTGAAGGGACATGGAAGAGCTTGATGATGTTTTGTTGTAGCTTCTCTCTAATAAGATGACAGTCTATCTGAATGTGCTTTGTTCTCTCGTGTTGGACTGGATTAGTTGCAATAGATAATACTGATTTACTGTCTGTGTAAACCAAAGTTGGCTGCTGGTGGTTGATACTTACGTCCTGCAATGTATAAAGAAGGCATTGAATCTCACAAGCTGTTGAAGCAAGGGCTCTATATTATGCTTCTGTAGAAGATTTGCTTATTGTAGCTTACTTTTTACTCTTCCATGAAATTAAGGAATCACCTAAAAAGATAACAAAGCCTGTTATACTCCTTCGAGTGTCAATACACCCTGCCCAATCACTGTCTGAGAAAGCCTTAAGCTGCAATTTTGATGAAACTGGGAAGAATAATCCTTGTCCAGGAGTTGCCTTCAGATACCTAAGAACTCGAATGGTTGCTTGGTAATGACTAACAACTGGTTTGGCCAAAAATTGACTAAGAACTTGGACTGAATAGGCAAGATTAGGTCGAGTTACTGTTAAGTATAACAATCTCCCAACTAATCTTCTGTAGGCTGAAGGATCTTCATACAAATAAAAATATGAAGCAATGAGCTTTAAATTGGATTCCATTGGAAATACTGCAGGTTTTGCACTAAGAGTTCCAATTTGTTCAAGTATATCTTGAACATACTTCTTTTGACAAACTGATATGCTAGTTTTAGATCTTGCTATCTCCAATCCGAGAAAGTATTTGAGTTCCCCAAAATGTTAATTGTAAACTTATCATGTAGAAAAGTTTTGAGTAGTTGTATTTCAACCAAGCTGTCACTAGCCAAAAGAATATCATCTACATAGACTAGTAAAGCTATGAAGGATGATTCAGATTTCTTGATAAACAAAGAACAATCTGAGGTACCTTGAGTAAAACCATAATCAAGCAATGTTGTGGACAATTTAGCAAACCATTGCCTAGATGCTTGTTTCAAACCATATAGACTCTTGAGAAGTTTACAAACTTTATTTTCTCCTTTGACAACCAAACCAAGGGACAACTCCATATAAACTTCTTCATGCAATTCACCATGTAAAAATGCATTATTGACATCTAATTGTTGAATATGCCAGTTTTTAATAGCAACTATAGCAAGCAATAGCCGAATAGAAGTAATATTTGCTACTGGAAAAAAAGTATCAAAAAAATCAAATCCTTCTTGTTGAGTGTAGCCTTTAGCTACCAACCTAGCTTTGTGTCTTTCTATAGTTCCATCTGCTTTATACTTGATTCGAAATACCTACTTACAACCTATGGTCTGTTTATTTTTAGGAAGGGTAACAAGTTCCCAAGTCTTATTTAACTCTAAGGCATTTATTTCATTTTGCATTGCAGCTTGCCATTCAAGAACTTGAGCAGCCAATTTATAATTTTTGGGTTCTTGGGAGGCTGAAAGAAAGACTAGAAAGGCTTTATGAGAAGTAGACAATCGATTTTCAAAAAGAAAATCAAATATAGGATATAGAATACCTTTGTTGGGAGAGCAATCAACAATAGAAGATGAGTGAGTTGCATTTGGAACCCGTGAAGCAGTACCACAATAATAATCTTGCAAGTAATTTGGCATTTGTTTAATTTTTGAAGATTTTCTAAGATGTGGAGAGGCTATGTGAGGAACTTGAAGAACAGATTCATTGGTCAAAGGGAGTTGATGGTGTGTAAGATTCTAATCTGAATTGAGGTGCTGATGTGAAGTAAGATTTTGATCAGAATGAATATGAGAAGAATGAGAGTAAAAATCTGAAGTAGAATTTGTTGGAGGAAATAAGAAGGTATGGGTTTCGGGATTAGATGGAAAGGCCTTGAAAGGAAAGACATGTTCAGAAAAGACTACATTTCTTGATATGAATACCTTATTTGTGTTAAGGTCCATTAATTTGTAGCCTTTTGTATTAGAAGGATAATCTAAGAATAAACATTTTGTAGCTCTCGGGTCAAATTTATGTCTATGATTTGTGAGTGTAGATGCAAAGCAAAGGCAGCCAAACACTTTAAGGTGAGAGAGATTAGGTGGTTTATCAAATAACATTTCAAATAGTGTTTTATTTTTTAGAAGAGGAGTAGGAATTCTATTTATAATGTGTGCTGCAGTTAATACACAGTCACTCCAAAATGTTAAAGGTATGTTTGCTTGAAGCATTAAGGCCCTGGCAGTGTTTAATAAATGTTGGTGTTTCCTTTCCACAACTCCATTTTGTTGTGCAATTTCCACACAACTTCTCTGATGGATAATGCCATTGTCATTATAGAATTGAGTAAAAAGAAATTCAAGTTCATTGTCTGACCTTATTGTTTTGATAGGAACACTAAACTATGTTTCTACCATTTTGCAGAAATTTTTGAGGATAGAAGGAACTTTAGATTTCAACTTGAGCATGTATACCCAAGTACAACGTGTATGGTCATCAACTATAGTAAGGAAGTATTTGAAACCAGAGTAGGAAACAACATTGAAGGGACCCCATATATCACAATGGATCAAGTCAAACATTTGATTTGAACTAGTTTGAGATACAGGAAATGAAAGCTTTTTTCGCTTTGCTAAATGACATAAATCACAAACATTGGTAGAATTGAAAGAAATGGATGACTCTAGCTATCTAAGGTAAGGTAATCGTGAGTTAGAAATATGGCCTAATCTGTAATGCCAAGTATCTAATTGATTTTGAGTAATAGCTGAAACAAAGGATGAAGAATTAAACTTGGGTTGGTTTCAGGTAGCAGTAGTAGCTTGAGATAGGTGATACAATCCATGTTTCTCAAAGGCAATCCCAATCGTCTTCTTTGTTGATTGGCCTATAAAAGGTAGTGAGAGTCAAAGAAAGAGACAGATATTAGACTGCTTTGTTAGCTTAGAAACGGATAGTAAACTGAATGAAAAACTGGGAACACATAACACATCATGCAAATATAATGTGTTTGAGAAAGAAATATTGCCAATATGTGAAGCTGGAACAAAGTTCACATTTGGCAACTTTATAGAGGTATTGATTGATTTAGGTGTAGCTGAATATAATAGTGGTGAACAGATCATATGATATGTTGCACCTGTATCCAGAATCCATGAGGATACATACTGTGAAGATGAAGAAACAGAATAGTAAAGGGTTGAAGGTTTACCAGAAAATTGAGAGGTAACAATGTTCACAGCTGGTGAAGTTGTTTGGGTAGAGATTTACAAGTGCTAGCAATTTATTGAATTGCTCATAAGTTAAAGAAAACTTTTTATTCTCGTTACTATTTTGAATGTAGACCTCAGAGGTTGACATAGCAGCATGAGAAGTGGGTGAATTCTGTTTCCCTTTTGATCAAGTCCAGCCAGGAGGGTAACCATGAAGTTGGAAACATTTCTCTACTGTATGTCCATTATATCCACAGTGAGTGCAATATGGAGAAGATCTCTTCTATTTGTCTTTGGAAAACTTCAATGGAACAGATGACTGATTATCCTGTTTGGCAAGCAAAGCATGAGTCTCTTTGCTGACATAATTGTTGAGTTGTCTTTGGCTTTCCTCTTGAAGTAGTAAAGAGAATGCTTTTGCCATACTTGGCAATGGTGAAACCATAAGCAATTGGCTTCAGATTGAAGCATAGGAGTCATTTAAGCCAACTAAGAATTTTAATACATAATCAGACTACTGTCTAATTAGTAAAAAATCAAACAAGTTGCAAGTACATGTTGCCATCTTTCCATAGCTACAAGTTGGGAATGGTCTGTAATTAACATACTCATCCCATAAGGTCTTGAAAGAACTAAAATACTCAGTGATTGATAAAGAACCCTGAGTAACAGAAGTGAGAGATTTTTCAAGATGAAAAACTCTCGGACCATCACTTATTAAGTATCTTGTTCTCAATTATTTCCAAAGATCAACAGCAGATGCAACATAAAGAAGATTGTTCCTTATTTCTTTGGAAATGGAATTCATTAACCACGAGAGAACCAAAGTTATTGGCACATAGCCAAGCAGTATGAAGAACACACTGATTAACAGGAGGAGCAAGAATTGTATCATCAATGAACGCTACTTTGTTCTTGACTGTTAGAGCAATGGTGATTGATCTACTCCATGCAATGTAGTTATCACCAGTAAAGATTTCTGAAACAAGTAATGCACCAGGGTTGTCGCTTCGATGCAAATAGTATGGACTTGATGAATCATCCGAAGGATTGATCATGCGATGGAAAGCATGAGAACTGACAAAAATATCGTCATCAGAAGACATTTCTGGAATTTCTCCAAGAAATGCAAGAAAGTATGGATAAAGAAAATTACAAAAATTTCAGAGCAAAATCTTTGATAGGTAGTGCAAAGATTTCAGAGCAAAATCTTTGATAGGTCGTGGAAGCAGAAAATGGTTTTCAATTTGATACCATGTCAAGTTTCAAATGAATTGAAGTTTTGGTTTGTGAGAGAAGACGATAACAGAGAAGTTGAACTGGAATTACTTTCATGAATTGAATTGAATGAATGATTACAGAACACTTGAACTATATTTATACAAGGAAAATAAGAAATAACAGATTAACTAAAATAACTAACTCTTCTTCTCTTCTTCCAGTTTAACATGTCTGGCTTTAGACTCTAATTCCATTTGTTCAATCCGTGAGGCTATATTCCAAAATCTGCATCTCTCACGTCTTTCCTTTTAGTACTTATGTTTTTTTTCCATCTTAATTATTTCTTTCTTGGGTACTTGCGTGCATGGGATTTCTTTTCTTTTCTTTTCCGCCAAACATTGCAGCACGCGTGCTGCATGCATATAAGGTTTATTTGGACAGGAAAATATTATATATTAGTTCTTAATTAGTTTCTAGCTAGTTCAGTTTTAAATTATCAAACCAAATGGCATTGGATTCATATTTCAGTACTGACATGTGTTTTGCTTCTTTACGAAAAATTGTCAGTTAAAGTGCTGGACTGGATTCCCGAAGGACAAACAACAGTTCTAATAACTTCATTCAGGAACGACATTTTTAAACAAGAGGTTTCTATTTGACGTAAACTTGATCATCCCAATGTTGCTAAGGTATATATGTCATCCATCAACTTAATATCTTTCTTTTGTATATTAATTTTTTCCTTTATCGTTTTTTTTCTTTGCTAACATGATCAGTTTCATAATTAATCCATTTTATTTTTAATTATTTCATCTTAATTATTTCTTTCTTGGGTACTTGCGTGCATGGGATTTCTTTTCTTTTCTTTTCCGCCAAACATTGCAGCACGCGTGCTGCATGCATATAAGGTTTATTTGGACAGGAAAATATTATATATTAGTTCTTAATTAGTTTCTAGCTAGTTCAGTTTTAAATTATCAAACCAAATGGCATTGGATTCATATTTCAGTACTGACATGTGTTTTGCTTCTTTACGAAAAATTGTCAGTTAAAGTGCTGGACTGGATTCCCGAAGGACAAACAACAGTTCTAATAACTTCATTCAGGAACGACATTTTTAAACAAGAGGTTTCTATTTGGCGTAAACTTGATCATCCCAATGTTGCTAAGGTATATATGTCATCCATCAACTTAATATCTTTCTTTTGTATATTAATTTTTTCCTTTATCGTTTTTTTTCTTTGCTAACATGATCAGTTTCATAATTAATCCATTTTATTTTTATATATTGATCAATAAATAAAAATTACGTACGTGATACATGATATTTACTTTCAAACAAAAAGTATTTAATTAGTATATAATCTAAGGTACATACCATATCAAAGAATATGTATAGATGTAAAATTAGTACTCCAAGAGAAACACAAGTCACATCTGAGTCTATACTCTAAAAGTACTGTTCAATTAAATAAATAGATGAACTCCATTAAAATCATTATAAAGAGCAAAAACTTTTCATTTTTAAACATGGGATCCAATACATGCAGTACCACTTATATATCATTATCATTCAGTTATTAAGGATGAATACTCGTATTGATTTGGCCGGCCAGTTGCCTTATTGTTTGATACTTTTGTGCACCTTTTTGAATGTCCTATATATATATATTTATATACACACACCATTGATAGATATTTATAAAAATAAAAATAAAAAGAGCGGATAATCTGTTTTTGTTTATTTTCATCATCATCAACGTATCTTAATTTCTTGATTCGTCTTGCAAGATCATGTCATGTAATGCTTATACCTTGTAAAAGATGATCTTCCTCGCATACACATACATTTCTTCGTACAAATATTTATTTATTACTACAAATCACGCGCATGCAGGTATATATATAACGCGTGTGTGTATATAAATATATTTATATAAACCAGTATCATGTCCTGACATGCATGCATGCATTCTAGCTGAAGCTTATTTTATTTTTCGATCTTCCTCTTCGTGCCACAGTTCATAGGAGCGATGAAGGGTATACAAATGCATGCCCATAACTGTTGGGGTATATGTGTAGATTGATTTTGGAGCTGAAAATGTGTTTGCTGAAAGTTTGCTCGACTGTTGGCTCGAGCCAAAGTTCACTCGAGCGTAGTCTTTAGCCACTCGAGCGAAGACAAGTCATAGAGCTCTGCTCGATACCGCTCAACATACCGCTCGAGCAGATGGAAGACAGAGAGGTACGCTCGAGTCCCACTCAACACTCCACTCGAGCAAGACGCAAACCCTAGTGTTCGCTCGATCCTCGCTCGACGTTCCGCTCAAGCCAATGTTCATTTGGTTGTTCACTCGAGACGCGCTCGACAAGCCGCTCGAGCAAAGTACGCAGTTTTTGCCAGGTTAGGTTTCGAGCACCGCTCACTATAAATATATCATATTAGACTTGTGTTGTACGGCTTCAAGCATATTTTCAGAGAAAACAATTGTCTTGTGAGTGCATATTGTGTGAGAGAGCAAAAAGTCTTAGAGAGTGTAAGTTGAGATTGAGTGATTGTAATCTCCTCTGGTTAATCAGATTTCTATAGCTCTATAGACGTAGGCAATTTTTCGAACCACGTATATTGTACGTCGTGTTCTTGATTGTGTTGCTTTTACTTTATTTGCCATCGTTGGTATGTGTGTTTTGCATAACATTTCACAACAACTGGTATCAAGAGTCAAGGTCGTATCTGAAGGAGAATGATAGCTGGAGATAAAGTGAATGCACCCAGGATTGAGAAGTTCAACGGCACTGATTTTGGGTACTGGAAGATGCAGATTGAGGATTATCTCTATGGGAAGAGGCTCCACCTTCCACTGTTGGGAAAGAAGCCGGAGAGCATGGTTGATGCTGAGTGGACCATGTTAGACCGACAGGTTTTAGGGCTTGTTCGGCTGACCTTGCTAGAATGGTGGCACACAATGTCAGTAAGGAGAAAACCACGGTGAATCTCATGGTGGCTTTGTCAGATATGTATAAAAAGTCGTCGGCGAACAATAAGGTGCACTTAATGAAGAAATTTTTCAATCTGAAGATGTCAGAAGGTATGTCTGTAGCCCAACACTTGAATGAATTCAGCACAATCACAAATCAACTGTCTTATGTAGATATTGAGTTTGATGATGAGATTAGAGCATTGATTTTGTTGGCATCGTTGTCAAATAGTTGAGAGGCCATAAGGATGGCTGTGAGTAATTCAGCCGGCAAGGCAAAACTGAACTACAATGACATACTTGACATGGTGCTTGCTGAAGAGGTACGTAGGAGAGACTCAGATGAGTCTTCGGGTTCAGGATCTGCCCTGATTGTTGACAATAAAGGCAGAGGACATGACAGATTAGGCTCCAAAAGTAGGGGGAAAAGCAAGATGAGATCTGGGCAGCAAATCACATGCTGGAGTCATGGCAAGTCGGGCCACATCAAGAGAAATTGCAGGAATCAAGGTGCTGAAGATGATGCTGTGAATGCAGTGACAGAAGAAATTCATGATGCCTTACTTCTTAAGGTGCACAGTCTGATTGATGATTGAGTTTTGGATTCAGGGTCTTCATTCCATAGCACCTCACATCGAGAAATCATACAGAATTATGTTGCTGGTGATTTTGGGAAGATGTATGCGGCTGATGGAGAGGCACTAGATGTAGTGGAAGTGGGTGATGTGCACATCACACTTCCAAATAGGAGCGTGTGGACTTTACAGCAAGTTAGACATGTTTCAAATCTAAAGAAAAACCTGATCTCTGTGGGACAGTTTGATAATAGTGGTTTGCAGTAGCGTTCTCTGGATGAGCTTGGAAGATCACTAAGGGTACGTTGGTCTTAGCGCATGGTAAGAGATCTAATTCTTTGTATTTAACTTCAGGGTCCAGTCATGTGTAGGGAAATATAAGAGTGCAAAAAGGTAAGCTTGATCGCGCGATACATGTGTGGAAGCCAAAGGAAGTCAGCTTTGTCATTCCTCATGAAGGCCTGGGAAAGTTGGCTAAGGTTGCCAAGATCGGTTCGAGACCTGATACTCCTAGTTCAGTGGGAGTTATGAGTCGCCCTGTGGATGTGCTGACCAAGGGCGATGTACATGGAAGACTGAAGTCGGGCTTGACTTCAATGCGTATTCTGGCTTGAAGACGGGAGCTGTGAGCTGCAGAGATGATAGAGGTTGGCTGGAAACAGTGGCTGGCATGTGGAGACCCCATCTCCAAGTGGGAGATTGTTGTGGTATATGTGGAGACTGGTTTTGGAGCTGAAAAGATATTTGTTGAAAGTTGGCTCGACTGTTGGCTCGAGCCAAATTTCGCTCAAGCGTAGTCTTTAGCTGCTCGAGCGAAGGCAAATCAGAGAGCTCTGCTTGACACAGCTCGACAAACAGCTCGAGCGGATGGAAACAGAGAGGTACGCTCGAGTCCCACTCGACACTCCGCTCGAGTGAGATGCAAACCTTAGTGTTCGCTCGAGCCAATGTTCATTTGGCTGTTCGCTCGAGGCGCGCTCGACATGCCGCTCGAGTGAAGTATGCAGTTTTTGCCATATTAGGTTTCCAGTGCTGCTCACTATAAATATATCATATTATACTTGTATTGTACGGCCTCAAGCATATTTTCAGAGAGAACAATTGTCTTATGAGTGCATATTATGTGAGAGAGCAAAAAGCCCTAGAGAGTGTGAGTTGAGATTGAGTGATTGTAATCTCCTCTGGTTAATCAGATTTCTGCAGCTCTATGGACGTAGGCAATTTGCCGAACCACGTATATTGTACGTCGTGTTCTTGATTGTGTTGCTTTTCCTTTATTTGCCATCGTTGGTGTGTGTGTCTTGCATAACATTTTACAACAGTAACAAGCAAATCGACATGAATAATAATGTTGGTAGTATTATCATCGAGTATCTTCATTTGGGAACTCTGAAATCGTACCTGTTAAAGAACCGGAAAAGGAAGTTGGCTTTCAAAATGGTCATACGACTCGCACTAGATCTTGCCAGAGGGTAGATCAATTAATTCCTTTGCCACAATATCTGTTTCTAATTTATTTTTTTTCCTTGCTTGATTATATCAACAGCTATATAAATATATATATCTATATATATATATATATATATCTGTGTGTGTATGTGTGTATGTATATAAATAAACGCTAAAGAAATTCTACCCCGCGCCTTGTTTCTTACATGCTGCGGGTTGTGCTACCTACACTCCAAGAAGATTGTCCACAGAGATGTAAAGACAGAAAACGTGGTTATGGACAAGAATCATTCCCTGAAGTTAATTGACTTTGGAATTGCTTGTAATCCGGCTTCAATTCCAACTGAGATGATAGGCCGTGCAGGGACCGCTGGCTACATGGCTCCTGAGGTATAGTACTTTGCTCGACATTTTCGGAATTACAGCTATATATATACATATCTTTGTTCGTCATATTTGTAGTCTCTTAAAGTTTCCTAGTAGCTATATAGGGACCAGCTTATAACCTCAGTGATAATTTGGAAGCTGAGGACATGAAATAATTTCCTAAACATACGTTTCCATGTCTTTAATTGCTTTTTTCCATGGGTGACGTGGGGTGGTTCCTGTCATAAAAATATATATATAAACAAAAATTCCAGCTTTGTCAATGCTTTTTTCCATTGATTCCTAAATAACATTAAATCTTTGTCAATGCGGCGCAGGTCTTTGTAAACAAATTACCTTATAGCAGGAAATGTGACGTTTACAGCTTTGGAATTTGCTTGTGGGAGATCATGTACTGCTGCGATCTGCCATTTCCTAACGTCCAATTCTCACATTTGACACCTTCTGTGTATAGGGTACCTGGTTTTCTTCTTCTTATAATCTATATATCCAAACATTATATAACCTTACACGTAAACTGAAGGTTGATAAATTGATCTAATTAATATATACTTGAATTCACAGAATATGAGGCCAGCGATACCCAGTTACTGCCCAAGCTCCCTGACACAAGTTATAACGCGTTGCTGGGATGCAGACCCCAAAAAAGGACCAGAAATGAAAGAGGTCGTAACCATGTTAGAAGGACTTGCCACTTCAAATGGCAGATCACGAAGGACACCTGAACCCATGGACATTAGAAGGAATTGCCACTTCAAAGGGCAGAATTAGAAGGAAACCTGAATCACACGGTTTGTTTTCCTTGTGCATGCCTTCGTTGAGGCCTGCAGGGTCGTAAAATCAAGATGCATGCATGGCTGGTGATGTTGACGTACATATGTACTAATTATTGTAGCTGATCACTTCGGCTTTTCCAAGGACTGAATTGTAAATATCAGTACTTGATAAAGCTAGCTAGCTATCCTAGTTGGCAAATTCATTGGTTCATAGAGATCACGCTTTGACGTTGTAGTCAGTTAGTCAACTCGCTGATTAATTATAAATAGACATGTCCAATCTTGTACAGATCAATTCTTTCTTAATTCATTGATCTCTGCAACTCGATCTCTCCTGATCTCGTCTATATATCTCGATCTGTTTCTCTACTTCTTTCTTCTTCTATTTTCTTCCTTTAATTAGATATTAATTATTTAGAATTGTGTTTTTCTCTGTGTCTACTTTGTTCCCATATAACCATTTAGTTATATATTATATATTTATATAATATAGAATTTCAGAAGCATCCTTTTTGTATTCTATTGAGCCACCTCATTATTTTATTTTTTTCATTTTATTTTATTGACTTATAGTACTTAAGCACTCCCAATGGGTTTTGTAAAACCCATTTTTATGTAAAATTTGAGGAAAAGTAGTTTAAAAGTGCCTCCAACGGATCTTCTATTTTTAAATCTATTTTACATTTCGCTACAATGTTCAGTTATATTTAGTATGAATTGTTCACAAATATAACAATATTTTATTGATTTATTCTCTTTTCATGTACTTTATCTCCCATAATAATTTCTCTCTCCTAATACTTTTTTTCCAACAAACTATTAAATAATATAATATAAAGAAAAAATAGATAGATAAACTGATGTATAGTATATTATAAAAATCAGTATGTAAAATAGAAAAACCATTGGAAGTGCTCTTATCCTTGTAAATCTTCATGTGCTCAAAAAACATTTCATTTTATTGTTTTTATTACACAATAAACACACTCGATTTATTGACATGATTAAGATTAAAAAATTAAATGTTTGAAGACGAAATATTTCCTAGCTACCATTTATGATTACTAATTCAATAGAGTGAAAAAGGTCTTTTAATAGGTAGTTATTGATTTCTTATTACCCGTGTCTTTGCCTTTGCCGCCATTTAATTTTTCTATAATTTTATTATTACTTTTCCGATAAATAAAAAATACTTCCTCTCGGTATAAATGACTTTTTATTATTTATTTATTAAGTAATCTAGATACAAGTTTTAAATAGACAAGTTTTACGTAGGCTCTTTCTAAAAAGTGGATCCCACTAAAAAAAGTGATTGTTTTATATTTTTTCAAAGTACGGTTTACTTTTTAACAAAAATTTATACGAAATTTATCTATTTAAAACTTGTATAAATCATTTCTCTTATTATAATTAATAATACTAGAGAACATATATAAAACACACAATCCTAAAACCTTGAGGTAATGGATCAGGTGATCAATCAATGCAAATACAGACAACATTGGGATAGGACTCACCAAATCCTACCACTTGGGATTGGTTTTCCCAAATTCAATCTGTAGATATAAAAGTTTGGTTAGGACTAACTGACTAAATTGATAAGTTTGAATAGGATTAGGTGACTAAAATGATAGAATTTATCCTATCATTAAGTTTGTAATTTTGGATGAATGTCAATTATTTATTGACTTTATCTATAGTAATATTAAATTTATCTAAGAGAGGTTGTTTAGATAAGTCATAAGTGTGAAAATCGAGTCTTAAGGAATCTGCACTTATCCAGAGAAGAGGTTAAACTTAAATCCGCTACTGTAGAGAAGATTTATCGCGATATGTCAGCATTTCGTCAGGAGACGTTTTTGCAACAGACTTGCCCCATTAGCAAAGTCCTATTGAAACTAAAACTGCTTTCAAATTGTTTATTTAAGAGATCCTACTGCTTAGAATTTGTAGAGATTCATATCTAGATATTCTCTAGAGCACTTTCCAGTGCATATTTTGGTAAGAAGATTTCTTGAAGAATTTTCATACTATTTCTCTCAGAGAGTGGTTCTTGAGTGTGAGGTGTTTTATCTCTCTTTTCGAGTGCGTGCATACTTTGTGTCGGAGTTGAGGTGATCGAGTTCAGCCACTGGAATTGAGGTAAGCCAATGTTTGAAGATCGTCAGAGGTTGTAGTTGCTACTGCGGTAGAAGGCAAATGAGTCATTTGTCTGGTCAAGTAAGAGTGTCAATTGACAAAAATTTTGTAATTGAGTTTTACTTATAATTGATTTTCAAATAATAAAATTGACTTTTCTGGGTTTGGTTGCCTAATAAGGTTTTACTTTTAAAGAGTTCTTTAAAAGGTTTCCCTTTGATACCAATCTTAATGTTATGCACTTCGTTTATTTTATGTATTTAATTGTTTATCAAATTATTGCATGCTTGATGACTAACCAATTTGTTGAGTGAATTGATAGATATTTCCACTGCGTTACAGTGATACTTGAGTAATTTCAATTGGCATCAGAGCATGGTTCACTCATTTGAGTGTGATCCATGCCCACGTAGATCATGTCATCTTCTTTATATGTTCCGTCACACTTTGATGGAGAAAATTATCCTTATTGGAGAGTTCGTATGAGAGTTTTCCTAAAGTCTTTAAATGAATGTGTGTGTGACGTTAAGCGATAGGACCACTTGCATGTTCTTGCATTCCTTGCATACCATTAGTTTAGGACATGCATTTTACACTCTTTTATTTGATTGCATCTCTTTTTGTTTGATTTAGTTGAGGTGTTTTCTTTTGTCTTTTTTTCTTTTTTGCATTATTTATTTTCATTTGGTTAAGTTTTATTCTATTTTTCTGTTTTTCATATAATAAAAAAATGAAAACTGAAGAAAGGATGCTATAATTTTTTGCATAGCCAAGTCAAGAGCACTTAACACTCACACTTCCCATACTTAGAGTTGAAACATCTCTCTATTTTTTTTTATATAGTTTACAAGGTGAGTGTAAAACCCATGACTCATTTTGGCAAAGTTAATTTTTAGTGCACTATGATAAACTTATTTTCCACATATTATTTATTATATATGTTCCATAAAGGCTTATTGATGTTATCCAAAGGGGGAGTCTTAACCTTAAATTGACTAATACTAGTTGAACCTAGTACTAAAAGTCAAGAGGTCTCTTCTTACTGAACATAAATGATTGATCCATATAGAAAAAATCGGTATTTCTTCATTGCAGAAAAAGGCAAACACCTTACACAGATCTTGTTCCTTAAGTCCTTATAGAAAAAATCCTTGCTTTATTCATTGTGGAAAAAGATGAGCAATAAAATTGACATATCAAGGGTTGTGCAAAATTGTGTTCGGATGAGATACTATTTTCAAGTATTTAGGCCCTAGCATAAAGTTTGACTTTTGAGGACAAAAATAACCCATTTGATAGTATCTAAAAAAAGGGGACAAAATAAAAACATATATTTAAATAATTAAATATTTTATGGTGATAGCAAGTTGCCTCACTCACACACCCATATAGACTTTGACCATTATGAATTTGTGGTGTGTCCATACTTATTTTTGGGGTCTTTATTTTAAATAAGAGAGTATGAGCCTCTTTCGTTGTTGGTTGTGTGATTGGTATATTGTGTTTGAACACTTGATGCATTTAGGCAAGTGATTTGGCTTCAAAAGAGTTAAGTTGTTTAAATTTTTTTGAGAGAGTGGGTCAACTTTTATGTTATTTATATTTTATTTTTGTGATTTTTTATTTATCATATTTTTGACATCTAGACATTTTTTCATGTGCATAATTTTTTTTTTGGGTCTCATGAATTTGGGATCTTTGGTGGGTTGGTGCTTTATACCCATCGATTTTCATATTATGCCCACCAAGTGTTTGATATTTTGCCTCAACTATTTACATATCATGCATATGTAAATCTCTTTACATGCATTCATGTTCAATCATCATTTTACTCCCATTACATATGTTTCAAATTTATGATAAGGTTTATGATTTGTTAGATTAGTGACAAAAAAGGGGAGAGATTAGAGGAGCAGATTGATGGTTTTGATATTGTGAAATTTAGGGGGAGTTGAATGAATTTTTATTGTTCTGATTATGATAGTTTAATATTGATGGGGAGAACTAATTATCATATTGAGGGGGAGAACTAAATTCTAGACATAATTTTAATGTTGGACTAGAACATGGTTAGACTTTGAATTAGATTTTAAATCTTGTGAATTTTGATAGTATTAATCTTAGTCACTGTTCTATGTTAGTATTTTTTTATTCTTGATTATTTGCTTGAAATTTCTACTCAGTTTCTTGGTGTGCTGTTTGTGATTTTGACAGGTCTATATTACATTCATCAAGTTGATTTTGGCACTAATCCGCCAAAGGAGAATATTGTAGATGCAAAACATTCATCAAGTTGGCTTTGTCACCAATCTGCCAAAAGATGAGATTGTAGATATAAATGTTTGGTTAGAACTAGGTGACTAAGTTGATAAGTTTGTATAGGATTAGGTGACTAAAATGATAAAGTTTATCTTATCATTAAATTTGTAATTTTGGATGAATTTAAATTATTTATTGACTTTATTTATAACAATATTAAGTTTATCTAGGAGATATTAGACTTTGTTTAGATAAGTTATAAGTGTGAAAATCGAGTCCCAAGGAATCTGCACGTATCCAGAGGAGGTTGAACTAAAATCTGTTACTGTAGAGAAGATTTATCGCGAGATGTTAGCATTCCGTCAAGAGACGTTTATGTGACAGACTCACCCCTTCAATAGAGTCCTACTGAAACTAAAACTACTTTCAGATTGTTTATTTAAGGGATCATGCTGCTTAGGATCTGTAAAGATTCAGATCTAGATATTCTCTAGAACACTTTCTAATGCATATTTTGGTGAGAAAATTCCTTGAAGAATTTTCATATTGTTTCTCTCAGAGAGTGGTACTTGAGTGTGAAGTGTTTTATCTCTCTTTTTGAGTGTGTGCATACTCCGTGTCGGAGTTGAGGTGATCTAGTTTAGCCACTGGAGTTCTAGGAGGAAAGCCAATGTTTGAAAATCATCAAAGATTCTAACTACTACTGCGGTAGAAAATAAATAAGTCATTTTTCTGGTCAAGTAAGAATGTCGATTGACAAAAATTTTATAATTAAACTTTATTTGTAATTCATTTTTAAATAATAAAATTGACTTTTTTGAATTTGACTATCCCATAGAAATTTACCTTTAAAGAATTCTTTAAAAGATTTCCTTTCAATACCAATCTTAGTGTTACGCACTTCGTTTATTTTATGTATTTAATTGTTTATCAAATTATTGCATACTTAACGACTAACCAATTTGTTGAGTGAATTAATAGATATTTCCGCTACGTTACAAAGGTACTTATATAATTTCACAATCCATACCGTTCATACTGGCTATCGCTTACAAAGGTTATGAAAATTTTCCCCCAAGGAGGCCAGCCAGCTTGGTAATGATTATGGCCAAGAAAACTAAGAACTGGAAGTGATGGATTGTTTCTATATATTGTTTCTTAAAGATGGCATATTTCCATACTCTCTATGGAATGGTAGAACTCTTCTGCATGGATGGATGTTAATTGCTTTTCATAGCATAAAGCACATAACCAACCTGTGTTCTTGTTTCTGACTTGAAGTTGAAATACATTTTCACCAAAAGCGGTTCATAGAAGTCCAACTGAGCTCAAAACTA